>CM047747.1:19187547-19313397 GCA_026225825.1 Pistacia integerrima
CTTAATTTGATTTGCTCCTCAGTCACCCACGTAGGTTTCATACTCGTGCAAACCACATGAAGCTCCTTTAGATGCTTATGAGGATCTTCACCTGCAAGACCATGAAAAGTGGGCAAGAGATGTATTAGTCCGATTTCAATTCAAAAGTAGTAGCAAGATCTAAAACAGGAAAAGTTATGCATAAAGGTGCTTGATTCAAATCGAAGAAGCTCTTTCAAAGTCCGATTTCCAGCCATGACGTCTTCCTCTTTTAAATCAGAATTGCTTTCCTCAAAATCTCTCCGAACTTCCTTTCTTAACTTGTGCAAAGTGGTCTCTATTTCCGGATCGAATATTTAATCACCAAGATGAGAGGACCTGGTCATAAAACAAAAAAATCCCATAAAAGAAAAAAGGAAAAATAATGGAAAACGACTAAAAAAATAAAAATTGACCGAAACACAAAAAGCGCCAAAAACCCTATCAAACAACGTTTTTTGGCCTCGAGAGGGTGGGGCTGGTGAATCCTAAATGGATTTACTAGTCTTGTGCAGAATTTCGTTTTCTTCGAAATGGGTACTCGCACCGCTCCTAATTCCACCAAAATTCCCTACCTAGTGAACAGTACTACCAAAAAAATTATTTTTTTTCTGGAAAATAAAAATAAAATAACAAAAACAAGATAAAAAATCACAACAAACACAAAAACAAAAAAATCAACTAGAATCACTCCCCACAAGCGGCGCCAAAATCTGGTGTCTTTGTCGTAGGCACCCAATTAAAACCTAAAAATACACGTAGTAGTGTAAGTCGAGTCGATCCCACGAAGAGTGTCTAGCTGAATTTCTTGTTATGTGAACAAGGCTGGGGGTTATGTAAAACAGAAACGCTTCTTAGCAAAAAACAAAAAAACAAAAAAGCGGTTCAATTGAAATCAATTAATATAACGAAAATTGGTCTCCGTCAACATCCACCATCGGAATCTCACAACTTATCATTGATGCAAAAATAATCAATTTATACATTGAATATTCACCGTTGGAACTATTTTCCTATCTCTCCTTAATTTTAATTAATTAGGAAACAAGCGCTCTTAATTAATCTTACCACTAAACAACCCTAGACAAGCGTTCAAGATTTAATCTAGTGGCACCTTAAGAATTAGAGATCGATGAAGCTAAACAACACAAACACAAGCGGTTGTATTTAATTTAGTTGAATGTTCTTCGTAAGGTTATTAATTCTGTGTGACAAATTACTAACCCTAATTGCTTCGCAAGTTGGAGGGATCAAACAATTACGGATTTGATATCTAACTTAGCAGTAGTTTGCGACAATTAATAAACTAGTAGGCCTCCCTAGTAATTAAACGCAACAATCATAAAATTAGGCATAGAAAAACATCCAATACTCAAACACGAAAATTGAACACAAAGAAAAATATATTAGATCTCACAGTTTATCGATTCCAAGGCTTCCGTTTACTTCGACCAAGTTATCAAAATCAGCCTCTCATGGCCATCAACGAATTACAGAGGAAAAGTTCAGAGAAGACCAGAGAGAGGCGTGTGTCCACCAAAACCTCCTCTGATCTTCCTTCCCAAAAATCTAATTCAAGTGTTTGAATCCAACTCAATCTCCTAAAATCAATTATCCTAATCTGATTCTAATTAATTGAAAATACAATAAAGTCTTAAAAATAAAAATAGGAAAGTGATGTGTCCAGCTGTAACTCGTGTGCCACATGTCTTCAAATCTTCCAATAATAAACTGCCTCTTGGACTCGCATTACAAGGCAGAATGTTCCAGAACATCGGCAGTGCAGATGCGTCAACTTCAAGCCCAATTACAACCTTGATGCAGCAATTATCTCTCCAAACTCAAAAACATAAAAGTTGTAGATATATTTCTTAGCGTTCTACAGAATTTTGAATCATCTCAATCGGAGATCGGATGAGAGAGTTATGCCCAAAATACGAAACAATGTCAAAACTGTCCGAATTCACTTAATTAGTTCCGTTTTGCAATTAACGCTCCCATTTGCTTCCTAA
Source organism: Pistacia integerrima (assembly GCA_026225825.1). NCBI lineage: Eukaryota > Viridiplantae > Streptophyta > Magnoliopsida > Sapindales > Anacardiaceae > Pistacia > Pistacia integerrima. The sequence continues at coordinate 19,189,578 of CM047747.1, forward strand.
GTCAAAATAGAATAAAAATCAGTACATTTTAGGCAGAATATAGGCATAAAAGACTAGGCATTAAGGGGGGTAAATATGACATTTTGCATTCTCATCACATAGATAGAACTGTGGTGCGAAACCGATTGGGTTGTACCTGATAAGGCAGAAGCTCAAGATCATAAAACTGATTGACCTTCTCTTTTAGAGTCTGGTTTTCAGCTCTAATGGAGGCTTTTTCAGTCTGGATGGTAGTGTTCTCAGCTTCCAGTACGCCACCTTGTCTGAGTGATGTTGCATAAGGGTGGTTAGAACCTCCAGTCTGGCCTCGAGACCAAGATTAGTGTTATCAGAATTTTCAGCCATAGAGAGTTTCTTTACGTAGCAGGGTTTGTGAGACAAATGATTGCCAGAGGCCCTACGGTGGGCGCCAAACTGTAGATGCAAAAATCTACCTGTACGGAAATGGGGACTAATCCCGTGAGGTTGAGGCCACTAGTGATCTGCTGCACTTGCACACGCAAGGAAACAAGTGTGAAGCAGACAGAAAACACCGGGGTGGTGTTTGCCGTAGGCACATTGACACTTAAGTCAGCAAGGCTGAATGAGGCTAGTTTAGTGAGGGTTAGGGAAAAGAAAGGTTACCAAAAGTCTAATTGGGGACTGTGACTACAATTATAATGCGAAGTTCTTAAGTGGGAACTCCAGGGTCTAAAGGTGTAATGTCTTCATTCTTTGTGAGAGGGCTGACCTCTATTTAAATAGTGACTGCAGGGTCTTCGAATCCTAGTGGGACTGGTAGTCCTTGCAGTGGTGTTTTTTTGAAAATGTGGAGCCTTTGGCTCCCTTATCTCAGTAGGAAAGGGAGTCCCCGCGTGCCTAAGACACGGGCCTTAGACAAATCAGGATAGTGATTGGCTGATTTAGTAGAGTTCAAGTAGTATTGTAGTTCGTAGGCAACTGTGGGCTCCAAGTTGATCGTAAGTCCAGAAGGTGCTCCAAGATCAGAAGGCCTGGGTCCAGATGGTGAGGTACTGGGAAAACATACCGAATGAGCCTCATCTGCAGAACTCTGTTATGGGCCCCATCGGAATTAGGCCTGAGCTTTTAGCTTTGTTGAAGGTGTCCTCATTTTTGGGCCTATTTAGGCCGAGGACATTTTTTGGCCCTAACACAATTGCAACGAGAATTGGGAATTGTTTAAGAAGTTTCAAGTTTGTCATTATTTCTTTATGAATTGTGATGTTGAACATGTAATTGGTTGTGAATGTTGATTGTGGGAACTTATTTGTTATTGTCTTGATGTTTGTTGTTAAACTGATAAAGAGTAGGAATCAGGCTTTTTTCTTTTCTTGGCACACTGATGTTATCATGCTGATGTCACCGATCCAACTTATCAACTCGTGAACTGGTTGCCTTCACGGGTCAATGCTGCTCTGATTTTCAGAACCTTGAATAAAAGTATCCCTTCACACTCTTATCTTTCTCTTTCTATTTCTTATTTCATTTGTCTTCTTCTCTTTCACAAAGAGAAATAAAGCTATCGACAATGGCCACTAGAAGTAATGCTAGCGGCTTTCTCTCTTTTTCAATCTCCTTTTTTCTTTTAACTTTTTGTCTTTTCTTTTCATCTCCTTTTTGTCTTCCTTTTCTCTTCCCTTCTCTCTTTCTTCTCAATCCAAATCTGTAGGGGTGGAGAAGGTAGGAAACTGGTGTGATGATGAGATAGGCTCGTGATAGGGAATTATAAAAAATCTTATTTTAAATGAGCCCAAGCATTTAGTAATTTGGCCCGTGTCTTATTTTATTTTATCTTAACACTTTAAGATATTATAATTAAATCCAATTAATTATTACTTGACCATTTTAACCTTTAAAATGTCATAAATAGAAATTCGATTATTACCTAAGGAAGGGGCTAGCCTCTTTCGGATAATGTCTTCTCTATCTTCTTTCCTCTCTAACTGCACAAGGTTATTGGTGTGACCATGTAGGTCCACCATGGATTAGTTGTGAGCCGATTTTGGATCTTTCCGAAAACTTGTTTGGACGCCCAATGACTATGGTTAACATCTACTAATATGTTATGTTAGGAAGCGATCCATTTACGCAGCGGAAAACAAAACTTTAAACAATACGGATCGTTCCATAGAACCAAGATCAATGCACAAATTTACAGTTTATATCAAAATAAGAATCTGCAGAAAATTAATCTAGAGTTTAAGAAATCATACACATGTTTGGAGGAGGCTCCTCCAAGTTATCTCTGAATGTGTTTTGCTACTGACCCAAGTGTAGGATCGAACCGATGTAGTGCACACGAAGACAATCGCAAGGAGCCAATGAGGCATTTGCTAGATCCCTTTTTAGCCTTAAGAATCAAGAAGAAATGAAGAATGTTTGATTTTTCAATCAAAACAAATCTGGCGTGAGAGGGTGAAATAAGGGGTTGTGTGTTTTCCATTTTTTAATCAAAGTGAATGAATGAAAAACTCTTACCTTTTACAAATAACCTTTTTCTTTTATAGTAAAATTTAATTGCCCTATTCCCATATGGAATAGGCTTGGGCTCTAACCCAAACACCCCTTATTTCCAAACACTCCCAATTAGATATTTATTTTAATTCATCATTATCTCAATTAAAATCAATTAATATATATTTAATATATATATTAACATTTAACAATAATAATAATTTATTTAAATATATGCTAACACATATTTAAATGTAATTTCACTTATTTAATTTTTCTAACAAATTAAATAAAAGGCTACGACTCAGCAAATTTAATTGCACTGTGAAAATTACCAAAATACCTTTTCACCTAGAAAGACGAAAACACCTTTCTTACTTCCTGAGTCTTAAATTATCTTCTATGTGTGTGACCCATAGGCTCCTCATCATACCGATAGTGTATAGTATAGTGATTAACACCAATTAATCGTCTTAGTAATACACAGACCAAGATTGGCCCCTAGCAAGGCATCATGGCCACCCGATAGATTCGGATTCAACAAATTAGGTACCTGTCAACGATATGGTTACCGTACAATTCGATCCTTTCGTCATACGTTATCTCGACGAGACGAAGGCATAGAAATAGTGTCAACCTTCGGTTACTCTCGATATGATGTATTCAGTTACTGGACTAATGACCTGTATTATAATCTGGATAGAGCAACAACTCAATCCCACTATGGCCATAGTTTTAGTGTCATTGCCATCTACTAAATTGCGCCGTGAGATAACTTCTCCCACACTGGGAGTGATGAATCCTCTGTCTATCCACCATAGTCTTGATACACTCCTTGATGCAGCCAATCACCAACGTATTGACACCTCTGAAAAGAACTGCGTTAGGCTAGTGTCAAACTACACCAATCGGTGCACAAGGCACTCTGGTGATCTCAAGTCTAAGGATCACATGCACCACCATTCGTTAGAGGATTTGTTCCATAGACACTAGGGTTACCATCCATATGGAATCCTCTGGTGGGTTAGTCTAGTGAACTTGCTGCGGTGTATTCGCCTACAGCAAGCACCCATGTGTTGCACCAGGTTGTCACCAAACAACCTTGATAAGTGAGATCGATCCACGCCTTTCGGACAGGTCGTTCAACACTATGATAGCCTTACCGTATTATCTGTGCCCTTACTTCAGAATAATACTTGGGCTACAGACGTTTCTAGAATGGCCACCATATGTGCTCATAGGGTTCTCACTATCAAGATTTGAAACACTTGATACCCTCGTCATAGTTCTACCATTCTAAGGACATATATCAATACATATTGCAATAATAATGATTTACACGATATAGAATAAAATGCCTTTTATTGATTAATGAACATTATTACAAAGAGTCAATTGTACAATAATTGATTGGCTCTAGGGCATCTACTCTAACATGTCATAATCCTTAAACCACAATGAAGAAATACTTCATCGAACCCTTTTTTGAGATAATATGTTACATGCAAATAAAGGCCCTCCATTGATATAACCTGATCGAGCACGAATTCATGGAATGTCAAAATCCTATACTTGATATTCTTCCGGATTGATGATCAATATGTCCAAAACTTGTTACCACGAACTTACTTTCGTATGACTAATGTTATACTTTGGCTAGAGGTTTTGGTTTTCGACATTTATTGACGTCCGTTTAGGAATCCGGATCCTAATGGAGTTAGCGGTACTCCTGATCCTATATTTCTGAGTCGATGTATCCTGTCTTGACCAGCTTTCATTTCCGCATATGAACAACACATGACTAAATAGGCTTTATCATATGAAATATGACTTGTCTCGTACTTATACACCATATGAACCATATGCATTCACATCGGATCCGATCACAATGTCTCAAGTCAAAGGACTACATCGCACACTGATATAGCCAAATGATAAATCATTGACTACATGCTTTTCCAAGTAATTTGTCGTTATTTGGTCATGTTAAAAAAACAGTTCACTAACCGCTACTCCATACTAATGCCCTAGTGACATGACTATCATCGTCATCTGTATTTATATCAACTCATGATATCTTCCGGAAGCATTTAGTATGCCTACTATGCAATATTGTTGCCCAAATAATATTGCTTCAACATGGAACCTTTTCATAAATTTATTTGCTGATCAAATGAATTATCTGGAAAATTCATATACATACTTTATTTTTAAATGCATGACAGTATAAAATAAGCAATTTATATATATCAATTGAAAAACTCTTTCTTTTATTATTTATAAAATGTTGATACAAGATAAAATGTTGTGAAACCGACAACACGAATGGTTTCTAGGGCATACACTAACAGTTTTTCATACAAAATAAATAATCCATGCAAGGATTATAGATCATACTAGCGATGGAGGCTCCTTCAATGCCTTTGGTCTCTTCGCTAGTCAATCTAAGAAGACCACTACACATATGATATCCACACAAAGGTAGGAACACTCACAATTGAATTAATTGACTAGATTAATTCAATTGCTCTTTGGACTTTACTAAAGAATTGAAAAACAATTCTCACAAAGAGAAGAGCAGCTAAAGCGAAAGGGAGCAGCAACTCTCTTTCTAATTTTCTCTCTCGATGTATAATTTTTGCTAAAGTTTTGCTTTTATAGCAAAACCCTAACCCTATTCCACTTTAGAATAGGGTTAACCTATTCCTAAGTGGAATAGCATCAAAGGAATTTTTAATTTAATTAATATAAACATAAAAATAAATGTGTAATTTGCTAAATTTAATTCCAATATAAAATTGGATACAGGCAATAACCTTAGCAAATTGAATTGTATAACAAAATAACCAAACTGCCTACATGTCTAGAAAGATGAAAATGCCCCTTATACCAAAATCCTCAATCTACCTCCTATGTGTGTGACCCATAGGCTCTCTAATATGTTGGCTTGTGGATATCGCTCCGAACCACTATAAATCTCTAAGCATTTCTCTCTCTCTCTCTCTCTCTCTCAACTTATTTATTACTCTTGTTCATACATTCATTACTCTTCTTTATTGCTCATTTGCATTAACATTAACTTTGTCATTCTTTGGTTGTTGAGTTTATTTATTAAACATAGATTTGTAAACTCATCATTTGTTATTACTTGTATTGATAGTTTTTATTCCACGATAATTTTTATTGATTCCTATTCACCCCCCTCTAGGAATATTAGCCATATTTAGGGTTTGACAAAAGTAGTCAAAGTCCCAGTTGTCAATCTTGCTAGGGATTCCCACTAATCCTTGTAGACCAGGCCGATTCACCTTGGAAGGGTAATAAGGCCCATATTTACTCTTATTCAAACTATACATGTGGACAAACTTAGTCTCTTTAAGCTCAGCCAAACTAGCGTTCTGGAAAGCAATATGCATGCCTACCAGTTATAAGAATGAATTAGCCATCATTTGTAGTGGAGCAATCTGGAATCGTTGCAAAACCTTAAAGATAAAAGGGTGACGCGGGACCAACACACCACACCTTAGGAGAATTTCCAACATTGCCGCCAAGCTACTAGGTGGGATATTAGAAGGACAACTGTCTGTCACCTGTAGCTTGGCAAGTAATCCACAGTCCTCCTAGATTTGATCTAACTCGTCCTCGGGCAAGGGGGAGAGAGGCAACCAACCAACATTTTCATTGTCACTAGGGCAACTCCCTCATTGGAGTCACCACCTTCCACCCTCGTTATGGTATCCTCAATACCACAAAGGGGATCCCTCTTAAACCCTTCAATCTTGAGGATAGCCACCTCATTAAAACTACTCCCGAGGCTTGCACCGATTACTTGGTTACTACTGTTAGCCATTTGGTAGAGACACTTCTGGGTAACCTTACACATTCAATGACGAGCTAAGACCAACAACCCATACACCAACAACTACTTTATAAAAACCCACAGGTAAACTCTCTTACAATTTTGAACCTATCCCTCGGCCTAGACCATCGATGACAGCCCTTGGTCGAGAGTTGCCGATGAGTGAAGCAAAGGCAAAAAAGAAAAAGGGAAGAAGCAACTAACTAGGATAAACATCTGGGAAAATGTTGATGGGATCTCCAAAAAACCACTACACTCTCAAAGTCGGAAGAAAAACTTAGTTTGGAAAAGAAGCTTTCAAATCTCAAGAATAAGAAAAACTGAAGTGCAGCGTGACTTTTTTAGAGAGCCCGAAATTGGAACTAATCGCGACCCTCCATTTAACCCACGCGTCATCATCAAGGATGGGCAAAGTAACCATCATCTTAGTCATCGAGGCATTGCCCTACCAAACGAAGTGACAAAAGCCTGCCAATCTTATCAACATGCCGATTTGCCTGGCTGCTCATTAAATGTTGGGATAAGACCACTCAAGTACTGTAACACCCCACTTGAGGTACGTTGCTAATGTTTCTTACTTCGCTCTTAATTGAGTCGGTTTTTGTGAATAGTGGTTGGTTGGTCTTAGGTTGTATTGAAATGTTGAGTTTTGCCTTGGATTTAGTCAAAGTTAGAAGGGTTTTGATGTTACAGGGCTCGCTAGGGCGAAGGATACTTGTCGCCGTGGCGAAGAGGTGTTGAAGCCACGGGGAAGGCTGGACAGTTTCGCCGCGACGAAGAAAGCTTCTTCGACGCGGCGACGTGCCGGTTGAAAAGTTTATTGAGTTTTAGATATTTTTTCCCTTAGGTGCTATTTGACCATTTTACCCCTAATTAGCAGGAAAAGTGGGGAGTAAAATGTAAGGAAATTTCATGGAGAATATGTTGGTATGGAGGTGTGTTTGTAAGGAATCAAATGATATGGATGGAATTTCCAAGAAAAAGCAAGGGCTAAATGGGAAGAATGAGTTTGTTAGAAGATATTTAAGGGGTTTAGTCTTTGAGAGCTTTTCATTTTCCCATTCCACCGCCTCCTCTATTCTCCAAATTCTCTCAAATTCCTTCAATCTTCCAAGGATTTCCAAGAGCTTTTTGAGTAACTTTTAGTAGGGTTTTAATCTAAAGCATCCTAAGGTAAGGATTCTTGCTTTAGATGAGAGTTTTATTATGTTTTGATTAGAGTCTCATGTTGTGGTTGTTGGTTAAGTTGTAGAGAAAAGGCAAGCTCCCAAAGGAAAGAAGAAGTGTTAAAGAAGCTTTTTCCCATAAGGTAAGTAAATTCAACCTAAGTTGAGATTTAAGAACTCTTTTGAGTAAGAGTTATATACATATATGTGTATTCATTAAATTGTTGAATGAGATTAGTAGTTATGATTGAGTTATGAGAAGGGTTTTATTTGCTTGATGTTGGATTGAGTTTGATAGAAGTTGGAGGAAGTTTTGAGCAAGCTTATGGAAGTGTCTTTCTTTTGACAGGAAATTTAGAGTTTATGAGGGAGTTTTCTCCCAATTGGTTGATTAAAGAAAAGAGAAAAGTTAGAGTTAGAGTAGAGTTGTTTATGCACATGAGTTGTATGATGAAATGCTCAAGAGAAGCATAAGTAAGAGTAGAAAGCCTTAATTGTTGCTACATGTCATAGTTGCTTTTCATAAATGCATTAATGAGTATGAGTCATTTATGTGCATTAACTATGCTTTACTTATGCACTAGAAAAGAGAGTAGAGAAAGAGTAGAGACTTTTGAGTTTAGACTACTCTAAGAGTAAAGAAAGAGAGAGAATGATCACTATAGAGTAAAAGCTAGAGTAGTGCTTAATAAGAGAATAGAGTAGGTGTGCGATGGGGAACCTGTGAGTACGGGTAGAGTATTCCCGCATGTACGCCGCATAGAGAAAGCGGCAAGGGTATCAGAGAGAGAAGTGGTGTAGCCCGTAGAGTACATGCGGATGAGGGCTATACCTGAGTTTACCCAAGAGATTCTATGCACTCACATGGCCAAAGGTTCCGAATCCATGCATAACCAAGTCCGATTCGCTAGAATGAGTAGAAGTCACAGGGAGTGGGAGCGAGTCCCAGCCGTGCCTCCGGTCAGATGGTGCCGTGACTTACTAGAAAGAGAGTTAGTAGAAAAAAATTATGAGAAAGAAAAGAAAATGACAGTTGTATAAGAGAAAGAGTAAATAAAAGAAAATTGCAAGGAAAGAATTAGAGAGAGAGTTACAGGGATAGTTGAGTAGAGAGTTTACTTACTGAGCATTGTTTTGTGCTCATCCCGTTGTTCCCTATGTTTTTGCACGTCCTAGATGAGGACACGGTCGGATGGACATCGGCACACGAAGAGAATTGGCTACACTGTCCACTCTATTTTGATAGTTTTGCATATGTTACAAATCTTGCATATATTTGTATAAAGAATACATATGTTTAATAAAAGAAAATTTTGGGCCCAACTTTTTATGTTATTTTTACATGTATTTTTTACTATGCATGTTTTTATGAGAATAGAGGCGTTACAAGTACCCATAATCAAAATCTCACTTATACCCCTCTTTTTTCATTTTTCTTTATATGAAACAATGCCTCATTGAGCTACGAGACTCAGTGAGCTCTACCACCTTGGTGAGTCGAGGTCATAACTCGTTACAACCCGCGATCAGGAAAGCCTGCTAGGATAGTTCCCAGCACCATGAAAATCCTAGGATTATACTACTTTTTTATGATTTTTGTAGGATTTCAGATACTTCTTATGAGTTTTGCGCTTGAATTATTACTTAATTTTGCATATTTTACATTTCAGGCCAAAACGTGCAATTGAAGCAAAATCGAGCAAAAATGAGTCTCCATTGAGCGAAATTCAGAAGATCGTAGGAATTCTGATGTTGATTGGAAACACCCTTAGAGTTTGTTCCTATTGGGTATCACGAAGATCGAAGATTCAAGCAAAGAAGCAGCAGAGGGCAGTTCTGTAAATTCAGCAAAAAAGATCAAGAGTTCGTCACGACGAGGTTTTCTCTTCACTGTGACAAGCTAGCCTCTGGACTCATGGGTCAACAAAATTCAAGTCGATGCCGTGGTGAGATTTTTTCTTTGCCATGGCAAAAACTGTCTTTTTTAGTTTTTGTTAAAACGTTGCGTTTTTCTATTATTGTATTAGTTCCTAGGATTTTGGCTGACTACTGAAGAGTAAGTTAGCTCATTTTGAGAGGGGAGCTCGAAATTTTGGGAAATAAGGAGAGGAGAAGAAGATTTGAAGAGTTTAGGTCTCCAAAATTAGAGAAGTTTCTTTTCCCTTTCTTGTTTTTATGACGTCGAACTCTAATTTTGTTATATATTTGATGTTTATTGCCAATTTTGAACATGAACTAACTCATTTTTGGGTTAAGGTTTTTATGGATCTTTGTTTATAATGGCTTGATCTATAATATTTTGTTGTCTTTGAGTTCTATTGTATGGATTAAGTGTTTATCTTTGTTCTTAATGCATTTGGTTGTTGAGTTTTTGAATCAAATGAATGTTGAGCATGATGAGACTAAGAAGTGATTCATGCATTGCTTCTTGAGGTAAACACCATAGATTGAGCAAAAACTAGAGATAGACAAACACAATCTATGAAATCTTTATGGATTCCACGTGCTTAAGGGACTTGAACTATTAAACTTCATTTTGTTGGGTGTGGAAGTTAAACAGGGATAAGTAGTAATTTATAGCCTGAGAAGGTATATTTTACAACCTAGGGAGTTTGATTTGTAATCCGTGCATGTGAACTTGAAGATGATAGGATTAGTAGATTGAATTGGAGTAACTTAGTGAAATCGAAACCCTAACCTCTCTTCTCGTTCTTGATGGGCAAGCTGATAGGGTATGCAAGTTGCAAAGATCCATTTATGGACTCAAGCAAGCTTCAAAGAGCTGGAACATTCGTTTTGATGAAGCCATAAAAGAATTCGATTTTATCAAGAACGAAGATGAGCCCTGTGTTTACAAGAAAGTGAGTGGGAGCGCAGTGGCATTCCTAGTGCACTTGCAAAATATGCATGTTTATGAAAGCATGCATCACACGGCAAAGTAGTTTCACCAAAAGCCAAGCACAAAGTTTCTTAAAGGGCAAAAGAAAACATGGAAGGATACATCCAAAGTAAAAGCGAACAGGTATAGGAAAAAAGGTAAAATTCTTTATTTATTATTAAATTAATATCTTTGAGGAGTTCCATTCAAAAAAAAAAAAAAAAAGGGAAATTTCAAGAACGGACGGAGCCTAATTTCTCATTTGAAAAGGATGAGCCCTAAGAACCCGCGCCTTGAGGCAATGCAAGATGGCACTCAAGCCATGTCCTCTCATTCTTGAGAATCTGATGGCACCCTCCATTTGCTGCATTTGCCCGTGCAGCTCATCATTCTCTCTTAAAAGAGCGGCAATTCGCTCATTCCTCAACTCCAAACTTAGGTGCAACGCAACTTTCTCCTTGATGTGGCCGTTGCAAGCCGAAGTCAGAGCTGCTGTCAACCTCATAGACTTCTCTTCAGACTCTCAGAGATATTCACAAGAAGTCTTCAAGCTTTGTAGCCTTGAGTAGATGATAATCCGAGGATTATACTGTTTTATTGAGGCTTTTTGGCCGGGTTTTGGATACTTCTTATTTCGTTTGTGCCTGAATTGAAACTTAATATCACATATTTTATGTTTCAGGTATTTTATGTTTCAGGCCAAAACGTACACTTTGAGCAATTAATGAACAATTTTCGAGTTTTTGGACCCAGAACCAAGCGAATCTTAGAATTCGGGGAAGTTTTGAAGCGGATTTGAAGCACTATGTGGCATGTTCCCATTGGAGAGCATCGAAGATTGAAGATTCAAGCAAGGAAGCAAGCGGAGGGCAATTCCATGAATTGAGAATTGTTCAAGAAGGTTTGCCGTGGTGATAGACGCTCGGCTTGAGATTTCAACTTAACTTGTAGCCGAAGCGAAGAATATTCTTCGCCGCGGCGAAGTCTGCAATTTCCAGTTTTACTCAAAATGCACATTTTTATTTTAGGAAAGTTTTTAGGTTTTTGGACCAACTATATAAGAAAAACTTAGCCATTTTTAGGGGAGTTTGTCATTGTTTAGAGTAAGTTTAACATTTTGGGAAAGAATGAGGGAAGATTGAGATTGAACCTTGTGGATTCGTCAAATAGGGAAGATCTTTGTTCTCTTTTCTTAGTTTCAATATGTTGAATACATTTCTCACTGTTTTTACTTCGATTTGTGTTAATTTCAGTATGAACTAACTCATTTTGGGTTAGGGTTTTGATGTAATTTGGGATTTCTATGTTTAATCAATGAATTAGTGTTGTTTCTACATTCTATGGCATGGATTTTGTGATTTCTCTTGTTTTTCTTGAAAGTATTTGTTGAACATGATGAGATTGAGAAATGAATCATGTATGAGTTTCTTAGGGAAATCACCATTGTTGTATTGAACGCTAGAGATAGGTTTGAGAATCAATGAAATAAATCTAGGATTCCATTAGCTTAATGAACTTGGATCTATTAATCTTCAAATTGTTGGGTGCGGAAGCTTAATAGGGAAAAGTAGGAATTCATAGCCTGAGAAGGTATGTTTTACATATTAGGGAGTTCGATTTACAATCCATGCATGTGAGTGTAGAAGTAGCATAATTCGTAGATTAATTCATAGAATCCTAATGAAGTCAAAACCCTAACCGTTTGCCTTACTTGATATTACTCTTGCTTTAATCTTGCTTTCATTAATTAGCCGTTTTAAATACTTAGTAAATTTTGTTTCCATCTTAGTTTAAATTTGTTGTGTCGTTTGCAACAACTACTAGCAAGTGCACTAGTCTCAAGTAATAAAGTGTAACAAAATACAGGTTATCGTACCCAAGGGATTGCGTAAACAAGTACTGAAATATTAACTAGTCTTAACTTTATCTAGATAATCAAAACTTAGAATGGTGATCTTTAAAACTAAAAATATTAAAATCTGAAATATTGGAAACAAATTGCAGTAAAACTAAAATTGAGAATTCAATGAGAGAAAACGGCTAAGACTTTAGGCTCATCTATAACTTCTCTAGACCGCTCAATTTACTATGGTCAATGAATTTATTTAATTAATGTGACAATGGGATTTCCTGGGTTAATCAATATTCTTTCTCAAGCAATATTAATTCTACTTCTGTTTCACAACCTAGATATCTCTATATAGATTTAATGAAATAGACGAGCATTAAGCTTTATGAAATCCTCTAGCTTTCAGCACAAGTTAATCCTGCCTATGACTATTGCATGTATCAATTCATATATCTCTATATCCAATTAATCCATGGCCTATATTATTAGAGCACTCATGTGATATCTCCTCTCGGTCTCAATCACACAAAACAATTCTATCAGAAATTGATCAAGTTCCAAATAGCATTAAGCACATAATATAAACTCATCATTAGAAAAATAATTCACTAACCAAAGAGTAAAAGATTGATCACAGATCCATAAATAGACTAACCCGAGTCTTAGCTTGAGAAAATTAGTTCATAATAAAAGAAACAAGAGTAGAATCCAAGAAAGAAATCATATTGAAAAGTAAAAACAAACTCTTTGATGAATTTTGTTCTTGATTCTCCTTTCTCTTTTGTTACACAATAATCTCTCTCCAAGAATGGGTAAAATTCGGCCCCTAAGGAGTAATCTTAATCATCCTTAAATACCCAAAAGAGTTCTAAACGAAAAAGGAAAGAAAAACTAATAAAAACCCTAAAGTGGGCCGTGTCTAAATGTACGTCACCACAGCCTAGGCCATGGTGTTTCCTGTCCTCGTTATTTTATCTTCATTCCACCACCATGGCCATGGTAAACCACCAAGGCAAGGCCATGGCCTTCAAACTTGTCAGCTAATCTCAGTTTCTTCAAGCTTTGAATTCCAATTTCATTCCAATGCTCCAATCTACTCAATTAACGCCCGAAAATTACAAAAATTCTTCAAATCAATAGCTGACCATTCATATTTCAAACTTAACAAAAACTAACATCAGAACACAGAAAACAAATGATAAATTAACTAGAAGGCTATAAAAACAAACCTAAAAACACTAAATTTATGCAACTTATCAACTCCCCCAAACTTAGTCCTTTGCTCATCCCCGAGTAAAGAAAATATCAGAAAAACAAACTCAATAATCAACAAGGATTCGCAGCACTTCCAAAATCAACGAAAGAAGGCAAACATGCTTAAAAAAAAAAAAATCTCATGCATCCAAACATACAGCCCATCTAATTGTGCAACTGTAATCTTTCCCGAACCTAGTCGTGCCTTACCAAGACTTTATACTTAACCCCCTGCCTTTTTTTTTTTTTTTTGTTTATTTATTTATTTATTTTGATGAATTTTGTAGAGGCTTCTTTAGATTGTCACATCACCTTTTTACACGAATGCACACATTTGTGATGAATGCCCCCGGTTACTCAGCAACGTCACAACACATAAAGTGCTTTGCATACTCATAATTTAAGCTACGGTTTGACTCAAAAGTAAACATGGGTCTCATGAATACTCCTGGTTACTAAGTAGCTCGAAACAGTAGAGTAGTTCATTCAAAAATAAGCACATAAGCATAGTGAATTTATTTCAAGACTGTATATGCACACTTTCTTTCTTTCTCTCTCTCTCTTTTTTTTTATTTTTTTATTGAATAAGTAGGGAGTGAAAACAAGGCTCGGCTAGTACACGAAAAAATCAAGTAGTCAACCATAATTTGCACAACCATCTAGAATTACATACTCTTCAGCATTTCTTAAAGATATGAGCACGTTTGAATCCTTTCAATGACTTGATACTACCACTACTCCAAGTGATTACCAAGTGCATTACAAAAAGCAAAATTTTTTTATCTTTGGGGATATCGCAAAGTTTCATTCTGGATTGTATCAACAGCATAAGCATACTACCCACCATACAACGAATACTAAATACAAACCAAAAAAAAAAAAAAGGAAAAAAAACAAACTAACAAACTAAGCACTTCCTAAAAACAAACACACCAAACCAAAGAAATAGGCCATCAAACTACCCACTCCCCCAAACTTAAAGAATGCAATGTCCTCAATGCATGACAAGCAAAAAAAAAAAAAAAAAAAAAAAAAAAAAAAAAAAAAAAAATTGAAATTAAAAGATAGAAACTTCCCTGCATGTAGAGGACTGAACACTTAGGACGGTGGGCTGAAATAGCGATCAAATTTGGCTTCCAGAATGAGGAGGCGATCATTGACATTGTTGATGCTAGTCTCTATTCGTTGCATTACTTGTAAAAGCATTTCTAGAGTCACAGGTGCTTGATCTTGTGGAGTTAGAATGACTTGACCTTCAGTGTTCAGCGCAACTCTCTATGTGAAAGCCTATTGGAGTGTCATTTGCCAAGTCCTCAGGAGGAGACTGAGCAATGTCGGGTAGTGGCAGAATAGGACGTCCCTGTCTGTCTTGTAAAACATATTGACCACGATAGGGAATACACATACGCATAGCAGTTAAGGTAGCAAGGTCAATACGTTCTTTACCTATAATGGGTTCACCTAATTGTGCATCCGAGATGTCGACAGATTTAGCAATAGTGGTGATTAAACCACCGACTGTAATCTTACCGGTCCGACCATGTGCTACATGATTCAAATGTCCTAAAGGCCAAATACCCGAGTTGTGTGTATGGCCTTTCTCCATGCATCATAAACAAAATAATTCACTCTAATTAACAACTCTTGTACTTTCTCCCTGCCAGAAAATGGTATGTGACATGACTCTATGAATGTATTTGTGGGCAGGGTTTCGTAAGTGGGTGGATTTGGAAAAACTAGCATCATATGGTTGTGTGTGTTGTGTGTTAATAAAGTGGCGCCAAACTACGTTTTCAACATATTCAGGAAGGAGGAAATCTATCCTCTTGATCCTTGCTTTTGAAAATAATAGCTCCTAGAATGTTTGGAGCTGTGGATCTTCGAGAGGACGAGGCGGATCGTTTTGAAGACGAGGACTTTGCTCCTTTTGTGGTCTTCCGTTGCTTCTGTGGACCCATGAAGTGCAAAAGTTGATATGCCTACAGATAAAACCAACAAAAATAAATTGAAACAAGACAAAAAGAGAAGAATGAGGTAGCAAAATGACAATGGTAAACACCTATATCCACTAACCAAATCAGATATGAAACTCCCTTGTTTCAGTGTGGCCAAATACAAATGAAAACTAAACAACTGACAGAAAAAATATAAAAGGAAACACAACCAAGACACGAGGAGAAGAAGAAAGAAGTTCAGCATGACCCCACCGAAGTATGAACCCACAACAACCAAAGCAATCTATGGCCAAAAAAAATAAAAATTAATTAATGATTCCACCAAACTCAAAGAAAGGCAGAGAAAGAAAACTTACCTTAAAAGAGAAAAGGACAAAAAGGAAAAAAAATGCACAAGATTCAAAAAAGAAGAAAACAAAGTTTGTTGGGAGAAGAAGATGGCTGAAGCGGCAGACAACAAGTGGAAAGTGGGAAGAAAGAAAATTGTTTTTTTTTTTTTTTGGAAAAATAATTGAAAAATAATTTGTGGGGTCATGGTCCTTCACATGGGCCAGGCCATGTGACATACCATGGGGTAACCTGTGGTTTCCACTGCAATTTTTTTTTTTTTTTTAAGAAGTCACGGTTGTGTAAAGTGACATGGGGTACCCCGTGGTGAAGGCTGGACTCAGCAACCTTTTCATCTGTCAACATGGCCACGACTGTGTAAAGTGACACAGGGTACCCTGTGTTCTAGTCTACTTGAAATTGTCTTCTTCTTTTATCACGTAAGCGTCCCCCAAACTTGTTCCTCGTTCTGATGATAACACACAAAAATAAATAAATAAATAAAACACAATAAAACAAAAATAAAAGAATTGTAGAAAAGAGAGGAAAAGAAAAAGAAAGAAGAAAAAAAAAATAAAAAATTTATAGTTCTAATTTAGAGTCGTTAGCTTGACTTTCTACGCTTGCTTATTCTGGTTCATGCAATGCCATGGAGATCTTATCGTTTTTCCATCCTCCATCTTCATAATGCTTGAGACGTTGTCCATTCACCTTGAACGTGCCTTTCTCCTCATGGGAAATTTCGATGGCGCCAGAAGGAAACACTTGGGTGGCTGTGAAAGGTCCTGACCATCTAGACCTTAACTTACCTGGAAAAAGTCTAAGTCTAGAATTATATAGCAACACCCTTTCCCCTTCGATGAACCCTCTTTTCGTGATATGCTTGTCATGCCATTTTTTTGTTCTCTCTTTATAGATCTTCGCATTCTCATAAGCATGACACCGAAATTCATCCATCTCATTCAATTGGAGCAACCTGTTTTCACCTGCAGCTTGCATATCAAAGTTAAGAAATTTTGTAGCCCAATATGCACGATGCTCAAGTTCAACAGGGAGATGGCATGCTTTCCCAAAAACTAGTCTATATGGGGACATACCAATGGGGGTTTTAAAAGCTGTTCTATATGCCCACAATGCATCATCCAACCGCAAAGACCAATCTTTTCTAGAGGTAACGATTTTTTCTAAAATTCGTTTCAGCTCCCTATTAGATACCTCTACTTGGCCACTAGTTTGTGGGTGATAAGGAGTGGCAACCTTACGTGTGATCCCATATTTTTTCGAAAGATTATCAAACTGTTTATTGCAAAAATGCGTCCCACCATCACTAATAATTGCCCTAGGGGTGCCAAATCTAGTAAAAATATGTTTCTTTAAAAATTTAACAACCACCCTAGCATCATTTGTCCTAAGTGCCTCAGCTTCCACCCACTTAGAAACATAGTCGACTGCCATAAGAATGTATTTATTAGAAAATGAAGTAGGAAAAGGTCCCATAAAGTCTATCCCCCAAACATCAAATAATTCACATTCAATAATATTGTTCAAGGGCATCTCATGTTTCCTAGATATATTCCCTGTTCGTTGGCACCTATCACAAGATGCAACATAAGCATAAGCATCCTTAAACAACGTAGGCCAGTAAAAACCAGCTTGTAGTACCTTTGTAGCGGTCTTGGTTGGCCCAAAGTGGCCACCTACCTCTCTGTCATGGCAGTGATGTAAAATGGATGTCATCTCCTCCTCAGGTACGCATCGTCGAATATTTTGATCTGCATAAACTTTGAACAAATATGGTTCTTCCCACAAATAATGTTTAACATCAGACAAAAATTTCTGTCGTTGGTGAAAAGTAAGATTTAAAGGAAGAACACCTGTGACAATATAATTTGCATACTGTGCATACCATGGAATATATGCATTTAGAATGGCAAATAATTGTTCGTCAGGAAACTCCTCTCTGATTGGTATTTCATTTCCTATTTCAGGATTTGTGTCCTCTATCCTAGACAGATGGTCAGCAACCATATTCTCTACACCCTTCTTATCCCTAATTTCTAGGTCAAATTCTTGTAACAACAAGATCCATCTAATTAACCTAGGTTTGGCATCTTTCTTAGCAAGTAAATATCTCAAGGCTGAATGGTCAGTGTAGACAATCACTTTACTCAAAACAAGGTATGAATGAAATTTGTCAAATGCAAATACTACTGCTAGGAATTCCTTTTCAGTGGTTGCATAATTCTGTTGAGTCACGTTTAAGGTCTGACTAGCATAGTATATAGTTTGGAATACCTTGTTTTTTCTCTAACCAAGGACAGCACCAATAGCTACATCACTAGCATCACACATCAGTTCAAATGGCAAACTCCAATCGGGTGCCACCATAATTGGTGCAGTGATAAGCTTCTCCTTCAAAGTGAGAAAGGCCTGCAAACATTCAACATTAAAATCAAAAGGAGTATTGTTAATTAATAAATTAGACAAAGGCTTTGAAATTTTAGAAAAATCTTTAATAAATCTTCTGTAAAATCCTGTATGTCCAAGGAAACTCCTCACGGCCTTCACTGATGTAGGTGGGGGTAATTTCTCAATCACTTCCACCTTTGCTCTATCCACTTCAATCCCCTTTTGGGAGATTTTATGACCCAAAACTATTCCTTCCTGCACCATAAAATGACACTTCTCCCAATTTAAAACTAGGTTAGTGCCTTCACATCTCTGCAAAACTAAAGCCAAATTATTCAAACATGCGTCAAAAGAGGAACCAAAAACTGAAAAATCATCCATAAAAATTTCCAAAAATTCCTCTACCATATCATGAAAGATGGACATCATGCATCTTTGAAAAGTGGCAGGTGCATTGCATAAACCAAAAGGCATCCTCCTATATGCAAATGTCCCATAAGGACAAGTGAAAGTGGTTTTCTCCTGATCCTCTGGAGCTATAGCTATTTGGTTATACCCAGAATACCCATCAAGAAAATAATAAAACTCATGCCCAGCAAGTCTCTCTAACATCTGATCAATAAAGGGTAAAGGGAAATGGTCTTTCCTAGTGGCATCATTTAATTTTCTATAATCTATGCACACTCTCCAACTTTGTGGTGTCCCTAGTAGGTATCAATTCATTATTTTCATTTTTTACCACAGTCATACCTCCTTTTTTTGGTACTACTTGAATAGGACTCACCCATGAACTATCTGAGATAGGATAGATAATGCCTGCATCGAGTAGTTTAATCACCTCTTTCTTTACCACTTCTTGCATGCTTGGGTTGAGTCTCCTCGAGGCCTGAAGCTCAGGCTTGTAGTTTGTCTTCCATGAGAATTTTGTGCATGCAAATTGAAGGACTTATTCCCTTTATGTCAGCTATTGTCTAGCCAAATGCTCCTTTATGCTCCTTCAACACCCTTAATAATTTCTCTTCCATCAAACCTGTCAAAGAAGAGGAAATAATAACAGGTAAAGAAGACTCATCAAGAAATACATATTTCAAATGAGTAGGTAAGGGTTTCAATTCAAGATTTGGTGGCTCTTCAGTTGAGGGCTTTGTTCGAGACAATATCGGCCTTTCCAATGTTTCAAATTTTTGTCGCATGGCCCTTTTATATGGTGGATTTGCCTCCAAACTTGCTACAATCTCAATTAAGTGCTTATTCTCCCCTCTATCTTCTTTTGAATCAACCAAACAAGCTTCCAATGGATCTTCATACCTGTTATTTTGAAAATACTCACGAACCAAAGGATTAAAAGCATCAATTCTAAAACACGTGTTATCTTCTAAAAGGTGTTTCATAGTTTTAAAAACATCAAATGTTACTTTTTCATCACCTACCCTAAGAATTAACTCACCTTTTTGCACATCAATCAATGCCTTACCTGTGGCTAAAAATGGTTGTCCTAGAATGAGAGGTATCTCAACATCTTCTTCCATGTCCAACACAAGAAAATCGACAGGAAAAATAAACTTATCTACCTTAACAAGCACGTCCTCCACAATACCTCTAGGATATTTAATTGATATGTCAGCCAGCTGTAGAGACACTGTGGTGGCCCTTGGTTCTCCAAGTCCCAATTTCCTGAAAACAGATAAAGGCATTAGATTAATGCTAGCACTGAAATCACATAAAGCTTTGGAAAAAGTGAACCAATAATGCAAGGTATTGTAAAACTCCCTGGATCTTTTAATTTTGGTGGCAATTTATTTTGCAAAATTGCTGAACATTCTTCAGTGAGTTTTATTGTCTCTTGCTCTTCCAGTTTTCTCTTGTTGGAAAGGATCTCCTTCAAGAACTTTGCATAGCTAGGCATCTGAAGAAGAGCATCTGCAAATGGAATATTAATGTGCAATTTCTTAAAAATATCTAAAAATTTTGCAAACTGCTGATCAACTTTCTGCTTCTTCAATGCAAGAGGGAAAGGAGGCTAAATCACTATCTTCTTAGGTTCAAACAGCTTTTCAGCAATGTTGTCTGGTTGCACTTTCTGTGCTTCCTCTTTCTCTTGCTCTTTATGCCCAATTTCCTTGCCACTTTTTAGTGTAATTGCCTTCACATGCTCCTTTGGGTTCTTCTCTGTGTCACTAGGCAACGCTCCTTGAGCTCTTCTTGATATCAAATTGGCCAACTGCCCCATCTGAGTCTCCAAATTTCTGATCGAAGCTTCCTGATTCTGAAATCTTGTTTCACTAGAGCTTACAAACTTCGTCACTAGTTCCTCCAAATTGGGCTTCTTTTCTTGAGGAAAACCCGGAGGTGATGGTTTCACTGCATTTTGATTGCTTCATGAATAATTTGGGTGATTTCGCCAACCAGGGTTATAAGTACCGGAGTAGGGATTATTCTGTTGTTGCCTGTGAAAATTACCAACATAATTAGCACTTTCAACAGAATTAGCAAACGGGTTACCTACCTGACATTCATTGCTAGGATGGTCTCCTCCACATAGATCACAACTCATGCTCTTCACTTGCATGATTGGGGCACTCATATTATCAATCTTTTAGTTCAATGCTTCCAATTGAGCAGAAATTGTTGTGATTGCAAACACTCCATATAATCCTGCTGTCTTCCTTTGTGGCACTTTATCAGATTGCCATTGGTAACTGTTTGAAGCCATCTCATCCAATAATTCGTATGCTGCTTCTGGTGTCTTCTTCATTATAGTGCCTCCTGAAGCTGCATCAATCATAGAACGGTTAGCAGGAATTAAACCATTATAAAAAGTTTGTACCTGTAACCAAATTGGTAGTCCATGATATGGGCATTTCCTCAACAACTCTCTGTAACGCTCCCATGCTTCATATAACGACTCTCCATCTACCTGCATAAAATTAGTGATATCATTACGCATTGATAAGCGTATTTTACACTATGATTTTGCATTGAATTTTGATAGGATTTAGGATACTTTTCATACAATTTGGGCCATAATTGCTACCTAATTCTATTAATTTGTCTTTGTAGGCCTAAACGATGATTTTTAGCATAAATGACAGTTTTGAGCGTAAATTGTGTAACTTGAGCTTGAAAACTCGGAATAACCTGAATTTAGAAGCTTTGGAAAGCTAAGAAGAAGAGCTACAACGTTCATGTTTTGGGTTTTTCCTAATTCTGACTGGACAAAGGTGAAAACTTGGCTTGAAGTCGTGAAAAGGACGCTGGGAACTGAAGAAAAACGTCTTTAGACGTGCTTCAGTATTTCTGCCATAACTTGAGCTGTAGACCTCAGATTGTGCTGATTCTTGAACGACCGGAAAGATAATTGAAAGGGCTACAATTCATATGTTTTACACTTTTCCAGATTCTAACTATATCATGCTTAAATTGGGTCTGTAAGTCTTCGCCGCGGCGAGGAAAAATCTTCGCCGCGGCGAAATATCGTGATGCAAAAAATAAAACGACGCGTTTTGGCTTCCTAGGGCTTCGTCCTTAAGTGAGAGAGGTATAAATTAGAGCGAAAAGGAAGAGAAAAAGGGGCTTGGTTCGTGATTTGGGAGGCAGCTCATGGAAGGAGAAGATTATTGAAGATTTGGGCTTCAAATTAGAGAAGATTTCTCCATCTTTTGCTTGCTTGTCAATGATGAATCTTGATTCAGTTTGTTTTTGTTGTTTTATTTCATTTTTGAGTATGAACTGAGTTGTTTAGCTAGGGTTTGATGTAATCTTGATACAATGATTCAAATTTATATGGATTGAATTACTTTGAGTTTTAATTTCATGATTGAGTGTTTATCTCTTTGCTTAATGTCTTTTGGATGCTTGATCACCATTCAAATGTGTGTTGTTCACAATGAGACTGAGAAGTGATTTGTGATTGTGCCTCTTGGGATAAATACCATAGATTAGCAAACGCTAGAGATAGGTTTAGCGATCTATGAAATCTAGATAGAATTCCACAAAGCTTAAAATCCTTTGAACTATTAATCTTCATTTTGTTGGGTGCGGAAGCTTAATAGGGATAAGTAGGGAAATGTAGCATGAGAATGTATGTTTTACAACTTAGGGAATTCGATTTTCAATCAAGGAATTAGAACTTGGATAATAGATTCTATGATTTGGGTTAGCGTATTTAGGTGAATTCAACACCCTAGCATTTGTTTTAGAATTGTTTAATTAGTTAAGTTGTTGGGTTTTGCATTTGTATTTAGTTTGTTAATCTTCTATCAATCCAATTTATTGTTGCTTCAATTAGGACTTAAACTAGAAAAAATCGGTAATTAGTAACACTATCCTCGTGGGGACGATACTCACTCATCACTTTATTACTTTTTGCGACTAGTATACTTGCTATTTTTGCATGTTGTATTAAACACGCATCAAGTTTTTGGCGCCGTTGCCGGGGATAGTTGATTATTAATATTGATAGTATCTAGTGTAGTGCTAAATTGAAGCTTTTATTTCATTTTTGTAATTAATTGTAAATATTGTATAGTCTTAAGTATGAGAATTGACATTACCTCTTTCGTGCAAGGCAATGATGAATCACTATATGAAGCTTGGGAGAGGTACGGAGTTGTTAAGGAATTGTCCACATAATGGTCTACCGTTTTGGAGACAAGTCCAAACATTTTACAATGGGTTGCTACCAAATATTCAAATGATGGTAGATGTGGCAGCAGGCGGAGCCTTAAATAACAAGACCCCAGAAGATGCTTATGAATTGCTTGAGTTGATGGCCAACAATAACTACCAAAGACCTAATGAGAGAGCAATGCCGAAGAGAACAATGGGTCTACATGAAGTTGGAGCGTTCGACACATTATCTGCACAAATTGCGGCATGTCAAAGCCAATTGGGAGGTATGAATGTAAATTCTATTCACTCACCTTTTATAACTTGTGAATTTTGTGCGAGGAAACCATGGGAGTGTGGAATGCCAAGATGGAAACCAGTTATTCTTCCCAACAACCGAGCAAGTGAATTACATGGTTAGTTCACAAAGGCTGCAAGTTGACTCCTTCTCTGATGCTTACAATCTTGGTTGGGGGAATCACCCAAATTTGTCCTGGAGCGATCAAAGTAGTCAATCAAATCAAAGAACAATGCTAAACCATCAACCAGTGGTGAATCATCAACCATGTGAGCAAAGAGTGTCAAAATTGGAAGATATATTCGAAGACTTCATGCAAGAAACCACAAGTTTTATGAATGAGACACGCTCAAACTTCAGAAATCAAGGAGTGTCCGTTCAAAATTTGGAGGTTCAAGTGGGGCAATTGGTTGAACAAGCGAGAGAGATCTCAAGGTTCTTTGCCGAGCACAACGGTCACAAATCCTGAAGAACAATTAAATGTCATACCATTGAGGAGAGGTATAGTGTTGGAGCAACCTCACAATGAAGAAAAGTTGGAAGAACTTGAAGACAAGACCAATGAAGAGGAAACTCTCAAAGCGGAAAGGTGTGCAAAATACTTAGGGGAATTTCAACCAAGCAACTTACCTCACAAGGAACAATTTGAGGAATTTGGTATAAATGCGCACAAGTCAAAATTAGTGTTGGAAGAGGCTCCAAACATTGGACTCAACCAATCACCATCTCATCTCAAGTACGCATATACGAATTTGAAGTTCGAAAAGATGCTTATGAGAATGTCCGAAATCCAAAGGAAAGATCAAGAGGTGGCAATGGGAAGTGAAGCACCCCACAAGGATCCGGATTGACGAAGGACCATGGGAAAGTCGAGCTTTCGACTATAAACAAGCGCTTCTTGGGAGGCAACCCAAGTCTTTTCAATTGTTTTTCATTTCATTGCTGTTTGAATTTGTTTTAGTTTTCTTATGATTTTGAATGAGTTTTAATTTGTGTGTTTTTGGGTGTTTCAGGTGAAGTTTGAAGCTAAGGAAAAGGAAAGAAAAAACTTCAGACTTCGCCGGGGCGAAGATTGTTCTTCGCGGGGCGAAGTGCCCTGAAGAATGTTGTAGCTCCTGTAATTTTTCGCCGAGGCGAAGAATTTGTTAATCGCCCGCGGCGGCCGACCGGGTTTGGGAATTTAGGGTTTTATCATGAAGAACTTCGCCGCGGCGGAATTCTATTCCTCCGCGGCGAAGTGCTTTCCTTTTAATAGTCGCGTGACCTTTCATTTTTGCGAAAATTTTCCTGAAGCACTTTTCTTTTTAGTTTTTGTTTTTATTTCTTTATGTTTTGTAAGTAGGAATTGATGTTGATTTCTGGTTTTTGGCTTTTATTGGTTTTTGTTTAGATTTTTAGGTTTAGTTCAATAAGGTTGAGATTAGGATGTAATTCTTTCATATTAATCGGTGAGGGTATCTAACACATTTGGCACCATAGACTTTCATTTGTTTGACAGATGATGATGATGAGGAAGCCAAGGAATGGATGCGGATGTTGCACAAAAAATCGGCCTTTCTGATTAGTCGGGGGTATCTCGTAACCTTTACTTTTGTTTTTCTATTCCTTGGATGTGCATGATGTGACATTGGGGACAATGTCATTTTAAGTTGGGGGTAGGAAATAGACATAAAGCTTGGTTTAAGGGTATACCATTTGAAACGAAGAACCCATCTTAAAAGCGCCTAGCGGTGCCTTGGCAACCTCTGGTATAACAACGCCACGTACACCTTAAACGGAAAAAAAAAAAAAAAAAAACTTTAGTTATTTTATTTAGTTTGATTGTTTTTGCCGATGATGAATTGTATAAGTCTATGATGAAACTTGAATTGTTGGGATATTATTCTTGGAAAATGTTAAGCATTGCTTCAAGTTTAGGTTTATTGACTAAATTTTGATTGAGGTTTGTTGAGTGGTTCAGCCACCATTTTCATTTATTTCGGCATGCTTAGAAACATTTTATGTGGTTAGGTGAAGTTTGATAATGTTGGTGGACTCTAGAACCTAGTAGAGAAGTGCTTGAGGCGAAATTCTAGGATTAGACATTGTTGAGGAAATGATTTAGGCATTTTTTTTGGAACGTTTGAGCCTTTCCAGCCGACCCATAAATGAATCTTTCCCTAGTCACCCATTTGAGCCTTATGAGATTTTCATTGCCTTATTTTCCTTGCAAACCAAAAATTGTCCAATCCCTATACCCTAAACACTTTAACATACCCTTTAGGAGAATTATGGACCTAATGTATGACACAAAAGAGCTTTGAGAGGTGTGTGAATAAGTGATGGACCAAAATCTTAAGTTTGGGGGTTGCAAAAAGGGCACGAAGAAGGGGCAATAGACCTCAATGCTGTTGCAAATAATTGTTTTTGTAAATATTTATATTTGAAAAAAAAAAAAGAAAAAAAAGAGGAGAAGAAAAAGAAAAAAAAAAAAAAAAAAAGAATTGCTTTAGTTCAATTCAAAATCAAAATTAAGAAATGCATAAGTTTGAGGGTTGTAAAATGGTTGACACTTTGATTGGTGGTTGAGAAAGAAAGTGAAGTTTGATGTAGCTCTTAGTGTTTGCATGAGGAAAACCGAGTTCTCTTACTTTGTTTATCCTATTCCTTTCCTTGGAGCCCACTACCCTTGCCTAACGTTACAAGCTTGCAAAGACCTTTTGATCCTTAGCGATGTCTAGTCCACATTAGTGGAGAGTAGTTCGATACTTAGGCTTATGGAGTCTGTCACCATTTGATAAACTTTACATTTCTGCATAAAATAATCCGGAAAGTCGGAATGTGGACTGAAGTGGGGATCACCTACTCGGGGGATCAATAGAGAAAGATAGTTGATGCAACTTATAACTTCTTGGAGTGTTGAACATTTTCTACTAATAATTTTTCAACAACCTTAGAGACTTGTATAAATTCTAGGCAATTCTTGTGTTGAGTTTGAGCCTAATTTTTTGTTTGTTCATTTTTAGTTTTGTTGTTTTGTGTTTTTGGTTGTTTGTTGCTTTTCTTCCTTTGAGTTTTTATTCCTTTTTGCTCGAGGACGAGCAAATCTTAAGTTTGGGGGTAGTTGATAAGCGTATTTTACACTATGATTTTGCATTGAATTTTGATAGGATTTAGGATACTTTTCATACAATTTGGGCCATAATTGCTACCTAATTCTATTAATTTGTCTTTGTAGGCCTAAAGCGATGATTTTTAGCATAAATGACAGTTTTGAAGCGTAAATTGTGTAACTTGAGCTTGAAAACTCGGAATAACCTGAATTTAGAAGCTTTGGAAAGCTAAGAAGAAGAGCTACAACGTTCATGTTTTGGGTTTTCCTAATTCTGACTGGACAAAGGTGAAAACTTGGCTTGAAGTCGTGAAAAGGACGCTGGGAACTGAAGAAAAACGTCTTTAGACGTGCTTCAGTATTTCTGCCATAACTTGAGCTGTAGACCTCAGATTGTGCTGATTCTTGAACGACCGGAAAGATAATTGAAAGGGCTACAATTCATATGTTTTACACTTTTCCAGATTCTAACTATATCATGCTCAAATTGGGTCTGTAAGTCTTCGCCGCGGCGAGGAAAAATCTTCGCCATGGCGAAATATCGTCAGATGCAAAAATAAAACGACGCGTTTTGGCTTCCTAGGGCTTCGTCCTTAAGTGAGAGAGGTATAAATTAGAGCGAAAAGGAAGAGAAAAGGGGCTTGGTTCGTGATTTGGGAGGCAGCTCATGGAAGGAGAAGATTATTGAAGATTTGGGCTTCAAATTAGAGAAGATTTCTCCATCTTTTGCTTGCTTGTCAATGATGAATCTTGATTCAGTTTGTTTTTGTTGTTTTATTTCATTTTTGAGTATGAACTGAGTTGTTTAGCTAGGGTTTGATGTAATCTTGATACAATGATTCAAATTTATATGGATTGAATTACTTTGAGTTTTAATTTCATGATTGAGTGTTTATCTCTTTGCTTAATGTCTTTTGGATGCTTGATCACCATTCAAATGTGTGTTGTTCACAATGAGACTGAGAAGTGATTTGTGATTGTGCCTCTTGGGATAAATACCATAGATTAGCAAGCTAGAGATAGGTTTAGCGATCTATGAAATCTAGATAGAATTCCACAAAGCTTAAAATCCTTTGAACTATTAATCTTCATTTTGTTGGGTGCGGAAGCTTAATAGGGATAAGTAGGGAAATGTAGCATGAGAATGTATGTTTTACAACTTAGGGAATTCGATTTTCAATCAAGGAATTAGAACTTGGATAATAGATTCTATGATTTGGGTTAGCGTATTTAGGTGAATTCAACACCCTAGCATTTGTTTTAGAATTGTTTAATTAGTTAAGTTGTTGGGTTTTGCATTTGTATTTAGTTTGTTAATCTTCTATCAATCCAATTTATTGTTGCTTCAATTAGGACTTAAACTAGAAAAATCGGTAATTAGTAACACTATCCTCGTGGGACGATACTCACTCATCACTTTATTACTTTTTGCGACTAGTATACTTGCTATTTTTTGCATGTTGTATTAAACACGCATCACGCATCCTTGCAGTTTTAGAGGGAGGAAAATATTTAGCTAGAAAGCGCTGAGCCAATGCATCCCAAGTTGTAATAGATTCTGCAGGCAAAGAATTTAGCCAATTCTTGGCTTTATCTCCTAAGGAAAAAGGGAACAGTCTGTAACGCCCCGCTTGAGGTACGTTGTTATTGTTTCCTCTTTCGCCCTTAATCGAGTTGGTTTTTGTTATATTTGTTTGTTTGAGTGTTATGTTGAATGTTGCCCTGAAATTGGTTGAAAACGAGAAGAATTTGGTCTGCGTGCTTCAGGCGAAGAAGAATCTTCGCCGCGGCGAAGAGAGGTTGAAGCCACGGGGGGAAGCTGCTGGACAGTTTCGTCGCGGCGACAACCCGAATAAAAGGTTGATTGAGTTTTAGATATTTTCTTCCCCAAGGGCTATTTGACCTTTATACCCCTAACTAGCAGGAAAAGTGGGGAGTTAATTGTAAGGATTTTCCATGGAGAATTTGTTGTTGGTATGGGGGTGAGATTGTAATGAATCAAAGGATATGGATGGAATTTCCAAAGAAGAGTAAGGGCAAAATGGGAATGAGTGTGTTTATATTTCATTAAAAGGAATTAAGAGTTAGCAAACCCTCATTCTTCTTCTCCAAAAACGCAACCCTTCATTCTTCTCCTCTCAACTTCTCTTTTCTTTTGTTCAAGGAATTTCAAGGGTTTTTGAAGTGATTTGGGGTATAGAAAACAACCTAAGGCTTCCTAAGGTAAGGATTTCTCCTTAAGTTGTGTGATTTGTGGATTTAGTTCATTTTGGTTTTTTGAGGGTTTTCATTCTTTTGGTTATGAGTAGAGAGAATAGCCAAGAAAACCAAGTGGAAAGAGGATTTGGTGAAGTCTCTCCATAACAAGTAAGTAAAACCCAACCCAAGTTAAGATTTATGAAATTTCTTGATTAGGGTTTTGATAGAAATGATGTATGTATGTGATGTACATGTATTATAGCATGTATGAAGGATTAAATAGAGATTTCTATGCTTTGTGATTGTTTATACCTTGCAAATTTGAGAAATGGGTTGTTGGTTTGGCAAGGTAGTTGAGATGGAATTTAAGGGGTATTATGGAACCCTTTTTGGAAGTGTTTTGTTTGACAGGTTATTATGGCTTTGTGAAGGGGTTTTTCCCCATTTTGGATGGTTAGGAAAAGTTTTAGATTCATGGCTATGATAGAGTTTTATAGTGCACATGAGTTGTTTGATGAAATGCCTAATAGAGGTTTAAGTGTGAGTAATGAACCTTAATTCTTGCAACATTGCATGTTGGCATTTCACAAGTGCATTAGTAGAGATGAATCATCCATGTGCATTGTTATATGCATTGACAAGTGACCTAAGAAAGAGTAGGAAACTTTGTGTTTAGAGATACCCTATGAGTAGAGAGCTTAGTGGGTAAAATTACTCTAAGGGTAGAGAGCATTGAAAAATGCTACAATAGAATGAGTTAGAAGAGTGGTATAGTTGGGATGATGCTTTGTGATCATCACCCGGACCGTTATGGGAATCGGATTGATGCTTTGTGATCATCATCCGAATGGCCCTAAGAGATGGGTCGATGCTTAGTGATCGTCACCCAATGAGTAATAGAAATGGGTAGATGCTTTGTGACCACTACCCGATTAATTAAGAGATATGTAGGTTGATGCTTTGTGATCATCATCCAATGGCTAGTAGAAGCGGGTTGATGCTTTGTGATCATCACCCGATAGTGACTAGAGACGGGTAAATGCTTGGTGATCGTTACCCAAATTTCATGAGGAACGGGTAGGTGCTAGGTGATCTCCACCCAATAGTTAGAAAGAACCGAGTTAGTGCTTTGTGATCCTCACTCGGTAGTCACTAAACGGGTTGGTGTGTGTGAATTCCACCCAATAGCCATAGAGAGTGAGATGGTCTTGTGTGAACGCCATGGTCCAGGCCGTACCTCCGGTAAGATGAGGCCATGATTTTATTAGAAACAGAAATAGAAAGCAGTTAGAAAAGGAAAGAATTAAGAGTCACACACGGGGACAGAGCAGGTTAGAGAGTTTTACTTACTGAGCATTATTTGTGCTCACCCCATTATTTTTCCTTTGTGGATGCAGGTTCTAGGTGATGTTGCGGTTGGAGGGGCGTCGGCGTGCGAGGAGCAATAGCTACACTGTTCCCCTATTTTGTCTTTTGAAATGCACTTTTGTAAACATAACCTTTGTGTATAAAAGACATGTGAATTGTAATGAAAAGAAACATTTTGGGCCCAATTTTCCATTGTTAATTGCATGCATTGTACTAGTTTTCAGTAGATGTTACACAGTCTCAATCTAATTGCATCATCTATGACACCATTCTGCTTGAATGTATCACATATCTCCAAGAAATTCCCAATGTGAGCATTTGGATCCTCGTGAGCTAAACCATTGAATTGGCAGGCTGTCTGAATCATCTCAATGATCGTAGATTTAATTTCAAAGTTATTTGCTGCAATGGCTGGCCTCCTAATGCTAGAAGCAGTGCCACTCAATGACGGCATCGCATAATCCATTAAAGAACGTGGGGCTACATCTTCTTCGAGATTCTCCAAAAGTAGAGGATCCACTTGATTATTATTGTTGGCTGTCATATTCCTTGTTTGCCTTCTTCTTAATGCTCGTATTGTTCTCTCAATTTATGGGTCAAAAGGTTCAAGAATCTCTAATCTTCGTCTAGTGTGTGTCATACACTGGAAAATCTGAAAACAAGAGAACTTGAAAAAAAATTAAATATATATATATATATAAAAAATGGAACAAGATCTAAAGTAAAGCTAAACTAATGATTTCAATATTGCCTAACTGTAATCCCCGGCAACGGCGCCAAAAACTTGTTGTGTCGTTTGCAACAACTACTAGCAAGTGCACTAGTCTCAAGTAATAAAGTGTACAAAATACAGGTTATCGTACCCAAGGGATTGCGTAAACAAGTACTGAAATATTAACTAGTCTTAACTTTATCTAGATAATCAAAACTTAGAATGGTGATCTTTAAAACTAAAAATATTAAAATCTGAAATATTGGAAACAAATTGCAGTAAAACTAAAATTGAGAATTCAATGAGAGAAAACGGCTAAGACTTCGGGCTCATCTATAACTTCTCTGTACCGCTCAATTTACTATGGTCAATGAATTTATTTAATTAATGTGACAACAGGATTTCCCGAGTTAATCAATATTCTTTCTCAAGCAATATTAATTCTACTTCTGTTTCACAACCTAGATATCTCTATATAGATTTAATGAAATAGACGAGCATTAAGCTTTATGAAATCCTCTAGCTTTCAGCACAAGTTAATCCTGCCTATGACTATTGCATGTATCAATTCATATATCTCTATATCCAATTAATCCATGGCCTATATTACTAGAGCACTCATGTGATATCTCCTCTCGGTCTCAATCACACAAAACAATTCTATCAGAAATTGATCAAGTTCCTAATAGCATTAAACACATAATATAAACTCATCATTAGAAAAATAATTCACTAACCAAAGAGTAAAAGATTGATCACAGATCCATAAATAGACTAACCCGAGTCTTAGCCTGAGAAAATTAGTTCATAATAAAAGAAACAAGAGTAGAATCCAAGAAATAAATCATATTGAAAAGTAAAAACAAACTCTTTGATGAATTTTTTCTTGATTCTCCTTTCTCTTTTGTTACACAATAATCTCTCTCCAAGAATGGGTAAAATTCGGCCCCTAAGGAGTAATCTTAATCATCCTTAAATACCCAAAAGAGTTCTAAAAGAAAAAGGAAAGAAAAACTAATAAAAACCCTAAAAGTGCTCGACACGGCCCAGGCCATGTCTAAATGTACGTCACCACAGCCTAGGCCATGGTGTTTCCTGTCCTCGTTATTTTATCTTCATTCCTCCACCATGGCCATGGTAAACCACCAAGGCAAGGCCATGGCCTTCAAACTTGTCAGCTAATCTCAGTTTCTTCAAGCTTTGAATTCCAATTTCATTCCAATGCTCCAATCTACTCAATTAACGCCCCGAAAATTACAAAATTTTTTCAAATCAATAGCTGACCATTCATATTTCAAACTTAACAAAAACTAACATCAGAACACAGAAAACAAGTGATAAATTAACTAGAAGGCTATAAAAACAAACCTAAAAACACTAAATTTATGCAACTTATCAAAATTTCTCCCATAAATCCTAACACCTTTCGGTTTCTCTAACTTGAGAACAATTAGGAAAAATCAGTGCTTAACAACCAATCCTCGTGGGAACGATACTTTTCTTATCACTTTATTACTTTTTGCGACTAGTGCACTTGCTATACATTGCATGTTGTAGTTACAACGCAACAGTAGAGTCACTAGAAAAGCATAGTCAACAAATAGAGGAGCTACATGACAAACATGAAACAAATTGAGTACAACAAATAAAAAAGCAGAAAAAGATTGTAAAAGAGCAAGTTCAAACCTGAGCATGGACAGCGACTACCTTCTGCAAAAGGGGGATCAATTCATGCCCCCTCGATTCCTCTTAACTAGTCTCTGTAGTGGACTCATGGAGGGCAAACAGTAGGACCTAGAGATGCTTAAAAAGCTAGCTAATTGCTCGTACAATGGCATCTACAACCGGTCTCCTCTCATTTCCCTCTTTGTTTACCACCATCCATACATTCGCAAGAATCTCCTTTCTAGCCTCCTCAGGTCTCAGCTACCATGCGATAGGGATAGGGCGATCACCTAGCACACAAGTAGTCATCTGCCTCGTCCTTCTAAAGAAAAGAGCGGTAGACAAAGCCTTTCTTTTATCACCGACATCACTGCCCACGTCTCCCAAAGGTGCAACAGACATATGATAGGGAGGCTGAACTTACCCAGAATCTACTCGCCCTTGGCATGCGTTTGAAGGACCGATGTCGTCATCACGGAGGAGGTCGTAGCAAAATGGACTAGTTTGAACCTCACTCGATGGCAACGATGACGTCTTAGGGACCTCATTATCTAGGGAACCAATATTTTTACCAAAGTGACCACTACCAGATGACATCTTTAGAGTAGGGAAGAAAAGAAACATGAAAGAAACAGAACCATAAAAGGCTAGAAACCGCTCGATGCATTCAAAATAGAGAGTCAGTGATGAAGGATGAACATCAGACCCGAAAACACATGTATTTATAGGGGGTAAAAACATTATAGCATTGCTTCAATATCCCTAAAACAACTGCAACCCCTGACGCTTTAGGCTACAGGATGACAAATCAATCGCATCCTATTAAATGTAGTGTCAGATGACATTGGAAATCCCATCGACTACCGTAAAGTTGTAGGCAGACGAAAAGGCTGTAATAAGTGACAAGACTAGACTTGACAACATTGATGGGATTAGACAGCAGAAGGCTTAGTTTTCCAGGCTCTCCTCGACCCTCAAAAACTAAGGGGCAAATATTGTGTGGTAAAAATCCTCAACTCGGGCTCGACCAAGAAGCCTGAGACACTCCTCTATATGGACCGAGCATTATGCTTGAGAGTGAAGTGCTCGGCAAAAGGCACGAGCAACTAGCCTACTTATGCGGGCATGACATGTGACAAGATAAAAAAATGAGGGCCCACCATATGGAAATATCTTCTCGATTGAACAAATCATCTCACCACATATAAGCCACACACCCTGATCGGTGGCATATGACAGTGCAAACTCCACATGCTCTCTATACAGCTTAGCCAAGAGGAGACTTGTAAAGACACCTGCTATTAGAGGAAACACCATCATTAGCTACGATGTAGGGGCATGTGAGTTTTTGCCTGCCATGCAACATCGAACAACATGGCTAACATACGTATCATCATAACATTTTGAATCTCTCTCTCTTTAGAAGTGGCAACGACCAAACATAGAGGGGAGAAGATGAAAAAAGGGAAAAAATGAGAAGGAGAGAGAACAAAAAATACTCTCTCTAGTCCAAACATCAGGTCCAAAGAGGAAAGACAAAATGAAGAAGTCCTTTTGATTATCGGGGGAAACCCATCTTTTGTGTCCCACTGTCGTATAATCAAATAAAATATCAATGGACGTAGGCCTTATTCGTTTCCTGGCCGAACCACTTTAAAAACATCTAGTTTTCACGTCATCCTCGGGGAGGTGCAATACCACCTTGGCCACCACCATGTGTGGGTCGAGTCTTTTTTTTCTTTTGTTTCCAGGAATCACACACCCATCTTGCTCGATTCTCCTCAGAGTCAACCAAATATCTTTGGTTCGTACATGTCTTCATCCCAACACTTTAGTCAATGCAGAAATTCGTATCAACAAAGCTATTAAAATGTTACTTGCTTATGCATGCCATTTAGATTTCAAACCTTTTCAAATGGATGTTAAAAGTGCGTTTTTAAATGGTTTTATTCAAGAAGAGGTTCATGTCAAACAACCACCCAGATTTGAAAACCTCGATTTTCCTGAACATGTTTTTAAACTCTCGAAAGCACTTTATGGTTTAAAGCAAACTCCTAGAGCTTGGTATGATACATTGAGTAGTTTTCTTGTTCAAAATGGTTTTTCAAAAGGAAAGGTAGATACTACCTTGTTTATAAAAAGGCATGAGCAAGATATTTTGGTAGTTCAAATCTATGTTGATGATATCATCTTTGGTGCCACTAATGAAATCCTTTGCAAAGAATTTTCTAAGATGATACAGGGTGAATTCGAGATGAGCATGATGGGAGAACTAAACTACTTTCTCAGTTTACAAGTCAAGCGACAAAAGGAAGGGAGCTTGTTGAATCAATTCAAATATATTCATGATCTCCCCAAACGCTTCAAGATGAATAAGACAAAAGATCGAACTACTCTTATAAGCACATCCCTCAAATTGGAAGCCCATGAAGGAGGTAAAAGTGTTGATACTATGCTTTATAGAAGCATGATAGATGCAGGCTTATATCTAACTGCATCTAGACTAGACATTTTGTTTAGTATTTGCATGTGTGCACTTTTCCAATCTTGTCCTAAGGAATCTCATTTGAATGTCATCAAAAGAATTCTTAGGTACTTGAAAGGAACTCCAAATATTGGTTTATGGTATCCTAAAGGATCTTCATTTAGTCTTATAGGGTATTAAGATGTTGATTTTGGAGATTGTAGGATAGATAGGAAGAGCACTAGTGGAACATGTCAATTCTTAGAAAGCATGCTAGTTTCATGGTTTTCAAAGAAACAAAATTTAGTTGCTACTTCTACTATGGAAGCTGAATATGTGTTAGCAGCAAGTTGTTTTGTACAACTTCTATGGATGAAGCAACAACTTGAAGATTTTAGTTTTAACATGCATAACATTCCTATTTATTGTGATAATACAAGTGCTATTAATTTGTCTAAAAATCATGTGCATCATTCTAGGACAAAACATATAGATAGTAGACATCATTTCCTATGTAATCATGTTATCAAGGGTGATGTTGTGCTTGGATTTATTGATAGTAATCACCAATTGGCTAATATTTTCACTAAGCCTCTTGATAAAGAAAGATTCTACACTATTCGGAGAGAGCTAGGAATGATTGATGTGAACTAAGTATGATTCATCATCTTATGTGTTTGTTTAACATGTGAAGTTGATTGAGATGATGTGTTTTATATCCATATTGAGAATATGTTTGAGTTGATTGTGATAACATGCGTTAGACATTGATTGTGTGATTGTCTTTGCATAAGTCAAAGTGCAATAACTTTTACATAACCCCATTAGTGATTGGATCCATTAGAATGCAAGGGTGAAAAGGTTGGGATTATGAGTTGGGTACTCAAAATCTGCTTTTGCAACAACCTATATGGAGAAATCTATACATGCACCTCCAAAGGAGACTGATAAGGTACATTAGATGATAGACTTAAAAATCACCAAGTGGCTAAGTCTTCTCACAAAGATGGAGAACTTATTCAATTCATTGTGTAAGATTTATTTGTAGCTTGGCATAGAGGGACATATATACTTTGATGAATTTATGTATGTATTGCATTGTGGCTTTTTTTTTTTTTTTTTTTTTGGTCAAAGAAAAATCAAGTTGATACAATCTTGTGGTTGCCATTAAATTTGATACATTTTCTTAAATGAAAATTCCTCAAGTGATTGAAATATCTAGGATGTGTGTTTGATTATATTTTGATCAACGTGCATAAAAGTCAAAATCTTTAAATATGTTCCAGTTGGATCGATCGTGCTCAGTGGTCGTTTCATGTCATATGAGAGTTCAAGTCTTTGTAACGTTCGTGCCTTGTAACTGCCATTTGTTTAGGTTTAAAAACCTAAGCACGGTCGTACTACATTCGCGTACGTCTGTTTAGAGTCAAGTTGACATAACCCTAATTGTTTAGAGTTTTGAGAACAATCGTGCTCAATGATTGCACAACCGTGCCTTGTGATTTCTGTAAATATAATCGTTCATTTTCTTCAAAATGTCATGATCAAAACCAATTTTCCCTTAAACCTTTTTGCTCTAATCCTCTCAAAATCAATCCAAACTTGTTCCAATCATCCCTAATCCTCAAATACTCCCAAGGAAAGATGGTTAGAACCAAGGATATGGCAAGAGGTAGTTGTATACCTAGACAAGGAGACTTGCAATGTATGGAATCCATTTCAGAAATCCAATCTAGAAAAAAAAAAGTACAAGAGAATAAAGAAAAAAGGTATGAATCTTGGCAGAACTCTTGATTGGGCTATTATTCGTGAATT
Source organism: Pistacia integerrima (assembly GCA_026225825.1). NCBI lineage: Eukaryota > Viridiplantae > Streptophyta > Magnoliopsida > Sapindales > Anacardiaceae > Pistacia > Pistacia integerrima. The sequence goes on from CM047747.1 coordinate 19,225,949, forward strand.
AGGATTGCAAGAAAAACTGCTAGAATGGGTAGATAACTTGAAATAGAGAAGATTGATAGGTCTTAGACTGCCAGGATATAGGCATTTGATCAATAATTTTATAGCAGTTTAGAGGTAGTTGAAGTAGAGACGTAAAAGCATCCTACAATGCTCTTTAGGTTGAAGAGTCTATTAGAGTAGGTACCCTAGAGCTAATTATATTATTGTATATTGACTCTATGGATCATGCTATTATATTTATAAAACGCATCGTTTGTATTATGTAAAGCATATTCTATATGTATGTGTTAGTATATGCCCTTAGAGTGGTTGAACTGTGACGAGGGAATCAAGCAATGACAAGTCTTGATTGTGAGATCCCTATGGTCACATTAGATGGCCATTCTAGAAACGTCTGTTGCCCCAATATTATCCTAATTTAGGGAAAAGATAATACAGTAAGGCTATCATAGCGTTAAACGACCTTACCAAAAGGTAGTGACATATCTTGCATGTCAAGGTTGTTAAGAGACAACTTGGTGCGATGCATGATGCTTGTTATTCACGAGTTCACTAGATTTGGCCATATAGAGGATTCCATATAGATGGTAACCCCAATTTCCATGGAATACGTCCTTTAATAGATGGTGGTGCATGTAGTCCTTAGATTTGAGATCCCTAGAGCATTGTGTGTAAACATTGATGTAGTTTGACACTAGCCTAACATAATCCTATTTAGGGTTATTAGTATGGTGGTGATTGGCTGCATTGAGAAGTACATTATGGCTATGGGGGATCAGCAAAGGATTCCTCACTTTTAGGTATAGGAGAAATTATCTTGGTGAGATATTCAGTTAGAGATAATGACCTTAAATCTGTGACCACAATGGAATCGAGTTGATGCTCAGTTGGTAGATTGGTCCGATAATCGAATATGAACATGTCACGGTGGTTTATACTTGAAGCTGACATTATTTCTATGCTTCAAACCTTGATGAGGATTTGATTGCATGATAGCCATATTGTTGACAGATAACGAATACGTTGAATCTGAATCTATCGGGTGGCCATGATGTCTTGCTAGAGGCCAATCTTGATTTATGTGTAATGAGACGATTAATAGGATGTTGATCGCGATATTACTTATTGTCAATATGATGAGGAGCCTATGGATCACACACGTAAAAGGAAATTTAGAGAAGATAATGAGTGAGGGGCATTTTTGCCATTTACTGACAAAGGGGTATATTTGTAAATCTTACAAAGCAATTAAATTTGTTGGAAAGGTTGTTGCCTAGATCTAATCCTGTATTGGATTTAATTTGTAATGTTGGTTATTTATTTAAATATATATATTGGTGTATATATGTTTTAAATATTGAAAAATTATTATTGGATGAATAAAATAATAATGGCTTAATACCCGGTTAATTAATTTCTTTGAAAATCAATGATCTAATTATTTAATTAGATAGGGGTATATTGGTAATATACTCTAATTAGGGGAGATTAGGGTTGGCCTATAAAAAGGCATTTTTCCCCAAATCTCCCAAAACTCTATCCATTGCCTCCCAAACTATTCATTGAGAGAAACCTCTCTTGAAATTTTCGTAACTCTTTCCTTTTTTATACTACACAAATCACTCAAGCAAATTGATTGTGTGTGAAGTCTTGCCTTTGTGTGGATCTTCCGTTAGTTCACTACGTGGGTGAGAAATCGAAACCTTGAATGGGTTTTATTGTTCTTAAGCATGTAAACAACGTATTATCTCTTATAAGGATTTTGGGCTTTAGGTTTTAATCGATAAATTTTTGTTTTCTGCTACTTATTTGTTTTATTAATTCCTAACAGAGTCAGGATCACGCTATAACTCCAGTAACTTTACTAGAATGGTTGGAGTGTGATACTAAGGGGTTAGTGGATCCTCCTAGAGGATGGAGTTATGAGATTGCTTGGCACTCGGTTGGGGGAAGAAAGACTTATAATCCTCGTAGGTCAAAATCCACCAAATTGAATGATCTAGACATGAGATTGTTGCATAGATACATCACCTATTCTTTTAATTAGAAAATGTCAAATGTTCAAGTTACAATGAAGGATGTGCTGTTAGTGGAAGTAACATACAAAGGAACAGAAGTGAATACAACAATCGTGCTTATAAGGAAACTTGAAGAGATTCAGAAGGATTTAGGAGAAATCCCGATGGGAATGCTGATAACTTTTTTTTTTTGTCACAAACTGAATCTTCCATTAACTGAATTGGATGAGGAATAGAAAGTCAAGTTTGATGATTCAAACTTGTTTACAAGAATGCTTTACAGTGAATGGGAATTATTCGTGCAAGGAAAAATGGGAAGTGGAGTTCATCCCTCTTGAAGGTCATCTAAGAGACGAAGATGCGACTGAATCATTGAGTGAGGAACCTGTGGACTCTAGAAAAAGGATAAGAATGGAGGCTAGGGCGAGTTTGATGCCTTCACGTCTGGCTAATGAGATAATGGAGAGAATTGCATCGCATTTTGATGCAAAATTTGAGAGATAGGAGAAGGCAATAACATACAAGTTCCTACTCCTGACTAATCAAAATTTTGAAGTCTCAAATAACCTTCAAGCCCTTCAATGCCATCATTTCCTCCACCTCCTTAACCCTAGCCTTGTGTCTTTTGTGGTATTTTTTTTTTTTTTTTTGGTATCTTTTCATGCACATGGGAAACATATGTGTCCCTTTGGACACTTGAACTTGTATTGTTGTTAATTCTTTGTTCTCATGAAATGTTTTATTTGTTTATCTTGATGAATTGATATATAAAATGCATTTCTTTTCATCACTGATGAAAGTCATTGTGTTGATGTGTTAGTTATTTGATATATTTTTGCTTAATGATAAAAAGAGGAAGAGATAATTGAGATGATTGAGTAATTGTGTGTATGGATGTTGTAGTGTTGTAGTTTCTTCTTTTGATCTTCAAAGTGTGCTTTTATACTCTTATTTGAAAAGAAGAATGGATGTGTGTCCAGAGTATGCTTGGTGTAAGGGGGAGCAATTGTGCTCACTTTATTTTGGGTTATGCATTTTCTAAGGGGGAGCTTTTCAAATTTTGTTTTTGACATGTTGTGTATGGATTTATACTTTCATATGAAACTTAATTTTTGTTTAGTTTTGTCATCAATTAAAAAAGGGGAGATTGTTGAGCCCTCATGTGTTTTGATGTATCAAAACTAACCAATTGGCTCTCTAACAAATATGCTAAGGTATGACAAGAAGTCATAACCAAAAACAAAATACAGTTTTCCTAGATGGTACGATTGTGCAGGATGAAGGAATGACCGTTCCTTGTTTCACAAAGTTGCCTTGATGCACGTTCCTCTTAGTACGACACTATTCCATATGATCGTGCATGATTCTGCCCAAAATAGAGTCAAGTCACTCTCAACGGCACGACCAAGCAGCACACCTGTTCCATCCAAGTCAAAAGTCAAAGCACTTAGAATTCAAATGTTTCGCACCTTTTACAAATCTTGAAAGTCAAACCTTGAATATCAAGTTGAAGTTCATCTATCTAAAGTAGAACGACTATTCCCCATGGTGGAATGACTGTTCACACTTAAAGATCATTCTTGGTTGAACGTCATCATTCCAAGAAGTCATGCATGCTTCTGGAATTTTTATCGATTTTTAAGAAGCAAATGGGCTGACCATTCCCCAGGGTGGAATGACTGTTCGCGTTGGTGGAATGACTATTTGCAATGATGGAACAATCATCCTAGAAACCCTAAAGTTGTACAAAATGACCGTTGGTGTCAGGAATGACCGTTTGTGATGGTGGAACGCCCGCTCCTCTAGATTATATAGCTTTTCGGAATTGCGTTAAGTGCAACAATGACTCTTAACTTCAAAAGGAGGGGACAAGCAATAAATAAAGCATTTTATTGCAAAGAAAGATAGAGAGAATATCAAAGGAACAAGTCTTATTAAAAACATTCTCACATAATCCCTTGAGCTAAAAATCCAAATCAAAACATCACTCTCTTGCCCTCATTTGTAAACCTTTGAGAGTATTATTCTTATTGTGTGTTAAAGCCTAGTTTAAGAGACAATCATTGACATATTTTTATTCAAATATCTTGTGGGCGAAATCCTATAAATCTAGAGGTGAAATCCTATCAAACTAGTGTAATGAGCACAATCCGATTCTAGTAGAACTTCAAGGAGGTTGCCTTGAAGAAATGGATGTAGGAGGCTTGTGGACATAGCTTTGAACCACTATAAATCTTAGAGCGTTTCTTCTCTTTCAACTCATTTATTATTTCTTTCATATTTACTTGAAGCATTATTATCATTTGCACTCATTCATTACTCATATTTATAACTATTTCTCATTTATTGTTTAACATTGCTTATCCTTATTGTTTAGCATCATTCTCATTTATTGTCTGTCTTTGTTGTTGTTTCTAGTTCATAACTTGTTTGGGTTGCTGAAAGTTTTTTATTCCGCAATTATTTTTATAGATTCTTATTCACCCCTTGGAATATTTGCCATATAGGATTTTTACACAACTCAAATTCAAGGCCGAGGGCGCTTTCAATCACGCGCCCTCCATCCATCTAGCCACAAGACAAGTGGGTGGTTATGTTAATACTTTCTAATCTCTTAGGTAGGGGGATAAATTAACCCTTTTTAATTTTTTAGTTGTTATTTACTTTCATATTTATATGTTTTATTGTAAAAGGTGAACCTCCACTATTTACCTAATGGTGGAGGTAACCTTGAGGCGGTTAAAGTGGGGGTGTGATGGCTATAAATACCCAACACCCCCCTTTTCATTATTTACACATCCAAGATTTTGAGAAAGTAAACTATATCACTCACATCTCTCAATTCTCCCACTTTAGTCTTGTTATTTACTTGGTTCACTTTATCTTTCCTGAATTATTACTGAGTAACACCACTAAATCATAACACGTTATTAGCATGAAGAGCTTAACAAGTGTAACGGTGCACCCTATTGAAAGATGAACTTCAAAAATGAAACACCAATGCACAATAATGATGAAGACATTTGTATAGTAGACAGTGCAACAACGCACACCATCCTTTAAGATAGAAAATATTTTTCAGATTTGACATTTACTAAAGCTAAAGTAAATACCATATCAGGGTCTGCAAACATAATTGAGGGCTCTAGAAGAGAGTGTTACCTAGCATAACTAAATTAAGTATCCATCATGCTTTATATTCTAGCAAATCCAGAAGAAATTTGCTTAGTTTCAAGATATACGACTTAATGGATACCACATTGAAACTTTAAGTGCAAAGGGTGGAGAGTTTCTATGCATCATTGCTAATATTTCATACTAGAAGCATGTACTAGAGAAACTCCCCTCTTTCTCATCAGGGTTATATTACACATTCCTGAAGAACATTGAAGTCTATGCAATTTTAAACTAGAAGTTCATTAATCCTTAACTTTTTAAGATTTGGCATGACTGTCTTGGTCATCTAGGATCTACTATGATGTGTAGGATCATAGAAAACTCACATGGGCACCTATTAAAGAACCTGAAGATTCTGTCACCTAATGAGAATGCTTATATTGCTTGCTCATAAGGCAAATTGGCACTTAAGCCATCCATCACTAAAGTTGGTCTAGAACCCCTATAATTTTTACAAAGAATTCATGGGGACATATGTGGACCTATTTATCCACCAAGTGGACCTTTTCGCTTCTTTACGATACTGATCTACGCATTGGCACGATGGTCACATGTTTGTTTACTATCAACCTGTAACGTTGCCTTTGCTAGATTCCTAGCACAAATTATCAGATTATGGGCCCACTTTCCAGATTACCTAATTAAAGCAATCCGTCTAGACAATACTGGTGAGTTTACCTCAAAGAAATTTGATAACTATTATACATCAATGGGAATTGATGTTGAGCACCCAATACCATATGTACATACCCATAATGGTATGGCAGAGTCATTTATAAAGCGTATCCAATTAACTACAAGAACTTTGCTATTACATACGCAACTACTGACTTCTGCCTAGGCCCATGCTGGTTTACATGCTATGACGTTAATTCACTTAAGACCCACTACATATCATCAATACTCTCTAACAAAACTTTTATTTGGACATCAGCCTAATATATCCCATTTAAGAACTTTTGCTTGTGTTGTGCAAGTTCCAATTTCACCCTTTCAATGCACCAAAATGGGACCCCAATGTTGTTTGGGAATATATATTGGCTATGACTTACCATCCATCATTAGATATCTTGAGCCCCTGATGGGTGATCTATTTATCGCACGTTTTTCGAATTGCCATTTTGATGAGACAATATTTCATCCTTTGGGGGGAAAGGTAAAGCCTCATGGAGTAAGGCTTGAAATTTCTTGGAAAGTAAATTCTATATCTCATTTAGATCATCGCATTTCTCAATTTGAAATTGAAGTGTAAAGAATAACATGTTAGAGTGGGTGCCCTAGAGCCAATAATTATTGTAGAATTGACTCTTTGTAATAATGTTCATTGATAAATAAAAAGACATTTTATTCTATATTGTGTAAATCATTATTGTATGTATTGATATATGTCCTTAGAATGGTATAACCGTGACAAGGGTATCAAGTGTTTCAAATCTTGATAGTGAGAACCCTATGAGCACATATGGTGGCCATTCTAGAAACGTCCGTAGCCCTAGTATTATTTTGAAGTAAGGGCACAGATAATACGGTAAGGCTATCATAGTGTTGAACGACCCTGTCGAAAGGCAGTGACTGATCTCACTTGTCAAGGTTGTTTGGTGACACCCTGGTGCAACACATGGGTGCTTGCTGTAGGCAAGTTCACTAGACTGACCCACCAGAGGATTCCATATGGATGGTAACCCTAGTGTTTATGAAACACCTCTAACGAATGGTGGTGCATGTGATCCTTAGACTTGAGATCACCGGAGCGCCTTGTGCACCGATTGGTGCAGTTTGACACCAGCCCAACGCAGTTCTATTTTGAGTTGTTAATACGGTAGTGATTGGCTGCATCAAGAAGTGTATCAAGACTATGGTGGATCAAGAGAGGATTCATCATTCCCGGGTACGAGGGATGTTATCTCACGACTGAATTCAGTAAATGGCAATGACATTAAAACTATGGCCACAGTGGGATTAAGTTATTGCTCTATCCAGTTTATTATTTGGGTCATTGATCTAGTAACTGAATAAATACATATTGAGAGTAACTAAGGTTGACACTATTTTTGCCTCGGTCTCGTTGAGATAACAGATGATGAAAGGATTGGATTGTACGGTAACCATATCGTTGACAGGTAGCTGCTTCGCTAAATCCGAATCTATCGGGTGGCTATGATGCCTTGCTAGGGACCAATCTTGGTCTTTGTGTAGTGAGACGATTGATTGGTGTTAATCGAGATACTACACACTACCAGTAAGATAAGAAGCCTACGGGTCACACACACAAAAGATAATTTAAGAGCTAGTTTATAAGAAGGGTGTTTTCATCTTTTTAGGCGAAAGGGTATTTTGGTAATCTCACAGTGTAATTAAATTTGATGAGGTCGTAGCCTTTATTTAATTTGATATTAAAATTAAATAAGTGAGATTATATTTAAATATATGTACGCATATATTTAAATGAATTATTGTTATTGTTAAATGTTAATATATTTTCTATATATTAATTGAATTTAATTGAAATAATAATAATAATAATTAAAATATCTAAATGGAGCTGTTTGGACATAGGGGTTGTTTGGGTTGGTGCCCAAGCCTATTCCATGAGGGAATAGGGCATTGTGTGCACTATATAAGTGTAAGATTTTTTTGTTAAATGATATTCATTCATTCCATCATTTAGATTAAAAATTCTAGCCCCTTTCTCTCTCTTCCCACGACAGATTGCTTTTTTTGTTGAATCAAAATATTATTGATTTTGTTCTTTGTAACATCTACTGAAAACTAGTACAATGCATGCAATTAACAATGGAAAATTGGGCCCAAAATGTTTCTTTTCATTACAATTCACATGTCTTTTATACACAAAGGTTACTGTTTACAAAAGTGCATTTCAAAAGACAAAATAGGGAACAGTGTGGCTATTGCTCCTCGCACGCCGACGCCCCTCCAACCGCAACATCACCTAGAACCTGCATCCGCAAAGGAAAAATAACGGTGAGCACAAATAATGCTCAGTAAGTAAAACTCTCTAACTGTCTGTCCCCGTGTGTGACTCTTAATTCTTTCCTTTTCTAATCTGTTTCTATTTCTGTTTCTAATAACATCATGGCCTCATCTTACCGGAGGTACGGCCGGATGGTGTTCACACAGCACCATCTCAGTCTCTATGGCTATTGGGTGGAATTCACACAGTACCAACCCGTTCTTAGTGACTACCGAGTGAGGATCACAAAGCACTAACTCGGTTCTCTCTAACTATCGGGTGGAGATCACCTAGCACCTACCCGTTCCTCATGAAATTTGGGTAACGATCACCAAGCATTTACCCATCTCTAGTCACTATCGGGTGATGATCACAAAGCATCAACCCGCTTCTACTAGCCATTGGATGATGATCACAAAGCATCAACCTACATATCTCTTAATTAATCGGGTAGTGGTCACAAAGCATCTACCCATTTCTATTACTCATTGGGTGACGATCACTAAGCATCGACCCATCTCTTAGGGCCATTCGGATGATGATCACAAAGCATCAATCCGATTCCCATAACGGTCGGGTGATGATCACAAAGCATCATCCCAACTATACTACTCTTCTAACTCATTCTATTGTAGCATTTTTTCAATGCTCTCTACCCTTAGAGTAATTTTACCCACTAAGCTCTCTACTCATAGGGTATTTCTAAACACAAAGTTTTCTACTCTTTCTTAGGTCACTTGCCAATGCATATAACAATGCACATGGATGATTCATCTCTACTAATGCACTTGTGAAATGCCAACATGCAATGTTGCAAGAATTAAGGTTCATTACTCACACTCAAACCTCTATTAGGCATTTCATCAAACAACTCATGTGCATTATAAAACTCTATCATAGCCATGAATCTAAAACTTTTCTTAACCATCCAAAATGGGGAAAAACCCCTTCACAAAGCCATAATAACCTGTCAAACAAAACACTTCCAAAAAGGGTTCCATAATACCCCTTAAATTCCATCTCAACTACCTTGCCAAACCAACAACCCATTTCTCAAATTTGCAAGGTATAAACAATCACAAAGCATAGAAATCTCTATTTAATCCTTCATACATACTATATTACATGTATATCACATACATGCATCAAGTCTATCAAAACCCTAATCAAGAAATTTCATAAATCTCAACTTGGGTTGGGTTTTACTTACTTGTTATGGAGAGACTTCACCAAATCCTCTTTCCACTTGGTTTTCTTGGCTATTCTCTCTACTCATAACCAAAAGAATGAAAACCCTCAAAACACCAAAATGAACTAAAATCCACAAATCACACAACTTAAGGAGAAATCCTTACCTTAGGAAGCCTTAGGTTGTTTTCTATACCCCAAATCACTTCAAAAACCCTTGAAAATCCTTGAACAAAAGAAAAGAGAAGTTGAGAGGAGAAGAATGAAGGGTTGCGTTTTTGGAGAAGAAGAATGAGGGTTTGCTAACTCTTTATTCCTTTTAATGAAATATAAACACACTCATTCCCATTTTGCCCTTACTCTTCTTTGGAAATTCCATCCATATCCTTTGATTCTTTACAAACTCACCCCTATCTCAACCTATTCTCCATGAAAAATCCTTACAATTAACTCCCCACTTTTCCTGCTAATTAGGGGTAGAAAGGTCAAATTTCCCTTGGGGAAGAAAATATCTAAAACTCAATCAACCTTTTATTCGGGTTGTCGCCGCGGCGAAACTGTCCAGCAGCTTCCCCTGTGGCTTCAACCTCTCTTCGCCGCGGCGAAGATTCTTCTTCGCCCGCGAAGAACGGCAGACCTGAAATTCTTCTGTTTTCAACCAATTTCAGGGCAACATTCAACATAACACTCAAACAAACAAATATAACAAAAACCAACTCGATTAAGGGCGAAAGAGGAAACAATAACAACGTACCTCAAGCGGGGCGTTACAATTCTCCCCCTTAAAAGAATTTCGTCCCCTGAAATTCAAACAAATAACTCTGGGAAACGATTCTGCATGTCCCGTTCTACTTCCCAAGTGGCCTCTTCCACTTTGTGATTCCTCCAAAGGACCTTCACTAGCGGAACACTCTTGTTCCGAAGTTCTTTAACCCTTCGATCTAAAATCTGAACTGGACGTTCTTCATATACTAGATTCTCTGTTACTTCAACGTCTTCTACGCTCAGGACATGGAGGGGATCACTTACATACTTTCGTAGCATCGAGACATGGAAGACATCGTGCACCCTGTCCATGCTAGGTGGTAGTGCCAATCTATAGGCCACCTTCCCCACTCGTTGCAAGACCTCAAAAGGACCTACAAACCTCGGTGCTAACTTCCCTTTGGTTCCAAAGCGCATGACTCGCTTGTAAGGGGAAACTTTCAGAAACACTTTGTCACCCACTTGGAATTCCACCTCTTTCCTCTTCAAGTTGGCATAACTCTTCTGTCGATCTTGGGCTTGTTTCATTCTACTTCGGATCACCTTCACATCTTCTACTAGTTTCTGAGTCATCTCTGGCCCAAGAGCGGTACTCAACTCATCTCTCTCTCCTACTTCATCCCAATGAAGCGGAGACCTACATCGTCTACCATACAAAGCCTCGTAAGGCGCCATTCTAATTGTAGACGATAACTGTTGTTGTAGGCAAATTCTACTAATGGTAACATCTCAAGCCGGGAGATACTGTAATCCAAGCAAGCTCTCAACATATCCTCGAGCACCCTGATTCGTTCTCTCGGTTTGGCCATCGTCGCGAGGATGATAGGCGATCTTGAATGCTAAACGGGTACCTAAACTCCTCTGTAAACTTGTCCTGAAGGCTGAAACAAATCTGGAATCTCTATCTGAGACTATAGCCTTGGGCACACCATGCAATCTGACTATCTCCTTAAGATAAATCTAGGCCAACTGATCTGTAGTGGTACTATCCTTTACTGGGAGGAAATGGGCTGATTTGGTTAGCCTGTCCACAATCACCCATATAGCATTACACCCTCTCTGTACTGGGAGACCCGTGATAAAATCCATCGAAATGCTCTCCCATTTCCACTCTGGGATACTCAATGGGTGAAGCAACCCTGACGGCCGTTGGTGTTCGCTTTCACCCGGCCGACAGGTTAGGCATTTAGCTACAAACTCTGCAATGTCCTTCTTCATACCTGACCACCAATAGCCTTTCTTGATATCCTGATACATCTTGGTTGCTCCCGGATGAGCGGTGTACGGTGTGTCATGAGCCTCTAAGAGGATTTTCTGTTTCAACTCCTCATATGGAGGAATGCACAACCGATTTCTGAAATAGAGGGCACCATCTCTCACAAAGAACTCTGATGTCTTGCCCTCACGCACTTGCTGAACTATTTTCTGACACCACTCATCAGCCATTTGCTTTTCTCTAATTTCCTCTAGTAAAGAGGACTGCCACTAAGGTGGCAATTCTTCCCTAGGAACCACCTCAATCTGCTCCTTAGACAATTTTTCTATTAACTCTTTCGCACGTAAGCCGGAAAACATGAGTTTTTCTACTCAAGGCATCTGCTACTACATTGGCTTTCCCTGGTTGGTACTTGATCTCACAATCATAATCCTTGACCAGCTCTAACCACCTTCTCTGCCTCATATTCAACTCCTTTTGAGTGAAGAAGTACTTCAAACTCTTATGATCGGTGTAGATATTACTCTTCACACCATAAAGGTAATGCCTCCATATCTTTAAAGCAAAGACCACAACTGCTAACTCTAGGTCATGCGTAGGGTATCTGGTCTCGTACTCTTTCAATTGACGAGAAGCATAAGCTATAACCCTACCTAACTGCATCAACACACTCCGAGTCCCTCGCAAAGGCGTCCGTATAAATGTCATAATCTACACCCTCTGTGGTAACACTAGTACGGGGAGCGATGTTAACCTTTTCTTCAACTCTTGGAAGCTTTCTTCACAAGCTGCTGACCAGACAAAAGGAGTTTTCTGCTTGGTAAGAGCTGTCAACGGTTTATTAAGCCGGGCGAATCCCATACAAATCGCCGGTGTGCTAGCTAAGCCTAAGAAACTCCCCGATTTCTTTCTTGTTCTCGGGCTTCGCCATTCCGGGATTGCCTCGCACTTTACTCGGATCTACCGAAATCCCCTCCTTCGACACGGTATGACCCAGGAATATCACTTGGTTCAGCCAAAACTCACACTTGGAAAATTTAGCACACAACTTCTTTTCTCTCAGCCGTTGCAATACTAATCCCAAGTGTTTCTCATGTTCTTCTCTTGACTTTGAGTAAATCAGAATGTCGTCGATGAAGACAACAATAAACTGATCCAAGTACTCGTGAAATACCCTGTTCATCAAGTCCATAAAAACTGCTGGGGCATTGGTCAAACCAAACGGCATTACTACAAATTCATAATGCCCATACCTTGTACGAAAGGCGGTCTTAGCCACATCTTGTTCAACCACTCTCACCTGATGATACCCGGACCTCAAATCAATTTTGGAGAACACTGCCGCTCCTTTCAACTGATCAAAAAGATCATCTATTCGGGGTAGTGGGTACTTATTCTTCACTGTAACTTTATTCAACTCCCTATAATCAATACACATCCTTAGTGATCCATCCTTCTTTTTCACAAACAGGATTGGAGCTCCCCAAGGGGAATGACTTGGTCGGATAAAGCCTTTATCTAACAACTCTTGGAGTTGCTTCTTTAATTCTTGGAGCTCAGCTGGGGCCATTCGATAAGGGGCTTTGGATATTGGTGCTGTCTCTGGTGCTAGTTCGATACTAAATTCTACCTCTCTCTCTGGAGGCAAACCCGGTAACTCTTCCGGAAACACATCTAGAAAGTCTCGAACTACTGGCACCCTCTGGATCTCTAACTGTGGAACATCACCACTCTGCACTACATGGGCAATATAACCCGAACACCCCTTTCTCAACATCTTCCTGGCCTTTACATTACTAATCAGCATGCTCAACTGATGGCCTTCTCCAAAACTAAACTTATCTCCACAATCGAGGTTAAACCTCGCCTTCTTTTTCCGACACTCAATCTCTACTCCATACCTCCCTAGGAAATCCATGCCCAGAATCACATCAAAGTCGGGCATATCAAAAACTATTAAGTCAACTGTTAACTCTCTACCCTGGATCACTAAGGACTCTCTTAACAAAATCTCTTGAGTCACAACACTAACCCCATCGGGTAGTTCTATCTTAATGGGCTGAGTCGCTCTAGTAGGTTTCAAACCTAATCTCTCAAGCATCCCATAAGATATAAATGAATGGGTAGCACCCGAATCAATTAAAGCATATAAAGGGACTGCATGAAATAATAATCACTGAATGGCCTGATGGATCGGCCTCGCTTCCCCTGTGCCACAAGAAAGACTCGGGCAAGCGCAGCACCTCCCGAACCTCCCCGAGCATGGCCTGGAAGAGGAGCTTTACAATCCCTCATCATGTGCCCTGGCTGTCGGCACCTATAGCACACTCTCTGATCCTTCAGACACTCTCCCGGGTGGTTCTTCCCACACTTAGGGCAAGGAGGAAACCCTTCCGTTCGAGGTCGCTTATTCCTCCACTCCTTTCTATTCTGTCTATACTGAAACTTCTTCTTCTGATTCTTCATGTCTTTACCTTTTTCACCCTCATGTTTCTCTCCCTGAGGAGCGGAGGGTAGCTCCTTCGGTCCTCCTGTCGAGGATCCTACGGGGAAGATTTTATTCTAAAAAATCTCCGCCTTCATTGCCCGCCTCAAGGCCTCACTGTAATTCCGAGGAGGGTTGGAGCTTGTCATAATATCCCGGGCTATCTCCGGCTTCAATCCATGCACAAACTTATCCCTTCTCAAGGCCGGAGTGCTAACTATTCCCGGTGCAAACCTTGCAAGGGCGTTGAACTTCACTGAGTACTCTTTCACAACGCTAGTCCCTTGTCAGATCGATAAATTCTTGGACCTTCTCATGAACTTGGTCCTCGATCTATACTCACCTCAAACTCTTGCCTAAACTCTTCCCACGTCATTATCTTGCGTCCGTGAGTTTCTTCCATCAATTCCCACCAAATTCGGGCATCACCCCGAAACAAGAAACTCGCATACCGGATCTTCTCCCTGTCTGACATGGGAAATAAACCCGTGGCTCGTTCTACTGACCCAAGCCACTCTTCTGCTACTACTGGATCCGTAGTACCCTTAAACTCTGAGGGCTGATGCTGACTGGAAAGACCGTAAATCGGTTCCACTACTGCTCAGACGGGGAGGTACCGGTTGCCCTCTCTCTACAAAGCGTGGACGATCCTTGTACCGGGGGTACTACTCTCCCCGAGTTTCAGCCATAACTTGTCGTACAATTCCCCGGATTCTAGCTTCATCCAAGGGAGGGGCGTAGACTCGTGGGTTAGAAGGTTCTCCTTCATTCACCACACCTTTACCGCGATTTCGATAACTACGCCTCATCTACAAAATGATCACGCTAATGAACTCAAGAAACAATTATGTAAGGAAAGAATTACTCACACATGGTTAGAGGGACGTCGTGGCGATGAGAATAGTACACCTGTTCAATCCCAAAATCTTTGCTCGATACCAAAAAATGTAACATCTACTGAAAACTAGTACAATGCATGCAATTAACAATGGAAAATTGGGCCCAAAATGTTTCTTTTCATTACAATTCACATGTCTTTTATACACAAAGGTTACTGTTTACAAAAGTGCATTTCAAAAAGACAAAATAGGGGAACAAAGTGTGGCTATTGCTCCTCACGCCGACGCCCTCCAACCGCAACATCACCTAGAACCTGCATCCACAAAGGAAAAATAACGGGGTGAGCACAAATAATGCTCGATAAGTAAAACTCTCTAACCTATGCGTCCCCGTGTGTGACTCTTAATTCTTTCCTTTTCTAACTGCTTTCTATTTCTGCTTTCTAATAACATCATGGCCTCATCTTACCGGAGGTACGGCCGGATGGTGTTCACACAGCACCATCTCAGTCTCTATGGCTATTGGGTGGAATTCACACAGTACCAACCCGTTCTTAGTGACTACCGAGTGAGGATCACAAAGCACTAACTCGGTTCTCTCTAACTATCGGGTGGAGATCACCTAGCACCTACCCGTTCCTCATGAAATTTGGGTAACGATCACCAAGCATTTACCCATCTCTAGTCACTATCGGGTGATGATCACAAAGCATCAACCCGCTTCTACTAGCCATTGGATGATGATCACAAAGCATCAACCTACATATCTCTTAATTAATCGGGTAGTGGTCACAAAGCATCTACCCATTTCTATTACTCATTGGGTGACGATCACTAAGCATCGACCCATCTCTTAGGGCCATTCGGATGATGATCACAAAGCATCAATCCGATTCCCATAACGGTCGGGTGATGATCACAAAGCATCATCCCAACTATACTACTCTTCTAACTCATTCTATTGTAGCATTTTTTCAATGCTCTCTACCCTTAGAGTAATTTTACCCACTAAGCTCTCTACTCATAGGGTATTTCTAAACACAAAGTTTTCTACTCTTTCTTAGGTCACTTGCCAATGCATATAACAATGCACATGGATGATTCATCTCTACTAATGCACTTGTGAAATGCCAACATGCAATGTTGCAAGAATTAAGGTTCATTACTCACACTCAAACCTCTATTAGGCATTTCATCAAACAACTCATGTGCATTATAAAACTCTATCATAGCCATGAATCTAAAACTTTTCTTAACCATCCAAAATGGGGAAAAACCCCTTCACAAAGCCATAATAACCTCACAAACAAAAACACTTCCAAAAAGGGTTCCATAATACCCCTTAAATTCCATCTCAACTACCTTGCCAAACCAACAACCCATTTCTCAAATTTGCAAGGTATAAACAATCACAAAGCATAGAAATCTCTATTTAATCCTTCATACATACTATATTACATGTATATCACATACATGCATCAAGTCTATCAAAACCCTAATCAAGAAATTTCATAAATCTCAACTTGGGTTGGGTTTTACTTACTTGTTATGGAGAGACTTCACCAAATCCTCTTTCCACTTGGTTTTCTTGGCTATTCTCTCTACTCATAACCAAAAGAATGAAAACCCTCAAAAAAACCAAAATGAACTAAAATCCACAAATCACATAACTTAAGGAGAAATCCTTACCTTAGGAAGCCTTAGGTTGTTTTCTATACCCCAAATCACTTCAAAAACCCTTGAAAATCCTTGAACAAAAGAAAAGAGAAGTTGAGAGGAGAAGAATGAAGGGTTGCGTTTTTGGAGAAGAAGAATGAGGGTTTGCTAACTCTTTATTCCTTTTAATGAAATATAAACACACTCATTCCCATTTTGCCCTTACTCTTCTTTGGAAATTCCATCCATATCCTTTGATTCTTTACAAACTCACCCCTATCTCAACCTATTCTCCATGAAAAATCCTTACAATTAACTCCCCACTTTTCCTGCTAATTAGGGGTAGAAAGGTCAAATTGCCCTTGGGGAAGAAAATATCTAAAACTCAATCAACCTTTTATTCGGGTTGTCGCCGCGGCGAAACTGTCCAGCAGCTTCCCCTGTGGCTTCAACCTCTCTTCGCCGCGGCGAAGATTCTTCTTCGCCCCGGCGAAGAACGGCAGACTGAAATTCTTCTGTTTTCAACCAATTTCAGGGCAACATTCAACATAACACTCAAACAAACAAATATAACAAAAACCAACTCGATTAAGGGCGAAAGAGGAAACAATAACAACGTACCTCAAGCGGGGCGTTACATTCTTGGTTCTTAAGGTTAAAGAAGATCTAGCAAATCCCTCTTTAGTTCCTTGGGGTTATCTTCGTGTGGACTACTGCTGGTTCGATCCTACCCTTGGATCAGTAGCGAAACCCGTTCAGAGACAAGTTAGAGGAGCCTCCAAACGTGCGTATGATTTCTTAACTCTAAACTAATTTTTCTGTAGATTCTTGTTTAATGTAGAAACTGAATATTTGTGCCCTAATCTTGGTTCTAAGGAACGATCTATGTTGTAAATAATTTTTGTTTTCTGCTGCCATGACTTGATCATTTCCTAACAGTGGTATCAGAGCCAAGGGTACCAGATTTTATAGTTTTATGTGTGGTTGATTACATGTATTTGATTGATAACATGTTGCCTTGTTGAATCTGCACAAAATCTGCCTTAAAAGCATGTTTTAAGAAATCAATTTAATTGATTAATTTAATTTGTTGATGATCTGCAAGTTTGGTATGTTGGGTTATGGATTGTATTTGAAATAAGAACTTTAAAGTGATTACAAAATCCATTTGGCGTATTTTTGGTAGCTGGTTGAACTGATCTGATGCTATAGATCAGTGTACGCTCGCTGCGACGTGCATTGTTTGGCATACTCGCTGATTGCAAAATTAGCACTCGCCGCTATGATATAACCCATCACCACAGCAATCGCTGATGGAATATTAGCGCTCGTTGCGACGATATAACTCATCACCATGACAATCGCAATCTAAGGTGTGCTCTGACGAAAATCAACGCTCACCGCAACAATATAACCCATCGTCGTGGCGATCCCACGTGGTGCATGTACACGACCCAAATCAGTGCACGCTGCAATGATCTAACTCATCGTCGCAAGCGAGTGCACTTTCAAGTGTGCAAGGGCTAGAGTGAAAAGTTTCAAAACTTTTGGACCAAATTGGAGATCTGTAAATTGTCAAGGGGTAATTAATAATTAACCCATCCAATTCAAAAATTGATTGCTTTTAAATGTATGCCATGTACTTGTTTGTATATTGCATGGTGCCTGGTACATGAGCCCTAGACCTATGGTGAATGTTTTAAATTTTTTTGGCATGTATGGTTGTAATTTATTAAATAGGGCTTGCGTGTCCTACCTTTCTCCCCTTCTCGATGTACATTCTTTTCTCATCTCATTCCTCTCGAATGTAAATCAAGGTTTCTAAATTTATTGATGTAAAGAATTTTGTATAATTATTCTCACGTAAATTTAGAATGATGTTTTTGTAATGTACTTGAAGACGGATCAAGGAAGAGACAATCATACTTGAAGACTCAAGATTTTATTATAGGACCCCTAGGTGACCTACCAATTCCTCTAGGCTCAAGGAAATCAGTTTTAGTTGGGCCATGTACCAACACGTTTTAATATTTTGTTTAGAATGCATGCTAAGGTTGAATGTTCAATAATATGCCAAACAATTTCATTCTAACAAAGATAATAATCTGGTGAGACATTAAATAATAACTCCTGAATTAAAGTATATTAAGTCATGTATGCCTTCCATCACCATGTTTTAATCAAACAACTGTTCGTCAGAACCTTGTTCGTTAAAGCGAAGGGTACACTTCTACCAATGGGAGGTTAAAATTCATTGGAGTTTTCCTTAATGGTGATGGGTCGACTTAAGATGACGGTTTTGGTTGTTTGCCAAAGCAAAGGTTGATAAATGTGTCATAGACATAGTAGAGAAGTACACATATTGTGTGTACGTGGTGGCATGTAGTTTCCGCTCTACTGATACTGAGAATCACACTTGAGGATGATGGTTGGGCCATTGGATTGTGTGATTGGCTTGTTGGCTTCTTCACATTTGAGGTTGATAGTAGGAGCTATCAATTGGTGTGGATTAAGTTTGTTGGCCTATCTAATCAACCCATTTTGGCTTGTTTGCCAAAGCGAAGGTTTGAAATGGGCCAGATGGGATTTTCGTCCACTAGGAAAGCCAACGGGCTTTCCCGAGTTAATAGTGAGGGCTATTAACTTAAGGAAAATAGTGGGAGCGTCGTTTAATAAAAGATCATATTAAATAATAATGAACTGTATAATGACTTTATCTTTTCTGCAATTGTAGATTCACCAAAATGAGCATTATGAACTTGCGACTGATAATCGAGAAAGAAAACAGGTTGGATGGATCCAATTTCTCAGACTGGTATCGTAATCTTTGAATTATACTCAAGTTAGAAAAGAAATTGTATATCCTTGAAAAGCCATACATGGCTGAGCCTGATCCCGATGCCACTTAGGAAGTAAAGGACACTTATCAAAAGTTTCTTGATGATGCTGATGGTGTTCAATGCTTGATGTTAGCATCGATGACACCAGTGCTACAAAAGTAGCATGAGAATATGGACGTTGCTGCCATTATTCTACACCTTAAGGAGCTTTTCGAAGGAAATTCTCGACATGAGAGGTACAAGGTGTCAAAAGCACTGTTTGGAAGTCGTTTGGCTGAGGGAGCCCAAGTTGGTCCTCATGTGCTCAAGATGATCGAGCATATAGAGAGGCTTGAGACTTTGGGATTTGAGTTGGATGCAAGATTACAAATGGATTTGATTCTACAATCCTTGCCTAACTCTTATGCACCGTTCATAATGAACTTCAATATGAACACAATGGTGAAAACCTTGTCGGAGCTTTTGAACATGCTGAGGACTACAGAGCAAGACTTGAAGAAGTCTAAGCCTATTTTACTGGTTGTTGCCAAGAAACCCAAAAGGGTAACAACAAGGGTAAGGCTAAGCCTCCCCAAGGCCCAAAGGCCAAGGCTGCCCTTTACGGAAGAAACAACTGCCGAAGGCTTTCCTCAACAAGCCCAAAGAAGAAGTCTAAGGCCTATTTCTTGGTTGTTGCCAGTAAACAAAAGTAACAACAAGGGTAAGGCCAAGCCCAAGCCCAAGCCCAAAGGACATGGTGCTCTTGGGCCTGAGAGCATGGCATAGGGAAGGGCGGGAAAGTAGTCTGCTTCTATTGTGGCAAGCCTGGCTACTGGAAGAAACACTGCAAGGCTTTCCTCACAAGCAAGAAGAAGTCAGATGCTTCGACTTCAGGTATATTTATGATTGAGATTAAATTATCTCCCTCAACATCTTGGGTCATTGACACAGGATGTGGTACTCACATTTGTACTGATGTGCAGGGGCTAAGGTAGAGTAGAGTGCTCACCAAGGGAAAGGTTGACCTACGAGTTGGAAATGGAGCACATGTGGCTGCATTGGCTATAGGGACTTACTGTTTATCTTTGCCTATGGGCTTGTTGTTGGAACTACATAATTGTTATTATGTACCTTCTATTTCTAGAAATATTATTTCAGTATCCGCTTTGGATAATATAGGGTATCATTTTGAGATATCTAATGGATTGTTGTCCTTCAGTTTGAATGGTATTCTATTTGGAATTGCAAGGTTATATAACGGGTTATATGTTCTTGATTTAAACAATAAGGATATTCTCAATGTTGAAACAAAGAAAGCTAAACATAGCGATCAAAACCAGATATACCTCTGGCATTGTAGATTGGATCATGTTAATAAAACCACTTCAAAGGGATGGAGTTTTGGACCCTTTTGACTTTCAGCCATTTGAGGTATGCAAGTCATGCCTGTTAGGCAAGATGACCAAGTCTCCTTTCACAGGACAAGGTGAAAGGGCTATTGAGCTGTTAGGCATCATCCATAATGATGTATATGGTCCACTAATAGTTGAAGCCAAAGGTGGATATTCATACTTCATCACATTTACTAATGATTTCAGTAGATATGGTTATGTTTACCTTATGAGACATAAATCTGAAGCCTTTGATAAATTCAAGGAATTCAGGAATGAAGTACATAATATGTTGGGCAAAAGTATTAAAGCTCTTCAGTCGGATCGAGGAGGTGAATACTTAAGCTCAGGGTTTTCTGAATACCTAAAGGAATGTGGGATAGTATCATAACTCACCCCTCTGTATACACCCCAGCACAATGGAGTATTTGAAAGGAGGAATAGGACCTTACTTGACATGGTTAGGTCCATGATGAGTTTTAGTGATCTACTTGCATCATTCCAGGGTTATGCTCTAGAGACTGCGACTCAGTTTTGAACTGTGTGTCGTCAAAGTCTGTAGATAAGACTCTATATGAACTATGGAGTGGGTGAAAGCCCAACTTGTCTTATATAAGGATTTGGGGTTGTGAAGCTTATGTTAAGAAATTGACTTCGAACAAGCTGGTCCCAAAATCCTGTAAATGTATATTTGTGGGGTATACAAAGGATACTATTTCTACCACCCATAAGAGAGCAAAATCTTTGTTGCTCATTCTGCTGTCTTTCTAGAAAAGGAATTTTTTCTAAGAAGTACTAGTGGGAGAAAAGTATAACTCGATGAAGTTCTAGAACCACAAATTATACTAGACAAAGGATATGATGATGTGCCACAGGATGTGGTTGAACATGATGAGGAGGTTACTCCACAAACTGTGGATCAAAATGAACCACCTCAAGTAGCACAAGAGCTGCATAGATCTAGGAGAGTACGCCATGAGCCCGAGAGATACGGTTATCTCATGACTCAACATAGTGACGTACTAGTCTACCAAGATGACAAGCCCAGAACCTATAGACGCTATATCGGATCCAAATTCTGTTAAATGGCTTAAAGCCATGAAATCTGAGATGGACTCCATGTACCAGAACCAAGTATAGTCTCTGGTAGAACCACCTGAAGGGGTAAAACCTATAGGGTGTAAATGGGTCTTCAAGAAGAAGACTGACGTGGATGGCAAGATGCATACTTATAAAGCACGACTGGTTGCCAAAGGTTTCAAACAAATTCATGGTATTGACTATGAACAAACCTTTTTGTTGGTTGCAATGATTAAATCCATCCAGATTATGCTTGCGATTGCTGCATATATGACTATGAGATTTGGCAAATGAATGTCAAAACAGTTTTCCTAAACGGAAACCTTGAAGAGGATGTGTATATGACATAACCCTATGGTTTCGTTCTTGATGGGCAAGTTAATAGGGTATGCAAGTTGCAGAGATCCATTTATGGACTCAAGCAAGCTTCAAAGAGTTGGAACATTCGTTTTGATGAAGCCGTAAAAGAATTCGGTTTTATCAAGAACGAAGATGAACCCTGTGTTTACAAGAAAGTGAGTGGGAACGCAATGGCATTCCTAGTGTTGTATGTCGGGAATGATATGCCAAACTTGTAGTCGGTAAAGACTTGGTTATCCAAGTGCTTCTCCATGAAGGACTTAGGGGAAGCAGCCTACATCCTTGGAATAAAGATCTATCGTGATAGATCGCATATGTTGCTTGGCTTAAGTCAGAGTGCATATATTGACAAAGTACTGAAAAGATTCAGTATGGAAGAATCTAAGAAATGATTTCTTCCGATGTCACATGGTGTTTATCTCTCTAAGGAAGTGTGTCCTAGAATATAAGATGAGAGAGATAGGATGAGGAGGATCCCATATGCATCAGTAATTAGGTCTATCATGTATGCCATGCTATGTACTCGGATTGATGTCTCATGTGCTTTGAGCACTTGTAATAGATATCAATTGGATCCAGTTGAGCGTCACTGGATGGCTGTCAAGAATATTCTTAAGTACCTGAAGAGGACTAAGGATATGTTCTTGGTTTATGACGGGGAAGATGAGCTCACTGTAAGAGGATACAGTGATGCTAGTTTCCAAATGGACAAAGATGATTATCGATCGTAATCAGGGTTTGTATTTTGTCTCAATGGGGGTGCAGTAAGCTGGAAAGAGCTCTAACCAAAGCACTGTAGCGGACTCTACAATGGAGGCTGAGTATATTGTATTATTAGATGCGGCCAAGGAGGCAGTCTGGATTAAGAAGTTCATCACTGAACTTGGTGTGGTTCCCATGATTTTGGATCCAATAGACATCTATTGTGACAACTAAAAGATCAGCATGCATGAAGAGTGATGGAGATGAAGAGTGAAAGCATAAAAGAATGGATTTCAAAAACCGGTTTTCAAACAAAGTTTGGAAAAGAGATTATACCTACTCCTTTGCTTTGGATTGATGAAGATTAGCCTCAAAGTAATGAGACCTCCACACTTTAACACCACCTTGAGAGGTTTAGAGAGTGGTCGTGGCCTTGAGATAGAGTTTTAGTTTTGCTTTGAGTGAACAATGTGTGTTATGAACTAAAATGCAACCTTTTGCATTTATATATACTTGGGCAATTTTGCAATTATTTGGTTTTCACTTCCAAGCCCAATAAAATCTTATTTTAAAAAGGGAGCGCAAGTATTTATTAAATTTATTATGTCACCCTTTGAATAATTAATATTATTCAAGGGTCCATGTAAACTAAACTAGTTTACATTAACAACCCATAAATTTACCTTTTACCCTTTAACTATTAAAAAGTTATTTTCGTTCATCTCATTAACCTTAACGCTTTAAGATATAATAATTAAATATAATTAATTATTGCTTGACCATTTTAACCCTTAAAATGTCACAAACAATTTTCTATGTAACTATTACCATAGAAATCCCGTCATTACCCTAGGAAGGTGCTAGCCCTTTTCGGATAATCATTTCTCTTTCTCATCATTCTCTAACTTCTCAAGGCTATTGGTGTGACCATGTAGGTCCACCGTGGATTAGCAGTGAGCTGGTTCTAGATGAATCTAGAAACCTGTCCAGAGGCCCAACGACTATGGTAAACATCTAGCAATGTGCCATAGTCCCTAAACCACGATGAAGAAATACTTCATCGAACCCATTTCAGATCATACGTACCATGCAGGTAAAGTCCCTCCATTGAAATATCCTGATCAAGCATGGATTCATGGAATGTCAAAATCCTAAACTCGATCTTCTACCAAATCGTTGATCAATATGTCCGGAACTCGTCATCACAAACTTGCTTTCGGATGACTAGTAATAGACTTTGGCCAGAGATTCTGTTTTCTGACATTTATCGACGTTCGTCTAGGAACTTGAATCAAGATGGAGTCAGCGGTACTCTCGATCCTATATTTCTGAGTCAATGGATCCTCTCTTGACCATCGTTCATTTCCGCATACAAACAACGTATGACCAAATAGGCTTTATTATACGAAACATGATTAGTCTCATACTTATACACCCGTATCGGATCCGACTACAATGTCTCAGGTCAAAGGACTACATCGTGCACTGATGTAACCAAACGATAAATCATTGACTACATGCTTTTCCAAGTGATTTGTCGTTATTTGATCACATTCGAAAAACAGTTCACCAACTGCTAATCCATACCAATGCCCCAGTGACATGGCTATCATCGTCATCCGTACTTATATCAAATCATGATATCTTTCGGAAGCATCCGATATGCCTACTGTGCAATATAGTTGACCAAATTATATTGCTTCCGTAGGGAACCCTTTTCGATAATTCATTCACTGATTAAATGAATCATTTGGAAAATTCATATACATACTTTATTTTAAATGCATGACTGAATAAAGGAAGCAATTTATATGTATGAATTGAAGAACTCTTTCTTCTATTATTTATGATATATATAAATACAAGACAAAGTGCTCTGAAACCGACAACACAAATGGTTTCTAGGGCATACACTAATATACACTAACAACAACAATAGAGCAATTGCTCAAGCCAGGGAACCACGGTCTCATAAGAAGTCCAGACACATACTCAGACGATTCCATCTCATCAGAGAAATAGTTGAGAGGAAAGATGTGTAGATCAGTAAAGTGCATACTGACGATAATCTTGCATATCCACTAACAAAGCCTCTGTCGCGGCAGAAGCATGAAAGGCACTTGAGATCATTTGGTATTAAATACATGAATGATTGGTTGTAGTGCAAGTGGGAGATTGTTAGAGTAGGTGCCCTAGAGCTAATCAATTATTGTAGAATTGACTCTTTGTAATAATGTTCATTGATCAATAAAAAGGCATTTTATTCTATATCATGTAAATCATTATTGTATGTATTGATATATGTCTTAGAATGGTAGAACCGTGATGAGGGTATCAAGTGTTTTAAATCTTGATAGTGAGAACCCTATGAGCACATATGGTGGCCATTCTAGAAATGTCCATAGCCCTAGTATTATTCTGAAGTAAGGGCACAGGTAATACGGTAAGGCTATTATAGTGTTAAATGACCATGTCGAAAGGCAGTGACTGATCTCACTTGTCAAGGTTGTTTGGTGACAACCTGGTGCAACACATGGGTGCTTCTGTAGGCAAGTTCACTGGACTGACCCACCAGAGGATTCCATATGGATGGTAACCCTAGTGTCTATGGAACAAATCCTCTAACGAATGGTGATGCATGTGATCCTTAGACTTGAGATCACCAGAGAACCTTATGCACCGATTGGTGCAGTTTGACACTAGCCCAACGCAATTCTATTTCGAGTTGTCAATACGGTAGTGATTAGCTGCATCAAGAAGTGTATCAAGACTATGGTGGACCGAGAGAGGATTCATCATTCCTGAGTACGGGGGATGTTATCTCACGACGCAATTTAGTAAATGGCAATACCACTAAAACTGTGGCCACAGTGGGATTGAGTTGTTGCTCTATCCAGTTTATTATTTTGGTCATTGGTCCAGTAACTAAATACATACATATCGAGAGTAACTGAGGTTGACACTATTTCTATGCATTGGTCTCGTTGAGATAACAGATGATGAAAGGATTGATTGTACAATATGTTAGAGTAGATGCCCTAGAGGCAATCAATTATTGTAGAATTGACTCTTTTTAATAATGTTCATTGATCAATAAAAGACATTTTATTCTATATCATGTAAATCATCATTGTATGTATTGATATATGTCCTTAGAATGGTAGAACCATGACGAGGGTATCAAGTGCTTCAAATCTTGATAGTGAGAACCCTATGAGCACATATGGTGGCCATTCTAGCAACGTCCGTAGCCCCAGCATTATTCTAAAGTAAGGGCACAGATAATACGGTAAGACTATCATAGTGTTGAACGACTCTGTCAAAAGGCAATGACTGATCTCACTTGTTAAGGTTGTTTGGTGACAACCTTGTGCAGCACATGGGTGCTTGCTGTAGGCAAATTCACTTAACTGACCCACCAGAGGATTCCATATGGATGGTAACCCTAGTGTCTATGGAACAAATTCTCTAACGAATGGTGGTGTATGTGATCCTTAGACTTGAGATCACCAGAGTGCCTTGTGCACCGGTTGGTGTAGTTTGATACAAGCCTAACGCAGTTCTTTTTAGAGCTATCAATATGGTGGTGATTGGCTGCATTAGGGAGTGTATCAAGACTATGGTGGATAGACAGAGGATTCATCACTCCCAGTACGGCAGAAGTTATCTCATAGTGCAATTCAGTAAATGCCAATGACACTAAAACTGTGGCCACAGTGGGATTGAGTTGTTGCTCTATCCAGTTTATTGTACAGGTCATTGGACCAATAACTGAATAGATAATATCGAGAGTAACCAAAGGTTGACACTATTTCTATGCCTCGGTCTCGTCGAGATAATCGATGATGAAAGGATCGAATTGTACGGTAACCATATCATTGACAGGTAGCTACTTCTCTGAATCCGAATCTATCGGGTGGCCATGATGCCTTGCTAGGGGCCAATCTTGGTCTGCGTGTAGTGAGACAATTAATTGGTGTTAACCGCGATACTATACACTACCGGTATGATGAGGAGCCTATGGGTCACACACATAGAAGATAATTTAAGAGCTAATGAAGGGGGTTTCATCTTCTTAGGCGAAAGAGTATTTTGGTAATTTCACAGTGCAATTAAATTTGCTGAGGTCGTAGCCTTTATTTAATTTGATATTAAAATTAAATAAGTGAGATTACGTTTAAATATGTATTCGCATATATTTAAATAAATTATCATTATTGTTAAATATTAATATATATTATAAATATATATTAATTGAATTTAATTGAGATAATGATAAATTAAAATTAAAATATCTAAATGGGAATGTTTGGATATAAGGGGTCTTTGGGTTGGAGCCCAAGCCTATTCCATAAGGGAATAGGGCAATTACACTTGCACTACATAAGTGTAAGTTTTTTTGTGAATTAATGGAGAAATATTCATTCACTCATTTGATTCATTGAAAAAAAAAGGAAAAACACTCCAGCCCCTTGAAACACTCTCCACGCCAGATTGCATTTTTGCTTGAATCAAATTACTTTGATTTTCTTCTTGGTTCTTAAATGCTAAAGAGGATCTAGCAAATTCCTCTTTAGTTCCTTGAGGTTATCTTCATGTGGACTACACCGGTTTGATCCTACACTTGGGTCGGTAGCGAAATACGCTTAGAGACAAGTTAGAGGAGCCTCCAAACGTGCGTATGATTTCTTAAACTCTAAACTGATTTTCTGTAGATTCTTATTTTATATATAAACTGTAAATTTGTGCCTTGATCTTGGTTCTAAGGAATGATCCATGTCATAAATATTTTTGTTTTCTGCTGCGTAACTGGATCGTTTCCTAACACGGTAACCCTATCATTGACAGGTAGCTGCTTCGCTAAATCTGAATCTATTGGGTGGCCATGATGCCTTGCTAAGGGCCAATCTTGGTCTGTGTGTAGTGAGACGATTAATTGGTGTTAATCGCGATACTACACACTACTGGTAAGATAATGAGCTTACGGGTCACACACACAGAAGATAATTTAAGAGACAGTTTATAAGAAGAGCGTTTTCATCTTTTTAGGCAAAATGGTATTTTGGTAATCTCATAGTGCAATTAAATTAGCTGAAGTTGTAGCCTTTATTTAATTTAATATTAAAATTAAATAAGTGAGATTATATTTAAATATGTGTATGCATATATTTAAATGAATTATTGTTATTGTTAAATGTTAATATATTTTATATATATTAATTGAATTTAATTGAAATGATAATAATAATAATAATCTAAATGAGGCTGTTTGGACATAGGGGTTGTTTGGGTTGGTGCCTAAGCCTATTCCATGAGAGAATAGGGCATTGTGTGCACTATATAAGTGCAAGATTTTCGGTTAAATGATATTCATTTATTCAATCATTTAGATTAAAAATTCCAGCCCCCTTTTCTCTCTTCCCATGCCAGATTGCTTTTGTTGTTGAATCAAAATATTATTGATTTTGTTCTTGGTTCTTAAGGCTAAAGAGGATCTAGCAAATCCCTCTTTAGTTCTTTGGGGTTATCTTCGTGTGGACTACCGCTGGTTCGATCCTACCTTTGAATCGGTAGCAAAACCCGTTTAGAGACAAGTTGGAGGAGCCTCCAAATGTGCTATGATTTCTTAACTCTAAACTGATTTTTCTGCATATTCTTGTTTAATGTATAAACTGAAAATTTGTGCTCTGATCTTGGTTCTAAGGAACGATCTATGTTGTAAATAATTTTTGTTTTCCACTGCCATGACTTGATCGTTTCCTAACATAACACATTTGCAAAACATTGCCAACCAAATGCCTGATGCATATACAGATGCAATGAAAATAACGAGATCATACATTCCTGCTATGAATACACCAACAAGGATTGATGTTACCAATGAACAATCCATGCGGGCAACGATCGATTTATTTGTTACATGCCAAAAGCTTGGTAGGCCTGTTGGAGCCAAGGATACTGTTCCTAGGAAACGAAAGGTACAAAATTGAATAGCTACCAATATTGACAATGCTAGAATAATTGACAATTCCATATCTTTTTAAACTAACTCCAAAAGAGTTAACAGTCCCTGAAAATGACACAAGCCCCTGAAGAGGAACAAATCCCTGAAGGAATACAAGAAAATAATGAAGAAATCTACATGAACTATGCTCATAGTAAAAAAAATGTGGAATCGTGAGACAACGATTGTCGATAACATATTCTCATACAAAGTAGCTACTGAAATTATGAATGATGAGTTTGAGCCACATTCAGTTGATGAATGTCGAAAAAGACATGATTGGCCAAAATGGGAAGAGGCAATTCAAGCAGAATTAAGCTCCCTAGCAAAACGTAATGTATTTGGACTTGTAGTCCAAACGCTTGAAAACATGAAACCTGTAAGATACAAGTAGGTATTCAGAAGGAAACAGAATGAGAAAAATGAGATTGTTAGGTATAAGGCCAGACTAGTGGCCCAAGGTTTCCTATAGAGACATGGAATTGATTTTGATGAGACGTATTCACTAGTGATAGATGCAATCACATTTCGATACTTGATTAGTTTATCAGTCTTAGAAGGACTTGATATGCATCTCATGGACGTTGTCACTGCATATTTATATGGTACACTGGATACTGATATCTATATGAAAATCCCTGAAGGATTAAAAGTGCTAGAAGCAAATAAAAGGAACATGTATTCAATAAAATTGCAAAGATCGTTATATGAGTTGAAACAATCAGGACGAATGTGGTTTAATTGTCTTAGTGAATATTTGATGAAGGAATGATACATTAATAATCCCATATGCCCATGTGTTTTTATAAAAAGGTCCGAATCAGGATTTGCAATTGTGGCAGTATATGTTGATGACATGAACTTAATCGGGACTCTTGAAGAGCTCACAAAAGTTGCTGAATATTTAAAAAGAGAATTTGAAATGAAGGATCAGGGGAAAACAAAGTATTGTCTCGGCCTGCAGATCGAGCATTGTTCAAATGGAATTTTGCCCCATTAATCAAAAAGCGATCTAATATGAATAAATCTCACCACTTGAGTACCCCAATGGTAGTTCGGTCTTTTGATCCTAAAAAGGATCCATTTTTTCCTAAAGAAGACGATGAAAAGATACTTGGTCTTGAAGTACAGTATCTAAATGCAATAGGTGCATTATTATATTTGGCACAATGTATGAAACCAGACATATCATTTGCAGTGAATCAGTTGGCAAGATTTAGCTCTGCTTCAACTTGCCGACATTGGAATGGGATCAAACATATCTTTTGTTACCTAAGTGGAACAATAGACTTAAGATTATTTTATCCAAGAAAATTTGTTAATGATCCTAAATTAGTTGGCTATGCAGATGCTACGTACCTTTCTAATCTCAAAGCCTGCTCGTAGACGGGATATGTTTTCACTTACAATGGCATTGCAGTATTATGGTGCTCTACAAAACAAACATTGTTGCCACTTCCTTTAATCACTCCAAGATTCTTGCGCTTCATGAAGTCAACCGAGAATGTATATGGTTGAGATCTTTCATTCATCATATTGAAAGTACATGCAAATGGCCACGTACCTCAAATGCTCCCATAATTATAAATGAAAACAATGCAGCATGTATTGCTCAATTTAGAGGAGGATATATCTCAGAAGACAAAACAAAGCATATTTCCCCGAAGTTCTTATACACTCACGAACTCCAGCAAAATCGAGAGATTGATGTCAAACAAATACGCTCCAATGATAATCTTGTAGATTTATTCACTAAGGCCTTACCAACATCAACATTTGAAAAATTAGTGTATAACATTGGTATGTGGCAGCTCAATAAGTTATTAAATTAATACTACCATTATGAGGGTGAGCATTGATCAAGAGGAGTATCGATTAGCCTAGTTAGTAAATACGGGTACAGCAAAAAAATGGTACAAGAATTTTACAGATATGATACAGCAAATGGTGAAAAATACATTTGTAAAAGTTCGGCCATAAAATTTGGATATGAGAAAAATACGGTACAGATATATATGGGTTTAATACGGCATATTGTCAAAATACGTTTTGAAAAATATAGCAATATCAATCTTGGTTTTAACACTTTTCATGGACCACCTAGTTAAAATCAATATATCATTTCAAACGTAAAGTATTCAAATAACCAATAACCATTAATCTATTTCATCATGCATTCCATATTGCTACAAGTAATGCAAATGGATTGATGTACAAGTAAGGACTATTGAAAGAGTGGCATTGGCATGTGAATAGTTGTTTTAATGCAACTTTACGAAAAGAAAGTGGGCAATATGTGAATGTTATGCAATCATATGGTTTACTTTAAGCTAGAATTTGGTACGAAAGGTACCATAAAACTGTAGCTAACTCACGTTTATACGACTATTCTTCTCCTTCTTAAAAGCCTAACCCCCTCATTATTATTAAAACTTCTGCCTTTCTCTGTTTTTCTTTCTTTTTTCCCCTTTGGACATCTCATTTTGCTTTCAGAACAATAAAGCCATTTCAACAGCGAAAAAGGAACAATAAACGAAACGCCTTTCCTTCTCTACTTAAAATAACCCATCTAATATTCTTGCTTCCCACCACTATGTTTTATTTGAGAACAAAATTTTTGATCAAACTTTATGAATATGTCACGATTTCCAGTTGTATAATGATTAGAAATAGAAACATATAAAACATCACTAATCAGGTTTTTGTTACCTCATTTATAAGGTGACCTTTTTTGTTCAAACCCACTTTTAAATTTAAAGTGAATACATTGGTAATGGGTTATGTATTTCTAAGCTTAAGATGTACTGCTAAAAGAGATGAAGAATTGTTGAAGATTTGAAGAAGAGATGAAGAACTGTCAAAGAAAACTGAAGAAGAGGAGAAGGAGAAAATCTTTTAATTTTTAAGTCAAACCCCACCCAAATAAATGACGCGGTTTTGGTTTTTCACTTAATGATTTTTTTGCCTGCAATAATTTGGCAATAATTCGTGAATAATTCGCGAATTATATGGATTGGGCATATAATTTGTGAATTATACGACAGCCTTGATAAAATACGTAAATTCGAGTTTTATATGCAAATTTACTAACTAGGTCGATTAGAGGGAGTTTTTAGAAAAGTTTATTGTATTGGACATATTAGGTTTTGTCCCATTGGGTTTTCCTAACAAGGTTTTTGATGAGACAGCATGAAGCACGTCCAACTTCATGTTACAGTTTCATTGTTAGAGTTGTATTTGTTTACTTATGTTTTTTCCCTCTGGTTTTTCTTTTATTTTAACATTCGAAGGATAAAATTGTCATTTTATTCCTTTTCTCAGTTCTCTTCGCCTTTCTTCTTCATATCTGCCTCCTCCTCCCATCTTTTTCTTTTTCCCTCCACATCTCAAAATAACCCCGTTGTGCGACTACCATTTTAGGCCCTCCCGCCTGATTCCGATGGCGTCTTGACCCCCTGCCACCACCATCTGATCCCCCAACCCCATAATGCCATTTGATCGTCGTTGCACCCTTGACCACACCTTTATGTTCTTCACACAACTGCCACTTCGAAGCTAAATTTCGACCACCCCCAACCTCCAAAATCTGACCTACAACCACCAAAAGACTCACCAGCTTCTCTACTTCCAAAGCCCCAACAATTTGAGCCGAGCTCGCTCGCCGTTCGTCGCCAATCATCGGCCACCACCACCATTTTGTGCGTGACTTCTCAAGCTTTTGTCGGCCATACCTGTCATCAAAAATTATCTTTGACACCACCTACAGCTTCTTTGGCATCTGCTCTCCATAACCGATCACCAACTTGTCCCCATTAGCCTGTCGGTCGCCGTCCACCTCTGCCTAGGGTTTTGGCTTTTTAATGAAAATTGAGTTTCATTTGTGAATTATTTTGGGCTAGACTGGAAATTGAAATTAGAATTTTTGTTCTAGTTGTGTTGTTGTGTGTGCGATTGGAGTTGATTTGTTGAATTTTGGGAGATCAAATTATTGAAAAACCGGCCATTTTCCACTCACCCACTGGCGCCCACCATCGGTTTGCAAAAAAGCTACAGCCAGAGCCCACCATTTTCCCCTCTACATTTATTTTTTTTTGAAATTTTAAAATTTTAGCCTGCATTTTTTGTGAAACGTTTTGATTTTGTGGTTGTTGTGCAATTTAGAATTGAGTGGTTTGGTCGGCTGTGGTAGTTTGGAATGGGTTGTGGTGGTGGTGTGGGATGGGGTGGTTTGGCTAGCTATGGTGGTTGTTTTGGGATGGGGAAGATGACAATTTGGTAATAGCATCTGGTTAGAATCCAACCGTTTTAACGGTGTCACTTTAAGAGTAAAAATCTGAAATAAATGAAATTAAGGATACTAACTTACCATTTCGCTAAACCACTGGTGAAAACGTGTCGATTGCTATGAAAGAATATATAATTTAAATATGTGAGTTTCGGGGGCCCGTGTGTGATTAACCCTTTAATATTTACAAAGGCGTGGGCGCTTTTCGTTTCCTCGTCTTCATGGTAATAATAAAACCCGTTAGGAAATAACGAAAACCCAAATCAAGAATTATTCAGGGAAGCAAAAAATCACAACCAAATCAAAGGCGCTTGGTTTTAGATCGAAAATCAAACCCAAATTCCGCTACCCCGCTATGGTATTGTTCATCGAAAATTTTTGAACCATTTAGATTAGGCGACGGTGAACGACTGTGGTGAAGATAAGCAACGGTTGGGTGAGTGGCCTGTTTATTTTCACTCATTTCTGTTCTCTTGTTCTTTTCTTTCTTTATTGTTGGTTTCAATGGCCGTGGCCGCGGCTTTGGTTGTAGAAGCTATCATGAACGAGACTTTCTCGGCAATGATGTTTGCATTATTGGAATTTGTGTTCGTTTGCAAAATGGGTTTATTCCACATAAAGATGTTAATTGAAGAGACTGCATTTTAAATGTTTGAGTCAATGTTTGGATGAAGGGTAGATGATGTCAAAGGTTTTGTGTTTTTTAGTAATGGATTTTGATTACGTGCTAACTGTTTGTGCTAATGCTTCTGTGACGAGGAGACATGTCAGGTTTTAGTATTGTAGCTATGATATTGATTGATGTTCGGTGAAGAGGAAAGATGATTTTGGTTTTATGTATTTTATAGTGATAAATTTGGATTTCGATTGGGCATGGGTAATACTTGTGTAGAATTTCCTGTGTAATTGCATATTTAAGAGCTTTCATCTACCATTCTCTTTTATGTGCTTATGTCTTTTTTCTTGTAACTGTCAGTTGGCTTTAGTTTTTGGTGGGAAGTGGTAGAATAAAGAGGTGCCAGTGGTTACGTGTTGATTTTGTGTTTATATATTTTATTATTGATGTAGTTATTTATATTTTGTTTGAGTGAATATAAATAAAGTGATGCTCATTTTTTTTTTTTTTTTGAAGAAAAAAATAGTTTATAAAGTTGAGATATCATGTGAAAGGATAGAATACTAAGGGTAATTAGTCTTTTTTAACAAAAGATTAAAATATTTGACAAAGGCTATCAATAATTTGGGTGTCTTTGCTAGAGTTACAAAATTTTGATACAATATGTTGATGAATGGTATTAATCTGTTTGTAACAGTTATTTGATTGAACGACTTCTAAATGGAACCAGGAGGAGAGAAACCGTTAATTGAAGTGGAGAGGTGTGGTGTGTCTGAGATGGGTTGTTCAGATACTGTAAATCGGGTGAGGAAGCTGCTTTTTAGGCGAATGTTGGTAGGGATTAAAGATGGACGCTTTTTTTTGGGCACTTTCCACTGCATTGACAAGCAAGGAAACATTATTCTCCAAGATACAGTGGAGTATCGTAGCATCAGATGCTCCTCTCCTTCTCCAATGGAACAACGATGCCTTGGTCTCATTCTCATTCCTTCTTCATCTAGAACCTCTTGTCATATAGATTGCTCCATTGATGAGAAATTGTCTCTGCTAAAAGTTAACTAATAATAGTCTTTCGAAAAAAATTATGCTTTAAACAAAATCTGTTTAGGTGCAAGGAATGAAGAAATGTTATTTATAATAGAAACTTTTGCTTTGTTGGCAAAGAGAATCAAGATTCTTGATTTATTATCATTTGCTAGTTATTTAAGTATTTTTGGTTCTATCATGTACGTGTTCTAAACTTGAACCGTTAATTGATATTTCAATTTTTTTTTGGCCTACATTAAGTTTAGTTGAAATGAACTTAAAAATTTTTGATAGCTTTGGTTTTTGTTTGTTCCAACACTTGCCATTGTTTTTTGGTTATTGGTTTTTGAAGAAGTAGAATGAAGTAGTTTAGAATGAAATGCATGTTACATGATTCTCATGTCTTTGGTCCAACAATAACTGAAAGAAAAGAGAGATATAGAGTGTGACTGAACGAACATGCTGTCTATTACAATATCATTCATTTCATGAAGAGGGATGAGTCTCTTTTTCAAGCAACTGCATTTTAGATATTCTGCTACAAGTATTAATTACTCTTATGGCACATCCTTAGATGTTCTTTTTCTTGTTTTTTGCTTGTTTGTATTCGCTCAAACACATATCATTTAGTATTACTTAATGCATCAGAAATGTATATGTGGCCTCATTTCTCGCTTGGTTTCGATCCTGCCAAGTGAATTTCTTCACTGATTTCGATAGTTTCCTTTTTGATTTAGGTGTTTGAAAGTGGATCATGATAATAAATGAATTTTAAAGACCTCTCACTGTATTTAATATGCCTCAATGTTTAACTTGGCTTTAGCCGTCTTGTAAGGATCAGCAGTTATCAAAGGGAGCGTATCATTCCAGACGCCTTTAAATGTTTTGCGAGATTTGACAAGACTTGTGAATCAGAATGCTATGTTCTTACAAAAAGTGTGACAAAACTTTAATATATTTTCCGGTGTTTTAAAACTTGGCCCGGCTGGCTAATTTAACTGGTTCGACCAGGAATCGACCACTAAATCGGGCCAGTCAGGGTGAAAAACCAAGGATATGAATTCACTCGGTATGACTCATGGTTGGACCGGTGTCACTGTAACAATCCGTCAGTCCAACCGGTTTTGAGGCAAAACGGGATTAACTATTCCTCGATAGCAAAAGCTGATGGGGAGAGAGAAAAAAAAGAAGAAAGAATAAAGTGACGGAGATAGAGAAAAATAATAATAATAAAAGTTGTAGGGCTTTGTTTGCTTCATGCATTGAAATGGTAGTGTGATCAATTGCTCAAAATCAATACAAGGCCAGATGAATTCAATCAAATAATACGAGGCCAAAAGACATTTGTTAATTGTTACCTATAAAGGAAAGCATGATTAAAACCTGTCACTGTAGGGTGTTCCATACACAATAAGGTAAGGTACCGTTCGAACGACAGTGTCTATTGGTATTGCAAAGTTTACACCAGAGGATACTCCTGTTCCTGTAAAATCAAATGCACACAGCACATATTTTAGATCGAAGTTTTCAGGGCCTAAAACACCTTAAACATCTTCAACCCTCATCACTAAAATGCATAACGTAGAAACTCATAGTATGGAGAAATCAAGTAGCATCTCTTTACCTTTGCGGGTAAAAGTTGCTGTGTTAACTCCAATAACATGGCCATACGAATCAATCAGTGGCCCACCTGAATTCCCTGTACAAATTTGTTATTTTCAATTGCAAGGGAAAGAAGAAAAGATAAGAAACAAATACAAAGACACACATAGCACTATTAAGTGGTCTACGAAAAACTTAATGCATGTAGAAATGAAATATTTATAATTCACCTGCATTAATAGAAGCATCTGTTTGAATAACTCCTCGAATGGCTCTTCCAGTTGGTGAGGGTATCTGTCTCCCTAGTCCACTGACCACCTGCATTATTCAAATCAATTCTTAGAAGGTCATCATATCTGTTACTATTTAAATTTACCCACTTCATTGAAGTGTATAACATGTTATTCATAAGATTGCAATTTACTTAATAAAGACATTTCATAATAAATTGCAAAACATTGTGTTATTGAAGGCTACCCCTGTTGTGAGTGTGTCCTCAAATCCGTAAGGGTTCCCAATGGCAAAGCAGCTCTGACCTACACGTAAATCATGCGATGTACCAAGAACAACAGGCTTTAATTCATATCCTTCAACATCAACCTGCAAAGCATAATAATATAGACCATGAATTTGCAAGAAAATATACTCTACCATTAAAAAATAAACATAGAAGTTAACTAATGCAATATGCCACTAGTAAAATGGTTGGCCATGACAAAGTGACAGAAAAATGCCTCCTTGAATCTTGTGTACATTCTGAATCTCTTTATATACAGAATACATGGGCAGCTATGGGAAAAGTGCATATTAATAAGGTGAACAAGACCAATTTATTAATATCTTCTGCTTCAAGTACCATTTATTATGCGCAGATTGAATTTTTCCTAGTTCTGATCCGAAAATTCATATAAAAGTGAAGACATTATCACAAGCAACTTTAGTTAAACATCGTATACACAGAATCAGGCTCTTTTTAAAACAAAGTCTGCATGTTTACCAATTATTTATCAATTACATAATGATGTTTCCAATAGTTTCAATCAAGTTTTTTATTTTAGTTGAGACACAAACAATGCCATAAGAGAAGAGAAGTGACAGTGCAAATTGTTCCACACGTTAGATCTAAATTAATGGGAAAGATTAAGGGTCGTCAAGATACCTTGAGAACAGCCAAATCATAAGCTGGATCAGAACCAATAATTTTGCCTTCCCTGTTAAATCTATTGCCTTTGGCATCAACAAGTAGAACCTGTAAACAATAGAACCAATAAATTATCACTATTCAGCAAAAGGGAAAAAAATAATAAGAAGAAAGAGAAAGGACAAAACCTTACAACGCTGTAATCCAGTGTTATCAGTGGCCAACTTAGCTACAACATGGTAATTAGTAACCTGTCATACACAATAAACAAAACTTGAATAAATACAAAACATAATTTTGAATAGCATTTCTGATTACTAAAGAAAAACAAGTGATGAAAGAATATTGCGTACAATGTGACCAAATTTATCCCAGATGAAACCCGATCCCGTGCCTTCAACCTTAACATTTTCATCTGCAGGCATGACTTGAATAGAAGAACGCTTTGGCGTTTTAGATAATTCAAAGTCTTGAATGAAAGCCACCGATGGAGAAGTTCCCTACAAGCAACCAGAGAGTAAATAAAGCATGAAAGTATGTGGGTGAATTAAATGCTTGAAAAAAAAAGGGACCTGGAAGAGATCAACAATTCTATTTTCTTGCTGCCCAAGTTCATCTTGAGGCTGTGGTTGCAGGGCAACAGCAGACAAAAATGAATGTGAAGATGAGAAAGAAGCCGCCAAAAAACCGGTAGCAAAGACTAGAGCTCTTCTTGTAAGAACAAGGCTTTCATTTTTAGTAATAGCATCTGATGTTATAAGTGGAGAAAGATATGGAAGTGTGTGCACACTAACGACTGTCATTCCCATTTCTTCCTTAGCATAAAGGGATAATATGGCAGCTTTCAAAACCAATCAAAACCCAGATATTAAATTGAATTCAATCAAAATGAAGGGTAATTCTCCCCTAGCACCCCTCAGCTTTCAAGATAAAATACAACACCCCGCATCTTCCCATAGCTTTTAAAACTTATCAACTACCTCCCTCCCTAAATAAGAAAGGGTGATTAGAATTTCTGAAAAATTTATTGTACCCTTCAATTAACATTATTATTAAATTGTACTTAACATATGATGAAAATGATCCTCTTAGCTGAACAACTTTTTGGCAGCAAATTATTTAAGGGATATTATAATTTAACAAAATAATTGATAGGGTTAAAAAATTAGGGGAAATTAATTATTAGCCCCAATTTTAGGGACAAAATTTAAACTAGCCATAAATAGAAAGTCTCTCAAAAATAGCCCCTTT
The DNA here is from genome assembly GCA_026225825.1 of Pistacia integerrima. NCBI lineage: Eukaryota > Viridiplantae > Streptophyta > Magnoliopsida > Sapindales > Anacardiaceae > Pistacia > Pistacia integerrima. Next base: position 19,264,541 of record CM047747.1, read on the forward strand.
CATATTTTTTATGACCAGAATACCCCTTAATTTATAAGCAACTTAAACTCTGAATAACCCTTACTCTATGTTCTCTTAACATTCAAACATCTCAAACTATAACTCTCTCCACAACCGAAACTCATCAAACTATTACCAATCATTTAGTTTGATTCAAGGTTTTTGCTGTTTTTAGTCGTGGTCTGACGTTCATATGGTGTAGAACATAAAAAATAATCGGTTGGTTTAAAAATTTACGATTTTGAATATATTTTGTTAAATTTCTTCATTTGATTTCATATAAATCCTACTTTAATGTATTAACTAGATGTGGTTCAAGGTAGTAGGGAAGCGTATAAGATTCTCGATGTTCGAATTTGGCCTTACTACTGGGTGAAGATGTCTCAAAAGTACGCGATGGCCTGAAACATAAACATAGGGACAATTACTTCAAAGGAAAGAAGTCTATTAAGTTTTCAGTTGGAGAAGGAAGTTCATATCAACGAATTTTGGTAAGGAAAAAGATGATGACAATGTTTAGTTTGCACTTTTATATGTATTGGAGTTCTTTGTGCTCGATAGAGACACCATGTGGATAGTACATGGAGATTACATGTACTATGTGTTAGAGCATAATGCATGATAGAATGACTAATATGCATGAGACTGTTATGAGAAGGGTAAGTCAAGGAAGACTTATGTTGAGAGGATTGTTGTAATACTTTAACTAGTTTGATAAGCATAATAAGTATAGAAGACTTGTATGTTAAGAAGAATTGTTTTTGAAGACTGGTATGGAGATTACTTTAATAAGGGGAATGACAATTACACCCTCTGAAACTCAAAAAATTGACACTTTGCATCTCATAACTATAGAAACTACCAAAGACACCCCCTACCATTTGTTTTTTCCATTAAAATGGATGGGCTCAAGGGCAGAATTGACATTTCAAATTAAAATTTCCTTTGAATAAATTGATACATAAAAGGTTCGAACCTTAGACCTCTAGGTGTTAAACTAAGTTAGTACAATGGGTTATTTATATGCCCTTTCCAGAGATAGTCCAATCTCAACTGCCCCACGATTTTTGAAGAGTCTTGCACAACCCCTTATTGTTGTACCAACGTCTTGTCAAGTTGAGTTTGAGTTGAGTCACGTGAGGGCAGTTAGTAATCTCATATGGAAAGGCTTTTTATATGGTTTTAAAAAAGAGCAATGCTACAGTTACTAAAAAAAATACACTGATCGAATTCACGTACCGATATACGTGGCACCATCTTCTTTTCTAAAAAAAAATTTCATAATTAATGGACGATCAAGATGGTGCCACGTCTGTCGGTGCATGAATTCAGTGTATTTTTTTCTGTAACTGTATCATTGTTCTTTCAAAATTAAAACATAAAATAAAGAAAAACTGAAGGGTATTTAGATAATTTCAAGCCTAAATTTTTGTTTTTTTTTTTAAAACCTAAAATAATTTCTTTTTCTCCACCCTTATCTCCCAAACACGTTTCTCTTATTTTTAATCAAACATAACATAAAGAAAAAATGAAATGACGAGCTATAAAATGGCGAGCTCTGAAATGACGAGCTACAAAATAGCGAACTATAAAATGGCAAGATTTGAAATGATGAGCTATAAAATGATGAGCTCTAGAATGACGAGCTATAAAATGACGAGCTCTCAAAACAAGCTCTAAAATGATGAGCTCTCAAAACAAGCTATAAAACGACGAGCTCTCAAGATGAGCTCTAAAACGACGAGCCCTCAAAACGAGCTCTAAAACAACTAGCCCTCAAAACGAGCTCTAAAACGACGAGCCCTCAAAATCAGCTCTTAAAACGAGCTCTAAAATGACATGTTCTTAAAACAGGCTCCAAAATGACAAGCTCCAAAATAATGAGTTCTAAAAATGAGCTCTAAAATAACAAGCTTTCAAAACGAGCTTTAAAATGACGAGCTCTAAAATGACGAGCTCTAAAATGACAAGCTCTAAAACGATGAGCTCTCAAAACAAGCGCTAAAATGATAAGCTCTAAAATGACGAGTGTTAGTAAACGGTCCCGAATACGCAGCGGAAACGAAAAATTAATATATCAGGATCGTTTACAAGAGCCAAGATCAAGGGTATGATTTTAACAATTTATATTAAATAAAATCTGCATAAATTTACAACATGAGTTAAGAGAAACAAACGCACGTTGAAGGCTCCTCCAAATTTGTCGTCGAGCTTTTGCTACCGATCCAAGTGTAGGATCGAACCTGCGTAGTCCACACGAAGACAATCTTAAAAGAACCAAAGAGGGATTTGCTAGATCCTCTTTGGCTTCAAGATTAAGAAGAAGTCAAAATCAATTGAATTGATTTTAGGCAATTGTGTTACGAGTGGGAGAGGCAAAGATTGGGGAAATCTTTGTGTGTATATTGGTTTTACAAAGAAAAACTCACTTAATTAAAAAATCACACACTTTTCTTTTTATACTTAAAAACAATTTGCCCTAATCCCATACGGAATAGGCTTGGGCTCCAACCCAAACGCCCCATGTTGCCAAACACTCCCAATCTGATTTATTTTAATTTCCATCATTATCTCAATTAAAATCAGTTAATATATATATTTAAATATATATTAACATTTAACAATAATGATAATATATTTAAATATGTGCGAACACACATTTAAACGTAATTTCACTTATTTAATTTTTTCTAACAAATTAAATAAAGGCTACTACCTCAAACAAATTTAATTGCACCGTGAAATTACCAAAATACCCTTTTGCCTTAAAAAGACGAAACGCCCTTCTTTCTTCTTGCATCTTAAATTGTCTTCTATGTGTGTGACCCTTAGGCTCCTCATCATATCGGCAGGTGTACGATATTGTGATTAACACCAATTAATCGTCTCACTAATACACGGACCAAGATTGGCCCCTAGCAAGGCATCATGGCCACCCGATAGATTCGGATTCAAACAAAGTAGCTACCTCAACGATATGGTTACCGTACAATTCCCGATCCTTTCATCATAACGTTATCTCGACGAGACGAAGGCATAGAAGTAGTGTCAACCTTCGGTTACTCTCGATATTATTTATTCAGTTTCTGGACCAATGACCCGTATTATAAACTGGATAGAGCAACAACTCAATCCCACTGTGGCCCACGCTTTTAGTGTCATTGCCATATACCGAATTGCGCCGTGAGATAACTTTCTCCCGCACCCGGGAGTGATAAATCCTCTCCAATCCACCATAGTCTTGATACATTTCTTGATGCAGCCAATCACCACCGTATTGACTCTGAAAAGAACTGCGTTAGGCTAGTGTCAAACTACACCAATCGGTGCACAAGGCACTCCGGTGATCTCAAGTCTAAGGATCACATGCACCACCATTCGTTAGAGGATTTGTTCCATAGACACTGGGGTTACCATCCATATGGAATCCTCTCGGTGGGTCACCCTTTGAACTTGTTGTGGTGTAATCGCCACAACAAACACCCATGTGTTGCACCAGTTGTCACCAAACAACCTTGACAAGTGAGATCGCCCACCGCCTTTCGACAGGGGTTGTTCAACACTATGATAGCCTTACCGTATTATCTGTGCCCTTAGTTCAGAATAATCTGGGGCTCTGACGTTTCTAGAATGGCCACCATATGTGCTCATAGGGTTCTCACTATCAAGATTTGAAACACTTGATACCCTCGTCACGGCTCTACCATTCTAAGGACATATATCAATACATATTGCAATAATAATGGTTTACGCGATATAGAATAAAAAAGCCTTTTATTGATTAATGAACATTATTACAAAGAGTCAATTCTACAATAATTGATTGGCTCTAGGGCATCTACTCTAACAATCTCCCACTTGCACTATAGCCAATCATTCATGCCCTCAACACTGAATGACACAAGTGCCCTCGCACTATAGCCATCCATTCATGCACTCAACATTGAATGATCCAAGTGCCCATCATGCTTCGCTTCAATAGAAACTTTAATAGTGGGTTGTTAGGTATTCGCAAATACCGCACATTCCCTTTCATATCGATCCTTCATCGATTGAATCAACTAAGTAAGTGTTTGGATTTCGGTGAGGACCGTGATTGCTCGCCCATAACAATGGCTCCATTGTTATCGCAGTACAACTATACTGGATTAGCAATGCTTGAAATCACATCAAGTTCAGTAATGAACTTCTTGATCCAAACTGCTTACACAGCTGCATTAAAAATGCGATACACTTAGCATCAATTGTAGAATCCACTGCAGTACACCAATTTGAGCTCTTGCTCACTGCAGTTATATTGAGACAAAATGTGTAATCCCAAATTGCGAACTATAATCATCCTTTTCCCTGTTTGGAAATAGCGTCACTGTATTCTCTTACAGTGAGCTCATCTTTCTTCCATAATCCAAGAATATATATTCTTAAGCCCTTTTCAAGCACTTAAGAATGTCCATTGACACTCACCCAGTGTCATTCACTTGGATTTAGTTGATATCTTCTACTAGTGTTGAATGCACATAAGACATCAATCTAAGTACATAACATATTGCTCACTTGAGCCTGATTGACATCCACTACAAATCTTGAATGCACATTAGATATCAATCAACATATAAGATGGATCCACTTGCTAAAGCATGTGGGATCCTCTTCATTCTATCTCTCTCATTGTGTGGTTAAAGACACATATCTCTACAGAGATAGACACCATATGCCATCAGAAGAAATCCCTTCTTGGATTTTTCTATACTGAATGTGTTCAGTACCTTGTCTATGTACTTTGACTTAGTTTGAGCAACCTACACGATCTATCACGATAGATCTTTATTCCGAGGATGTAGGCTGTTTCCCCTAAGTCCTTCATGGAGAAGCACTTGGATAACCAAGTCTTTACCGACTGCAAGTTCGGTATATCATTCCCGATCTATTGTATGTCATTGACATACAACACTAGGAATGCTACTGCGCTCCCACTCACTTTCTTGTAAACACAGGGTTCATCTTCGTTCTTGATAAAACCAAATTCTTTTATGGCTTCATCAAAACGAATGTTCCAGCTCCTTGAAGCTTGCTTGAGTCCATAAATGGATCTCTGTAACTTGCATACCTTATTGGTTTGACTATCAAGAACAAAACCATCAGGTTGTGTCATGTACACATCCTCCTCAAGGTTTCCGTCAAGAAAGCGCTTTTGACATCCATTTGCCAAATCTCATAGTCATGATATGCAAAGAATTGCAAGCATAATCCGGATGGATTTAATCATGGCAACCGGCGAAAAGGTTTCTTCATAGTCAATGCCATGAATTTGTTTGAAACCTTTGGCAACCAGCCGTGCTTTGTAAGTATGCACGTTGCCATCCATGTCAGTCTTCTTCTTGAAGACCCATTTACACCCTATGGGTTTTACCCTTCGGTGGTTCCACCGCAGACCACACTTGGTTTCGGGTACATGGAGTCCATCTCGGGATTTCATGGCTTCAAGCCATTTAACGGAATCTGGATCCGATATAGCGTCTTCGTAGGTTCTGGGTTCATCGTCTTGGTAGACCAGTACGTCACCATGTTGAGTCACGAGATAACCGTATCTCTCGGGCTCATGGCGTACTCTCCCAGATCTACGTAGCTCCTGTGCTACTTGAGGTAGTTCACTTTGATCCACAAGTTGTGGAGTAACCTCCTCATGATGCTCAACCACCTTTTTGTGGCACATCATCCCGTCCCTTCGTCTAGTATGCCTTGTGGTTCTAGAACTTCATCGAGTTCTACTTTTCTCCCACTAGTACTTCTTAGAAAATATTCCTTTTCTAGGAAGACACCGAATCGAGTAACAAAAATTTTGCGCTCTTGGGGTGGTAGAAATAGTATCCTTTGGTCTCCTTTGGATACCCCACAAATATACATTTACAGGGATTTTGGGCCCACGCTTGTTCAAAGTCAATTTCTTAACATAAGCTTCGCAACCCCCAAATCCTTAGATAAGACAAGTTGGGCTTTCGCCTACTCCATAGCTCATATGGAGTCTTATCTACAGACTTTGACGGCACACGGTTCAAAACGTGAGTCGCAGTCTCTAGGGCATAACCCCAGAACGATGCAGTAAATCACTAAAAACTCATCATGGACCTAACCATGTCAAGTAAGGTCCTATTCCTCCTTTCTGACACTCCATTGTGTTGGGGTGTATAAGGAGGGGTGAGTTGTGATACTATCCCACATTCCTTTAGGTATGTTTAGCTCAACTTGCCAAAGTTGGCATAGTAGTCATTTTTGAGATTATCCTTGTTGTCTTTCTTAAGAACATATTATTATGAAATAGTTCCATAAAGAATATTATTTATACTCAAGGACAATAATCCATTAGTAAACTAATATTCTCATTTGTCCTATGTGGACACGAAATACATAATTTCTAGAAACTAAAGAAAAACCATAATAATCCACAAGTTCCAAGAAACAAGTCCATCGGCTAAATCAAACGATAAGATCCTACAAACAAATGTAGCAAAGACGTGCTTCATTTCCAACGGTAGGTCCACCTCTCCCTCGGGCGAGCAATCTACTCTACCATAGTTCCCACACATCAATCAAATGTAGTACCACATCTTGTGTCAACTAGATGTTTATGGGAGAAGTTAATCTCAACAACATACCGACGAAGAAGTAACATTCTTCTTCCCTTTTTGCTAGGAAGGCCTTGCAATGTTTCCTCCAAAGGATCGGGATTCCCACGGTGAGGACAAACACCTTTCCTTTCTCGCAACAGCTTCTTTCCATCGACTTCCGAGCCCTTTCCCTTTTCCTTTTCACTTGAGTTGGCTTCAACCAACGCCAATGTTTCTTTGACATTTTCATGCCCGACTCAAGAGTCTTCAACAAATCCGAAGCTCGGAAAGGGTATTCTTCTTATCTTCCTCAATAAAGTCATAGACAAATTGAGAATAAGAATCCGTAATGATCGTAATATTAGGTTTATTGCTAAACCTTCTCTAAGTCCACATCCCAAAATCTCAAGCTTGTTCATATACTTGATCCACTTGAGTATATGATCGCCAATTTTGGTACCCTCTTCCATCCTACATCTGAATAACGACCGAGACACCATATGCTTCTCATTTCTTGAAGAAAATGAAGAATAGAAGCTTAATCCATTTTCTCCGGCACTCTGCCGCAATAATGGTGCCATTGATGCAAGCACAATGTATCTAGTCATTTCGCTTTTGCATCATGTGTATGCTTCACATATACATACCAGCCTCATGGATAGAACTATCAGCAGGCTCTGGTGATAGAGCTTGCCCAATGGGGAATAATCTACCGCTGACCTGAGGAATATTATTTTACCTCTTTTACCAGCCAACGAAATTTTCACCATTCCATTTCTCTCCCGTTCGATGATTTGTCGCGTTGATGTTGGGATCATTTTGCTCAAATTTAAGTGAATCTATAAGTGCGTAAAAAGTAACCGTTATTACCATGTTCATTATTATTGTTTAATATGGTCTTTTATTAAACGAAGCTCCCACTATTTTACTCAAGCCAATAGCCCTCACCATTAACTCGGGAAAGCCCGTTGACTTTCCTAGTGGACCGAGATCCCATCCCTGCCCATTTCAAACCTTCGCTTTGCGAACAAGCCAAAAATGAGTTGATTAGGTAGGCCAACAAACTTAATTCCACACCGGTTGATAGCTCCCACTATCAACCTCAAATGTGAGAAAGCCAACAAGCCAATCACACAATCCAATGGACAAGACATGCCATCGTCCTCAAGTGTGATTCTCGGTATCGATAGAGTGGACACTATATGTCAACGTACACACAATATGTGTACGCTCTCTATGCCTATGACGCATGTTTATCAACCTTCGCTTTGGCGAACAAGCAAAACCGTCATTTTAAGTCGACCCATCACCATTAAGGAAAACTCCAATGTATTTTAACCTCCCACTGGTAGAAGTGTACCCTTCGCTTTGGCGAACAAGGTTTCGACGAACAGTGGTTTGATTAAAACCATGGTGATGGAAGGCTTTCGTGACTTAATATACTTTAATTGAGGGTTTTGTTATTTAATGTCTCACCAAATTATTATCTTTGTTAGAATGACATTGTTTGGCATGTTATCAAACATTCAACCTTAGCATGCATTCTAAACAAAATTAAACGTGCCGGTACATGGCCCAACTAAAACCGATTTCCTCGAGCCTAGAGGAATCGGTGGGTCACCTAGGGGTCCCTGTAATAAAAATCTTGAGTCTTCAAGTATGGTTGTAGCTCCCTTTGCTCAGACTTCAAGTACATTACAAATATATCTTTCTAAATTTACAATAAATAATTATACAAATTCTTTACATCAATAAATTTAGAAACCTCGATTTACATTCGAGGGGAATTAGATGAGAAGAGAATATACATCGAGAAGAGGAGAAAGGCGGACACGCAGCCCTATTTAATAAAATACAACCATACATACCCAAAAATAATTAAAACATTCACCCTTAGGTCTAAGGCTCATGTACCGGGCACCATGCAATATACAAACAAGTACAAAGCATACATTTCAAAAACAATCAATTTCTGAAATTTGTGGGTTAATTACAATTTACCCCCTGATAATTTGCAGATTTACAGTTTGGTCCAAAAGTTTTGAAACTTTGCATTTTACCCCCTGCACACTTGGAAGTGCGCTCGCTGCAGCGATGAGTTAGATGCCACGGCGTGCATTGGTTTTGGTACAGCGCGTCCAGAAGGGCGACGACGCCGCGTCATCGCGCTTCGTCCCAAAGGGCGATCGCCGCAGCGATGAGTTATATCGCCCCTGCGGGATTATCGCATCGCGGCGATGATTACATCGCCGCGGGGCTGGATTTACTTTATCGCTGCGGCGATGGATTATATCGCCGGCAAGATCAGCAGTACAGATCTGTAGCCCGGGATCTGTTCATACAAGAACCAAAAAACACTCTAACCAGATTTTTGCAATCAATCAAACACATTGATCTCAACAAAAATCCATCATGCATTAAACCAAACCAGCAGATCATCAACAAATTAAATTAATCGATTAATCAGTTTTTAAAACATATTTCAAGACAGATTTACGCAGATTCAATATGGCAACATATTATCATCAAATACATGTTATCAACCATACACATAAAAAAATTGTAAAATTCGGTACCCTAGGCTCGATACCCACCGTTAGTAAACGGTCCCGAATACGCAGCAGGGCGAAAAATTAATATATCGGGGATCGTTTACAAGAGCCAAGATCAAGGGTATGATTTTAACAATTTATATTAAATAAAATCTGCATAAATTTACAACATGAGTTAAGAGAAACAAACGACACTTGAAGGCTCCTCCAAATTTTGTCGAACGCTTTGCTACCGATCCAAGTGTAGGATCGAACCTGCGTAGTCCACACGAAGACAATCTTAAAAGAACCAAAGAGGGATTTGCTAGATCCTCTTTGGCTTCAAGATTAAGAAGAAGTCAAAATCAATTGAATTGATTTTAGGCAATTGTGTTAACGCGTGGGAGAGGCAAAGATTGGGGAGCTGTGGTGTATATTGGTTTTACAAAGAAAAACTCACTTAATTAAAAAAATCACACACTTTTCTTTTTTATACTTAAAAAACAATTTGCCCTAATCCCATACGGAATAGGCTTGGGCTCCAACCCAAACGCCCCATGTTGCCAAACACTCCCAATCTGATTTATTTTAATTTCCATCATTATCTCAATTAAAATCAGTTAATATATATATTTAAATATATATTAACATTTAACAATAATGATAATATATTTAAATATGTGCGAACACACATTTAAACGTAATTTCACTTATTTAATTTTTCTAACAAATTAAATAAAGGCTACGACCTCAGCAAATTTAATTGCACTGTGAAATTACCAAAATACCCTTTTGCCTTAAAAGACGAAAACGCCCTTCTTTCTTCTTGCATCTTAAATTGTCTTCTATGTGTGTGACCCTTAGGCTCCTCATCATATCGGCAAGTACGTATTGTGATTAACACCAATTAATCGTCTCACTAATACACGTACTCCAAGATTGGCCCCTAGCAAGGCATCATGGCCACCCGATAGATTCGGATTCAGAAAGTAGCTACCTGTCAACGATATGGTTACCGTACAATTCGATCCTTTCATCATACGTTATCTCGACGAGACGAAGGCATAGAAGTAGTGTCAACCTTCGGTTACTCTCGATATTATTTATTCAGCCCTCGACCAATGACCCGTATTATAACCTGGATAGAAAGAATAACTCAATCCCACCGTGGCCAGCTTTTAGTAAGTCATTGCCATATACCGAATTGCGGCCGTGAGATAACTTTCTCCCTGCACTGGGAGTGATAAATCCCTCCGTCAATCCACCATAGTCCTTGATACACTTCGATGCAGCCAATCACCACCGTATTGACAACTTTCCAGAAAAGAATCTGCGTTAGGCTAGTGTCAAACTACACCAATCCGGTGGCCACAAGGCACTCCGGTGATCTCAAGTCTAAGGATCACATGCACCACCATTAGTTAGAGGATTTGTTCCATAGACAGGGGTTACCATCCATATGGAATCCTCGGTGGGTCAGTCCACTGAACTTGTTGTGGTGTAATCGCCACAACAAACACCCATGTGTTGCACCAGGTTGTCACCAAACAACCTTGACAAGTGAGATCAGCCCACCGCCTTTCGACAGTGGTCGTCAACACTATGATAGCCTTACCGTATTATCTCGTGGCCCTTAGTTTAGAATAATACCTGGGCTACTTGGACGTTTCTAGAATGGCCACCATATGTGCTCATAGGGTTCTCACTATCAAGATTTGAAACACTTGATACCCTCGCCACACTCTACCATTCTAAGGACATATATCAATACATATTGCAATAATAATGGTTTACGCGATATAGAATAAAAAGCCTTTTATTGATTAATGAACATTATTACAAAGAGTCAATTCTACAATAATTGATTGGCTCTAGGGCATCTACTCTAACAACGAGCTCTAAAAGAATGAGCTCTCAAATGATGAGCTCTCAAAACGAGATCTAAAATGACGAGCTCTTTTGTAACGAGTTTAGAACATACCTTTGTATTTTAATGATAACTTGATCTGTAGACATTGGATTTGGACAATTCTTGGACCATTGGAAATCTTACTCAAAGGGCTACAACTCTTATGTTTGACACTTTGCCGGAATCATACTTTATCACTTTCAATACTCCCCATCTAGCAGTGACTTTGATTCTAGAGTTGGATTTGGTGACATGGGTTGTAGCCATGGCTGGTTTTTACTGTTGGAAGATGGAAAAGAAACTGTTGACAAATAGAGAGAGCTTTGTTAGTAAACGGTCCCGTATACGCAGCGGAAACAACAAAAATATAACTCAGGGATCGTTTACATGAGCCAAGATCAAGGGTATGATTTTACAATTTTATCATAATAAGAATCTGCAGAAATATTAAACATGAGTTAAGAGAAACAAACGCACATTGGAGGCTCTTCCAAATTTGTCGACGAATGTTTTGCTACCGATCCAAGTGTAGGATCGAACTTGCATCGTCCACACGAAGACAATCTCAAAAGAACCAAAGAGGGATTTGCTAGATCCTCTTTGGCTTCAAGATTAAGAAGAAAACAAATCAATTGAAATTGATTTTTGGGCCAAGAGTGTTTCTGCCGTGGGAGTGTATTATCAAAGAGGGGCTGTTATGTTTTTCAAAGAAAAAAACTCTTATATAAAATCACACACACACTTTTCTTTTTATATTAAAACCAATTTGCCCTAATCCCATACGAAATAGGCTTGGGCTCCAACCCAAACGCCCCATGTTGCCAAACACTCCCAATTTGATTTATTTTATTTTCCATCATTATCTCAATTAAAATCAATTAATATATATTTAAATATATATTAACATTTAACAATAATGATAATATATTTAAATATGTGCGAACACACATTTAAACGTAATTTCACTTATTTAATTTTTCTAACAAATTAAATAAAGGCTACGACCTCAGCAAATTTAATTGCATTGTAAAATTACCAAAATACCCTTTCGCCTTAAAAGACGAAAACGCCCTTCTTTCTTCTTGGATCTTAAATTATCTTCTATGTGTGTGACCCATAGGCTCCTCATCATACTCCCGGCGGTGTATAGTATCGCGATTAACACCAATTAATCGTCTCACTAATATACATACCAAGATGCCCTTAGCAAGGCATCATGGCCATCCGATAGGATCTTGATTCAAAGAAAATAAAGCTACCTGTCAACGATATGGTTACCGTGCAATTCGATCATTTCATCATACATTATCTCGCGAGGACGAAGGCATAGAAATAGTGTCAACCTTCGGTTACTCGATATTATTTATTCAGGCCTTTTGGACCAATGACCCGTATTATAAATTGGATAGAGCAACAACTCAATCCCACTGTGGCCACAATTTTATTATCATTGCCATATACTGAATTACGCCGTGAGATAACTTTCTCCCATACTCGGGAGTGATGAATTCTCTGTCAATCCACCATAGTCTTGATACACTCCTTGATGCGGTAATCACCACCGTATTGTGACTCCTGAAAGAAGCTGCGTTAGGCTAGTGTCAAACTACACCAATCAGTGCACAAGGTGCTCCTGTGATCTCAAGTCTAAGGATCACATGCACCACCATTCGTTAAAGGATTTGTTCCACAGACACTGGGGTTACCATCCATATGGAATCCTCTGTGGGCTAGTCCGGAATTTGAACTTGCCGCAGTTGTAATCGCCACGGGCAAGCACCCATGTGTTGCACCAGGTTGTCACCAAACAACCTTGACAAGTGAGATCACCTCACGTCTTCGAGAGTCGTTCAACACTATGATAGCCTTACCGTATTATCTGTGCCCTTACTTTAGAATAATACTGGGGCTACGGACGTTTCTAGAATGGCCACCATATGTGCTCATAGGGTTCTCACTATCAAGATTTGAAACACTTGATACCCTCGTCACGGTTCTACCATTCTAAGGACATATATCAATACATATTGCAATAATAATGATTTACACGATATAGAATAAAATGCCTTTTATTGATTAATGAACATTATTACAAAGAGTCAATTCTACAATAATTGATTGGCTCTAGGGCATCTACTCTAACAAGCTTGGAGTGTTCAAGCCTCTCCTTCTAATGCCAAAATGTTGATACAAAAATTCGCACCAACCCGAGAGATCCGATTGACCTTGGTGGAACTGAAACTAATGTGTGCGTGATTTAATGAAAACAAACAATTGAACAATTAAAGAGAAAATACAAGTAATGACAACATGCCATTTTTTAAGTGGTTCGGCAAGTTTGAATCTTAAGCCTACATCCATCGTTTCTCTTATCAAATGAGATTTACAAATGATGAATCTTTTCCCAGAACAATTTCCCAGCCCCCCTAAAAACAAGTTGTGATGGGTTTATATAGCACCCATTTACATGATAGAGTTGAGGTAAGATTCAAATACGTAGGATTAAGAAGTTGCATTATCTTCAGCTACCTTAGTTGGAATCTAAGTCAATCTGAATATCTTCCTTCCAAATTGAGCCAAACTAAATATCTTCTCTCCTAATAGGGAATTATCCTCTCCGGATTTGCCGCACAACATCTTGAATTTTCCATATAATTTATTTGGTTTTACTTTGAGGTTGTGTTTGTTCAAGGAATGTCTAATTATTAGAAATGTTATATTAATGGAAAGATAGATTATCTCGAAGATTATTGGGAATGTTTAGAAAAATGTGTTTTAGCTTGGAATAAATTGGTGGATATGTTATAAAGATTCCTAAATTGTCCTCTTTTTAAAATTTAATGTAATATTATTTTTATTATTATTTTTTGGATAATTTATTCAACCCCCTACATTTGAAATTTTGCTAAAACACCCCAGCATATATAAAACTTTAATTTATAACAAAAACACCCCTATCCACCCCAAGCCATCGTCGGAAGTTGTCATAAGTCGCTAGAAGTCACCTCCATGCACTGATATGGTCGTAGATTTGGCCAACAATGGCTAGATCTATTCTAGCCATTAATGGCCAAATCTATAGCCGTTGTGTGCCATGGAGTTGGCCTTTTCTGACCAGATCTATGGCCATTTGGTCATTTCCAAACATTTCTGGCCATATCGGCACACGACACGACTTTTGGCAACTCACGTTGATAGCCAGCGCCGGCGGTGGTAGCTGGCGGGTAGCGATTGTCCTGAGTAGCCAACAATTTGTTTTAAACATAAAGACATTATTGTCCAAAAAATTAATTAAATAAGGCTAAAATTATAATGGCAGATTCATGTAAATTAGTTTCAAAATAAGGGCATTATTGTCCAAAAATTTTATTAATAAGGGGTGAAATTGTAATAAAAACAAGATTACCAAGTAATTTTAAAATACCTAAGAAAATGGAGGTAATTAGATTACCTCTTATATTACCAACAGTAATTACTATGGGTGCATTTGGATCGGGGTAATATAAGATAACAGGGTTAATCTTCGTTTATTTTGCAAGACTTCATTGTTTGGTTTACAAGTAATGAAATATTACAAGTATCTTTTATTGCAAATAGTGTTTACTATTGGTAATATAGGGGCTAATTAGACACCCTCCCCAAGGGCTATTATTAAAAGATTACAGGGTAATTTGATTTTTATACCTATTTTGCCCTTAATTAAATACCACTTCGAACACAATTGCTCTCAAATGTCTACCAAATAACAATTACCCTAGCCCATTTACATTTGAGAAATTAGCTAAAACACCCCAGCCATAAAAAATTTAAAAGTTAATAAAATACCCCCGCCACCCAAGACCATCGCCGGTGCCGACCACCACCGCCAGCCACTGGCGGTAGTCGTCGTAATGGTGCATGATGGTGGGATATGGCCGGTCATGCACTGCTAAGGTTGTTTCTATAGCCGTTTGACGACCACATATTTGGCCATGAAACAGCCATGGATTTGTGATCCATTGTCAGAAATGGCTTTATTAGCGCACGATTGAACATATACGACCAGTCATGTACCATTCCATTGAATGTACCATTCCTTTGACTGTCGCCAGCAACCAGCGATGGTGGCTGGTTGCCAGCAATGGCTTGGGGGTGGGTGGGGGTATTTTGCTATAAATTAAAGTTTTATATGGCTGGGGTTTTTTAGCCAAATTTAAATGTAGAGGGTTAAAAAATGATAATAAAAATAAATAATATTATATTAATATTTAAAAAGGAGGGCAATTTAGTAATCTATATAACATACCCACCCATTTATCCTCCCAACCAAGCATATTACTCACCAATTTATTCGAACTAGCCAAACACATTTCCTAAACATTTCCAATAATTTTCAAGGTGATCTATCTTTTCATTAATTTAACATCCCCTTATAATAAAACATTATATGATCCAAACGCCCTCTATTGGTTTTGAAAGATTACCGGAATCTTATATTACTTGACAACTAAACGTGGTAATCAAGTAATATAATATGACATTACCTCCCTATTATCCCCAACCAAACACACCCTGAGTGTTTATGAATTTTTCTAGAAAAACTTTAGTGTAAAAAGCATTATTTTTTGTTGGGGTTTCTTAAGCAAGTTTTTGTTTGGTTGTTGAGAAAACTTGGAATAAAAAATTTGGACAAAAACTATGGCAATAGTTGTGTGATGTTGAATTGAAAGGACATAATTTTCTTCAGAAAATTTAATAAAATATTAAAAAGGTTAAAGGAGATTGATTTTTAAAAAATGGCATAATAGTAATAAGTGAAAAATAAGAAAAAACAAAGCAAATGTATTGCCTCATCTCTCAATAAAAGTCCTTATAACCTAATATGTCAAAACATGCAAATAATGGGTTCAAACCTCAACTTTCGCATCTATTATTTGCTTCTTTATTTTAAATAAATAATCAAATAACTTAGATATTTATTAAAGCTACCTAGAGTACATTGTGGACATATTTATTTTACAAGCACCAATCGATCGGATCTAGTTTAACTTAGTTGGCCTTGTCCATTAACTTTTGTCCAATCCACTAAAGGGCTAAAGTTGCACTTTTGAATTAAATATACGATAAGGAAAAAAAATTATTAATTTATGGAAGAATTAAATTAAGAGTTGATCTATTGACATTTCACTAATGGACTAAAGAAACCTCACTTTATTACCGATGTGCAATCAACCATGCCGATTTGATAAATCAAAACAAAAGAGATTATCTATTGGGATAGGTTGCTTGGCCTAAGTCAGAGTATGTATATAGACAAGGTACTGAAGAGATTCGGTATGGAAGAATCCAAGCAGGGATTTCTTTCGATGTCACATGGTGTCTATCTCTCTAAAGATATGTGTCCTAGAATACACGATGAGAGAGATAGAATGGAGAGGATCTCATATGCGTCAGCAATTGGATCCATGATGTATGCCATGTTATGTACTCGGGTTGATGTCTCATGTACATTAAACACTTGTAGTAGATATCAATCGGATCCAGGCGAGCAACACTGGATAGTTGTTAAGAACATCCTTAAGTACTTGAAAAGGACTAAGGATATGTTCTTGGTTTATGGAGGGGAAGATGAGCTCACTATAAGAGGATACAGTGATGCTAGTTTCCAAATGAATAAAGATGATTATTGCTCGCAATTCAGGTTTGTGTTTTTTCTTAATGGGGCTCCAGTGAGATGAAAGAGCTCCAAGCAAAGCACTGTAACATATTCTACAATAGAAGCCGAGTATATCAAATTGTCCGATGCAGCCAAAGAGGCGGTTTGGATCAAGAAGGTTGTCATCGAACTTGGTGTGGTCTCTTCTATTGTTGATCCAATAGATGTCTATTGCGACAACAATGGAGCAATAGCTCAAGCAAAGGAACCACAGTCTCACTAGCGATCCGAACACATACTTAGGCAGTTTCAATTCATTAGAGAAATGGTTGAGAGGAAGGATGTGCAGATTTGCAAAGAACATACTGATGACAATCTCCCTGATCCACCGACAAAGCCTCTATCGCAATAGACATGAAAAGCACTTAAGGTCATTTGGTATTAAATACATGAATGATTGACTATAGTGCAAGTAGGAGATTGTTAGAGTAGGTGCCCTAAAGCCAATCCATTTTGTAAATGTTGACTCTTGTAATAATATTTATAATCAATAAAAGGCATTTCCTACATTATACAATTTGTATTTAATATATGTTATAATGTATGTCCTTAGAATGGTAGAGTTGTTATGAGGGTATTAAGTGTTTCAAATCTCGATAGTGAAGACCCTATGAGCACATATGGTGACCATTCTAGAAACGTCCGTAGCCCTAATATTATTCTGACCAAGGACACAGATAATACGGTAAGACTATCATAGTGTTGAGTGACCCTGTCGAAAGGAAGTGACTGATCTCACTTGTCAAGGTTGTTTGTCGACAAACTAGTGTAACACATAGGTGCTTATCATGGGCAAGTTCACTAGACAAACCCACTAGAGGATTCCACATAGATGGTAATCCAATGTCTATGGAATAAATCCTCTAATGGATGGTGTTGCATGTGATCCTTAGACTGGAGATCACCGGAGCGCCTTGTGGACCAATTGTTATTATTTGACACTAGCCCAATGTAGTTCTACTCAGAACTATCAGAACGGTAGTGATTGGCTACATCGAGAAGTGTATTAAGACTATGGTGGATCAACAAAGGATTCATCACTCTCAGGTACGGAAGAAATTATCTCACCGAGTAATTCGGTAGATGGCAACGACATTAAATCTATGGCCACAGTGGGATTGAGTTGTAGCTCAATCCAATCTATTCCGATCGTTGGTCCAATAACCGAACACTGAGATATCAAGAATATCCGAGGTTGACACTATTTCTATGCCCTAGCCTTGATGAGATAATAGATGATGAAAGGATTGAATTGCAAGGTAACCATATCGTTGATAAGTAAGCTATTTCGTTGAATTCGAATCTATCGGGTGGCCATGATGCCTTGCTAGAGGCCAATCTTGGTCTGTGTTTAGTGAGACGATTGATTGATGTCAATCGTGAGATTACTCACTACTGATATGATGAGGAACTTTTAGGTCGCACACATAGAAGACAGATTAAGGATGGATAAGTGAGAGAGGGGTTTTCATCATTTATGATGAAAGGGTATTTTCATCTTTTAAGATGAAAGGGCATTTAGATAATCTCACAGTGTAATTAAATTTGCTAAGGTTGTTGCCTATGTTTAATTTCATATGGAAATTAATTAGTGAGATTGTATATTTAAATATTTGGTTTATATATATATATATATATATATATATATATATATATATATATATATATATATATATATATATATATATATATATATATATATATATATATATATATATATATATATATATTTTAAATATAATACATATTATTTAATGTTAATAATTATTAATATTAATTTGATAATATGGAATTCAAATTTGATTTTTTGAATTGAAATGCTTTGTTTGGTATTTGGAATAATTCTAATATAAATATGGCATAAGTAGATTGCTATTCCTTAGAATAGGTTTTTAGTGTGCACTATTTATCTGCAACTAAAAATTAAATGAGATATTCTTTTTTTTTTTTTAAAAAAAAAGGAAACCCTAGTGCCCCCTCTCTCTCTCTCTCTCTCTCTCTCTCTCTCTCACGTTTTCTCTCCCATCCTTGATCCTTGCGGGTTTGGCTAGAACATCAAACCGCTTGGTGATCGACGTCCTGTCTTCATGTGGATACCGAGAGTTCACTCTTATCTTAGAATGGGTGCGATTTGTATCGATTGAAAGAGCCTCCAAACGCTGGTTGAAATCTGGAAATTTTATATTCAATATTATTTCATATGCAAATAACGAAAATCGGGTATAAGGATCTTGGGTTCATGGTTGTTGTTGAGGATTTATTTTTGTTGTTCGCTATGTAAACCCCATCAGCAACTTATAGCGGTATTAGAGCCTACCTTATACTTTTAGGTGTTAGAGTAGGTGCCCTAGAACCAATCAATTATTGTAGAATTAACTCTTTGTAATAATGTTTATTAACCAATAAAAAGAATTTTCTATTATATCATGTAAATCATAATTGTATGTATTGATATATGTCCTTAGGATGGTAGAACCGTGACGAGGGTATCAAGTGTTTCAAATCTTGATAGTAAGAACCCTACGATCACATATGATGGCCATTCTAGAAATGTCTGTAACCTCAGTATTATTTTGATCAAGGACACAAATAATATGGTAAGTGAGTTGTGGCCTAATTGCGCATTTGTGTTGTCGTCAAGTATAACACCGCAATTGCACCCCGACTTGAATAAGTTGAGCCGCGGCGTGAAGTGGATTTTTTGGAAAAATTAAACTAAGTGTTAGATTTCTTGAAAATTCAAACACATAAAATAAAATACACAAAATAACACACTCCGAATGTAATTAAAGTAGTAAACTGAAGTAAAAATAAATAAATAAAAACAATAAAATAAAAACGAAACAAACAAAGAAAAAGAAACATTTGGGTTGCCTCCTGAAAAGCGCTTGTTTATCGTCTTAAGCTAGACAGGACGCTAAGTCGTCATTCAAGATCATTGAAGTACTCCACTTCCTTGTTTGGAGCATAATTTTCCTAGTAAGCGTTCAACTGGTGTCCATTAACTTTGAATCAGTTTCCCATCTTCAAGTTTTCTATCTTCACCGCTGCATAAGGGAACACTTCTTGAACTTTGAATGGCCCAATCCATTTTGACTTCAATTTCCCTAGAAAAAGATGCAACTGTGAGTCATAAAGTAACACTTTCATACTTGATTGGAATTCTTTTTGTCATATTGCTTTGTCGTGGTACAACTTAGTTCTTTCCTTGTAGATCTTAGCATTCTCATATGCTTCATTCCTAAGTTCATCTAACTCGTTTAGTTGCAATTTCCTTTCCTGAACAGCCTTGTCCATGTCAAGGTTCAATCTCTTGATCGCCCAACACGCCCTATGCTCTAATTCCATTGGTAGATGGCATGCTTTCCCAAAAACTAACCTATAGGGACTCATCCCGAGTGGAGTCTTGAAAGCTGTCTGATATGCCCATAGAGCATCATTCAGTTTCACTTCCCAATCTTTCCTTGATATGCAAATTGTTCTCTCTATAATGGCCTTGATTTGTTTGTTACTTACTTCTACTTGCCCTGAAGTTTGAGGATGATATGGAGTTGCCACCTTATGTTTAATGTCGTACTTCTTCAACAATGCTGCAAAAGACTTGTTACAAAAGTGACTCCCCCCATCACTAATAATAGTTCTAGGGGTACCATAACAGGTAAAAATAAAGTCCTTAAGAAAACCGAGTACAACCTTACTATCATTAGCCTTTGTGGCAATCGCTTCAATCCATTTTGAAACATAATCAACAGCGACAAGTATATAAGTATAACCAAAAGAGTTACGAAACAAACCCATAAAGTTGATGCCCCACACGTCGAACAACTCAACAGGCATAAATGTCATGAGTGGCATCTCATCTCTCTTGCCAATATTCCCTGTCCGTTGGCATCGATCACATCCTACACAAAAGGTAAAAGCATATTTAAATAAGGATGGCCAATAAAATCCAGATTGCAATACCTTAAGTGCCGTTTTCTTGCCACCAAAGTGTCCTCCACAAGGAGATTCATGGCTATGTCGTAAAATGTCTTGCTGCTCTAAGTTGGAGACACATCTCCTTATTACTTGATCTCAACAACTTTTAAACAAACAAGGATCATCCTAGAAGTAATGCTTAACAGTGGATAAAAATTTCTTCTTCTCCTGCAAGGTCAAATCAGGGTCAATTATACCACAAGCAAGATGATTCACAATGTTAGCATACCAAGGTTTTTTTCCAAGGATGGAAAAAAGTTGTTCCTCAGGGAAGGTCTCAACAAGGGGGTACTTCCTATCTTGATTATGCTCTTCCTGGCTTGTTGCCTCCACAAGTCTAGACAAGTGGTCAGCCACTACATTTTCACTTCCCTTCTTGTCCTTGGTAGTCAAGTCCAATTCTTGCAACAATAAAATCCATCTGATTAACCTGGACTTAGCATCCTTTTTACTCAATAGATATCTCAATGCAGCATGATCTGAAAACAAAATCACTTTAGAACCAATCAAATAAGAGCGGAATTTTTCTAAAGCAAACAGAATAGCCAAGAATTCTTTTTTTAAAGGTCGAGTAGTTAATCTATGCATCATTCAAAGTGTGACTCGCATAATGAATAACATGATGCAATTTTCCTACTCTCTATCCTAAAACTGCCCCTAATGCGTAATCAGAAGCATCACACATCAACTTAAATGGAAGTGACCAATCAAGTGACATAAGAATAGGTGCAAATGTGAGTTTATCTTTTAGAATATTAAAAGCAGTCAAACATTCATCATTGAAATCAAAAGGTGTTTCTTTAGCCAAGAGATTACACAAAGGCCTACTAATCTTAGAAAAATCCTTTATGAACCGCCTATAGAAACCTGCACGACCAAGAAAACTTCGCACACCTTTCATAGATGTGGGTGGTGGCAATTTAGCAATCAAATCAACCTTAGCTTTGTCTACTTCAATACCCCTACTAGATACCACATGCCCTAAAATAGTTCCCTGCTTCACCATGAAATGACTCTTTTCCTAACTCAATGTCAAATTCATTTCAACACGTCTTTTCAAAACCAAAGTTAAATTATCAAGGCATTTATCAAATGACGACCCAAAAACAACACCTCAATAAATTTTTCAATCATATCAGAAAAGTGGACATCATACACCTTTGAAACATGGCTGGAGCATTGCACAATCTGAATGGCATCCTTCTATATGCAAAGGTTACGAATGGACATGTGAATTCGTCTTCTCTTGATCCTCTGGAGCAATAAGAATCTGATTGTAACATGCAAAAACCATCAAGGAAACAATATGTAACATCTACTGAAAACTAGTACAATGCATGCAATTAACAATGGAAAATTGGGCCCAAAATGTTTCTTTTCATTACAATTCACATGTCTTTTATACACAAAGGTTACTGTTTACAAAAGTGCATTTCAAAAGACAAAATAGGGGAACAGTGTGGTTATTGCTCCTCGCACGCCGACGCCCCTCCAACCGCAACATCACCTAGAACCTGCATCCACAAAGGAAAAATAACGGGGTGAGCACAAATAATGCTCAGTAAGTAAAACTCTCTAACTGTCTGTCCCCGTGTGTGACTCTTAATTCTTTCCTTTTCTAATCTGTTTCTATTTCTGTTTCTAATAACATTATGGACTCATCTTACCGGAGGTACGGCCGGATGGTGTTCACACAGCACCATCTCAGTCTCTATGGCTATTGGGTGGAATTCACACGGTACCAACCCGTTCTTAGTGACTCACAGTGAGGATCACAAAGCACTAACTCGGTTCTCTCTAACTATCGGGTGGAGATCACCTAGCACCTACCCGTTCCTCATGAAATTTGGGTACGATCACCAAGCATTTACCCATCTCTAGTCACTATCGGGTGATGATCACAAAGCATCAACCCGCTTCTACTAGCCATTGGATGATGATCACAAAGCATCAACCTACATATCTCTTAATTAATCGGGTAGTGGTCACAAAGCACTACCCATTTCTATTACTCATTGGGTGACGATCACTAAGCATCGACCCATCTCTTAGGCCATTCGGATGATGATCACAAAGCATCAATCCGATTCCCATAATGGCCGGGTGATGATCACAAAGCATCATCCCAACTATACTACTCTTCTAACTCATTCTATTGTAGCATTTTTCAATGCTCTCTACCCTAGAGTAATTTTACCCACTAAGCTCTCTACTCATAGGGTATTTCTAAACACAAAGTTTTCTACTCTTTCTTAGGTCACTTGCCAATGCATATAACAATGCACATGGATGATTCATCTCTACTAATGCACTTGTGAAATGCCAACATGCAATGTTGCAAGAATTAAGGTTCATTACTCACACTCAAACCTCTATTAGGCATTTCATCAAACAACTCATGTGCATTATAAAACTCTATCATAGCCATGAATCTAAAACTTTTCTTAACCATCCAAAATGGGGAAAAACCCCTTCACAAAGCCATAATAACCTGTCAAACAAAACACTTCCAAAAAAGGGTTCCATAATACCCCTTAAATTCCATCTCAACTACCTTGCCAAACCAACAACCCATTTCTCAAATTTGCAAGGTATAAACAATCACAAAGCATAGAAATCTCTATTTAATCCTTCATACATACTATATTACATGTATATCACATACATGCATCAAGTCTATCAAAACCCTAATCAAGAAATTTCATAAATCTCAACTTGGGTTGGGTTTTACTTACTTGTTATGGAGAGACTTCACCAAATCCTCTTTCCACTTGGTTTTCTTGGCTATTCTCTCTACTCATAACCAAAAGAATGAAAACCCTCAAAAAAACCAAAATGAACTAAAATCCACAAATCACACAACTTAAGGAGAAATCCTTACCTTAGGAAGCCTTAGGTTGTTTTCTATACCCCCAAATCACTTCAAAAACCCTTGAAAATCCTTGAACAAAAGAAAAGAGAAGTTGAGAGGAGAAGAATGAAGGGTTGCGTTTTTGGAGAAGAAGAATGAGGGTTTGCTAACTCTTTATTCCTTTTAATGAAATATAAACACACTCATTCCCATTTTGCCCTTACTCTTCTTTGGAAATTCCATCCATATCCTTTGATTCTTTACAAACTCACCCCTATCTCAACCTATTCTCCATGAAAAATCCTTACAATTAACTCCCCACTTTTCCCTGCTAATTAGGGGGTAGAAAGGTCAAATTGCCCTTGGGGAAGAAAATATCTAAAACTCAATCAACCTTTTATTCGGGTTGTCGCGCGGCGAAAAGAAACCTGTCCGCCCGGCAGCCCCTGTCAGCCGGACTTCCCTGTGGCTTGACCTCTCTTCGCCGGCGGCAAGATTCTTCTTCGCCCGTGAAGAGCAATGACCGAAATTCTTGTTTTCAACCAATTTCAGGGCAACATTCAACATAACACTCAAACAAACAAATATAACAAAAACCAACTCGATTAAGGGCGAAAGAGGAAACAATAACAACGTACCTCAAGCGGGGCGTTACAATTCTCCCCCCCTTAAAAGAATTTCGTCCCCGAAATTCAAACAAATAACTCTGGGAAACGATTCCTGCATGTCCCGTTCTACTTCCCAAGTGGCCTCTTCCACTTTGTGATTCCTCCAAAGGACCTTCACTAGCGGAACACTCTTGTTCCGAAGTTCTTTAACCCTTCGATCTAAAAATCTGAACGGACGTTCTTCATATACTAGATTCTCTGTTACTTCAACGTCTTCTACGCTCAGGACATGGAGGGGATCACTTACATACTTTCGTAGCATCGAGACATGGAAGACATCGTGCACCCTGTCCATGCTAGGTGGTAGTGCCAATCTATAGGCCACCTTCCCCACTCGTTGCAAGACCTCAAAAGGACCTACAAACCTCGGTGCTAACTTCCCTTTGGTTCCAAAGCGCATGACTCGCTTGTAAGGGGAAACTTTCAGAAACACTTTGTCACCCACTTGGAATTCCACCTCTTTCCTCTTCAAGTCGGCATAACTCTTCTGTCGATCTTGGGCTTGTTTCATTCTACTTGGATCACCTTCACATCTTCTACTAGTTTCGAGTCATCTCGGCCCAAGAGCGGTACTCAACTCATCTCTCTCCTACTTCATCCCAATGAAGCGAGACCTACATCGTCTACCATACAAAGCCTCTAAGGCGCCATTCTAATTAATAGGTGATAAGCGTTGTTGTAGGCAAATTCTACTAATGGTAACATCTCAAGCCAGGATACTCTGTAATCCAAGCAACAGGCTCTCAACATATCCTCGAGCACCTGATTCGTTCTCTCGGTTTGGCCATCTGTCTGAGGATGATAGGTAGTACTGAATGCTAAACGGGTACCCAAACTCCTCCTCGTAAACTTGTCCAAGGCAATGGGCAAACAAACTGGAATCTCTATCTGAGACTATAGCCTTGGGCACACCATGCAATCTGACTATCTCCTTAAGATAAATCTGGGCCAACTGATCTGTAGTGGTACTATCCTTTACTGGGAGGAAATGGGCTGATTTGGTTACTTTGTCCCACAATCACCCATATAGCATTACACCCTCTCGTACTGGGAGACCCGTGATAAAATCCATCGAAATGCTCTCCCATTTCCACTGGAATACTCAATGGGTGAAGCAACCACGATGGCGTTGGTGTTCTACTTTCACCGCCGAGAGTTAGGCATTTAGCTACAAACTCGCAATGTCCTTCTTCATACCACGACCACCAATAGCCTTTCTTGATATCCTGATACATCTTGGTTGCTCCCGGATGAGCGGTGTACGGTGTGTCATGAGCCTCTAAGAGGATTTTTCGTTTCAACTCCTCATATGGAGGAATGCACAACCGATTTCTGAAATAGAGGGCACCATCTCTCACAAAGAACTCTGATGTCTTGCCCTCACGCACTTGCTGAACTATTTTCTGACACCACTCATCAGCCATTTGCTTTTCTCTAATTTCCTCTAGTAAAGAGGACTGTACCACTAGGCTGGCAATTCTTCCCGGAACCACCTCAATCTGCTCCTTAGACAATTCTTCTATTAACTCTTTCGCACAGTAAGTAGGAAAACATGAGTTTTTCTACTCAAGGCATCTGCACTACATTGGCTTTCCTGGTTGGTACTTGATCTCACAATCATAATCCTTGACCATCTCTAACCACCTTCTCTGCCTCATATTCAACTCCTTTTGAGTGAAGAAGTACTTCAAACTCTTATGATCGGTGTAGATATTACTCTTCACACCATAAAGGTAATGCCTCCATATCTTTAAAGCAAAGACCACCGCTGCTAACTCTAGGTCATGCGTAGGGTATCTGGTCTCGTACTCTTTCAATTGACGAGAAGCATAAGCAATAACCCTACCTAAGCGCATCAACACAACTCAGGAGTCCCGCAAAGAGGCGTCACGTATAAATGTCATAATCTACACCCTCTCTGGTAACACTAGTACGGGAGGCGATGTTAACCTTTTCTTCAACTCTTGGAAGCTTTCTTCACAAGGCTGGCGACCCAGGACAAAAGGAGTTTTGCTTGGTAAGAGTTGTCAACGGTTTAGAAGGCTGGGCGAATCCCGCTACAAATCGCGGTAGTAGCACGCTAAGCCTAAGAAACTCCCGATTTCTTTCAACTTGTTCTCTTGGGCCTCGCCATTCCAGGGGATTGCTCGCACTTTACTCTGGATCTACCAAATCCCTCCTCCCGACACTGGTATGACCCAGGGAATATCACTTGGTTCAGCCCAAAACTCACACTTGGAAAATTTAGCACACAACTTCTTTTCTCTCAGCCGTTGCAATACTAATCCCAAGTGTTTCTTATGTTCTTCTCTTGACTTTGAGTAAATCAGAATGTCGTCGATGAAGACAACAATAAATGATCCAAGTACTCGTGAAATACCCCTGTTCATCAAGTCCATAAAAACTGCTGGGGCATTGGTCAAACCAAACGGCATTACTACAAATTCATAATGCCCATACCTTGTACGAAAGGCAGTCTTAGCCACATCTTGTTCAACCACTCTCACTGATGATACCCGGACCTCAAATCAATTTTTGGAGAACAACTGCCGCTCCTTTCAACTGATCAAAAAGATCATCTATTCGGGGTAGTGGGTACTTATTCTTCACTGTAACTTTATTCAACTCCCTATAATCAATACACATCCTTAGTGATCCATCCTTCTTTTTCACAAACAGTATTGGAGCTCCCCAAGGGGAATGACTTGGTCGGATAAAGCCTTTATCTAACAGCTCTTGGAGTTGCTTCTTTAATTCTTGGAGCTCATTGGGGCCATTCGATAAGGGCTTTGGATATTGGTGCTGTCCCCGGTGCTAGTTCGATACTAAATTCTACCTCTCTCTCTGGAGGCAAACCCGGTAACTCTTCCGGAAACACATCTAGAAAGTCTCGAACTACTGGCACCCTCTGGATCTCTAACTGTGGAACATCACCACTCTGCACTACATGGGCAATATAACCCGAACACCCCTTTCTCAACATCTTCCCTGGCCTTTACATTACTAATCAGCATGCTCAACTGATGGCCTTCTCCAAAACTAAACTTATCTCCATAATCGAGGTTAAACCTCGCCTTCTTTTTCCGACAGTCAATCTCTACTCCATACCTCCCTAGGAAATCCATGCCCAGAATCACATCAAAGTCGGGCATATCAAAAACTATTAAGTCAACTGTTAACTCTCTACCCTGGATCACTAAGGACTCTCTTAACAAAATCTCTTGAGTCACAACACTAACCCCATCGGGTAGTTCTATCTTAATGGGCTGAGTCGCTCTAGTAGGTTTCAAACCTAATCTCTCAAGCATCCCATAAGATATAAATGAATGGGTAGCACCCGAATCAATTAAAGCATATAAAGAGCGCATGAAATAATAAGCCGACAGACGGCCGATGGATGGGCCTCCTCGCTTCCCCCTGCGTGCCACGAAAGGGCACTCGCACGCAGACCTCCGAACCTCCCCGAGGCAGGCTTGGTGGAAGAGGAGCTTTACAATCCCTCATCATGTGCCCCTGGCGTCGGCACCTATAGCACACTCTCGATCCTTGGACACTCTCCCGGGTGGTTCTTCCCACACTTAGGGCAAGGAGGAAACCCTTCCGTTCGAGGTCTTATTCCTCCACTCCTTTCTATTCGTCTATATGAAACTTCTTCTTCGATTCTTCATGTCTTTACCTTTTTCACCCTCATGTTTCTCTCTCGAGGCGGAGGGTAGCTCCTTCGGTCCTCCCCTGCGAGGATCCTACGGGGAAGATTTTATTCTCAAAAATCTCCGCCTTCATTGCCCGCCTCAAGGCCTCATTGTAATTCCGAGGAGGGTTGGAGCTTGTCATAATATCCCGGGCTATCTCCGGCTTCAATCCATGCACAAACTTATCCCTTCTCAAGGCCGGAGTGCTAACTATTCCCGGTGCAAACCTTGCAAGGCGTTGAACTTCACCGAGTACTCTTTCACGGCGCTAGTCCCTTGTCATAATTGATAAATTCTTGGACCTTCTCATGAACTTGGTCCTCGATCTATACTCGCCTCAAACTCTTGCCTAAACTCTTCCCACGTCATTCTTTGTTGTCGTGAGTTTCCTCCATCAATTCCCACCAAATTCGGGCATCACCCCAAAGAAACAAACTCATATAGGATCTTCTCCGTCGACATGGGAAATAAACCCACTGGCTCGTTCTCGCCCAAGCCACTCTTGCTCTATTTGGATCCGTAGTACCCTTAAACTACGGCGGGAGCGTCTGTTTGGAAAGCAGTAAATCGGTTCCCACTCATTGATCTTGGGGAGGTACCGGTTGCCCTCTCTCTACGGCGTGGAGCGGTACTTGTCTTGGGGGTACTACTCTCCCCAGAGTTTCAGCCATAACTTGTTTGTACAATTCCCGGATTCTAGCTTCATCCAAGGGAGGGGCGTAGACTCAGTGGGTTAGAAGGTTCTCCTTCATTCACCACACCTTTACCGCGATTTGATAACTACGCCTCATCTACAAAAATGATCACGCTAATGAACTCAAGAAACAATTACGTAAGGAAAGAATTACTCACACAGTCGGTTAGAGAACGTCGTGGCGATGAGAATAGTACACTGTTCAATCCCAAAATCTTTACTCTGATACCAAAAATGTAACATCTACTGAAAACTAGTACAATGCATGCAATTAACAATGGAAAATTGGGCCCAAAATGTTTCTTTTTCATTACAATTCACATGTCTTTTATACACAAAGGTTCTTGTTTACAAAAGTGCATTTCAAAAGACAAGATAGGGAACAGGTGCTATTGCTCCTCGCACGCCGACGCCCCTCCAACCGCAACATCACCTAGAACCTGCATCCACAAAGGAAAAATAACGGGGTGAGCACAAATAATGCTCAGTAAGTAAAACTCTCTAACTATCTGTCCCCGTGTGTGACTCTTAATTCTTTCCTTTTCTAATCTGTTTCTATTTCTGTTTCTAATAACATCATGGCCTCATCTTACCGGGAGGGTACGGCCGGATGGTGTTCACACAAAGACCATCTCGCCTCTATGGCTATTGGGTGGAATTCACATAGTACCAACCCGTTCTTAGTGACTACCGAGTGAGGATTACAAAGCACTAACTCGGTTCTCTCTAACTATCGGGTGGAGATCACCTAGCACCTACCCGTTCCTCATGAAATTTGGGTAACGATCACCAAGCATTTACCCATCTCTAGTCACTATCGGGTGATGATCACAAAGCATCAACCCGCTTCTACTAGCCATTGGATGATGATCACAAAGCATCAACCTACATATCTCTTAATTAATCGGGTAGTGGTCACAAAGCATCTACCCATTTCTATTACTCATTGGGTGACGATCACTAAGCATCGACCCATCTCTTAGGCCATTCGGATGATGATCACAAAGCATCAATCCGATTCCCATAACGGTCGGGTGATGATCACAAAGCATCATCCCAACTATACTACTCTTCTAACTCATTCTATTGTAGCATTTTTCAATGCTCTCTACCCTTAGAGTAATTTTACCCACTAAGCTCTCTACTCATAGGGTATTTCTAAACACAAAGTTTTCTACTCTTTCTTAGGTCACTTGCCAATGCATATAACAATGCACATGGATGATTCATCTCTACTAATGCACTTGTGAAATGCCAACATGCAATGTTGCAAGAATTAAGGTTCATTACTCACACTCAAACCTCTATTAGGCATTTCATCAAACAACTCATGTGCATTATAAAACTCTATCATAGCCATGAATCTAAAACTTTTCTTAACCATCCAAAATGGGGAAAAACCCCTTCACAAAGCCATAATAACTGTCAAACAAAACACTTCCAAAAAGGGTTCCATAATACCCCTTAAATTCCATCTCAACTACCTTGCCAAACCAACAACCCATT
This sequence comes from Pistacia integerrima, assembly GCA_026225825.1. Lineage (NCBI taxonomy): Eukaryota > Viridiplantae > Streptophyta > Magnoliopsida > Sapindales > Anacardiaceae > Pistacia > Pistacia integerrima. The sequence goes on from CM047747.1 coordinate 19,294,670, forward strand.
TCTCAAATTTGCAAGGTATAAACAATCACAAAGCATAGAAATCTCTATTTAATCCTTCATACATACTATATTACATGTATATCACATACATGCATCAAGTCTATCAAAACCCTAATCAAGAAATTTCATAAATCTCAACTTGGGTTGGGTTTTACTTACTTGTTATGGAGAGACTTCACCAAATCCTCTTTCCACTTGGTTTTCTTGGCTATTCTCTCTACTCATAACCAAAAGAATGAAAACCCTCAAAAAAACCAAAATGAACTAAAATCCACAAATCACACAACTTAAGGAGAAATCCTTACCTTAGGAAGCCTTAGGTTGTTTTCTATACCCCAAATCACTTCAAAAACCCTTGAAAATCCTTGAACAAAAGAAAAGAGAAGTTGAGGAGAAGAATGAAGGGTTGCGTTTTTGGAGAAGAAGAATGAGGGTTTGCTAACTCTTTATTCCTTTTAATGAAATATAAACACACTCATTCCCATTTTGCCCTTACTCTTCTTTGGAAATTCCATCCATATCCTTTGATTCTTTACAAACTCACCCCTATCTCAACCTATTCTCCATGAAAAATCCTTACAATTAACTCCCCACTTTTCCTGCTAATTAGGGGTAGAAAGGTCAAATTGCCCTTGGGGAAGAAAATATCTAAAACTCAATCAACCTTTTATTCGGGTTGTCGCCGCGGAAGAAACTGTATCGCGACAACTTGCCAGCCACCCTCGTGGCTTCAACCTCTCTTCGCCGCGGCGAAGATTCTTCTTCGCCCCGGCAAAGAACGGCAGACTGAAATTCTTCTGTTTTCAACCAATTTCAGGGCAACATTCAACATAACACTCAAACAAACAAATATAACAAAAACCAACTTGATTAAGGGCGAAAGAGGAAACAATAACAACGTACCTCAAGCGGGGCGTTACACAATAATTAGAATAACCAACCAATCTTTCTAACGTTTGATCAATAGAAGGAAGATGAAAATGATCCTTTTTAGTTACAGCATTCAACTTCCTGTAATCAATGCAAACCCGCCATCCTGTTGTCATCCTAGTCGGTACTAACTAATCATCAGAATTTCTTACCATAGTAATGCTCGACTTCTTTGGTACCACATGAACTGGACTCACCCACTTGCTATCTGAAATAGGATCAATGATCCCAGCATCAAGTAGTTTCAACGCCTCAACTCTCACCACCTCTCGCAAATGCGGATTCAACCTCCTTTGAGCTTCCTTAGTTGGTTTGGAATCTTCTTCCAACAACACTTTATGTATGCACATAGTGGGGCTAATTCCCTTGATGTCTACTATTGTCCAACCTATGGTTGCCTTATGATCACTCAACACCTTAAGTAATTTCTCCTCCTCCTCCTCTATGGTTAGGTCTGAAGCTATAATCACAGGGAGAGTTTGATCTTCTCCTAAGTAAGCATGCTTAAGGGTAGGTGGTAAGCTTTTTAACTCAAGGTTAGGTGGGGATTCAAAGGAAGAAACTAACTTGACATCAACATGTTCAGTTGCCATCCTCAATTCCTTATCAGACATGTCCCTAATCTCATTATCCAACTCCGCCACATACTCCCTAGCCTCATCATCACTCAACTCACCATCCCCTACTATCAAAGCCAACTCCAGTTTATCTTTAGTCTCCCCTTATAGAAAACTAGACACAATGATAGGATCTAAAAAATCAATTACAAAACAGTCATTAGTAGTTGGAGGTAAAGACATAGAATTGAAAACTGAAAATTCAACGGTTTGATCAAGAACTCTCATTTTTAGCTTTTCATATTGCACATCGATGATGGTCTTTGTTGTGGCCATGAAGGGACGTCCTAGCAAAACAAGCAACTCACTGTCGTGCCCTAAAGTCTGCTCCATATCTAACACCACAAAATCAACAGGAACAATTAGTTTGTCAACTTGAACTAAAATATCTTCAACAATACCTCTTGGATATTTCACTGATCGATCTGCCAATTGCAAGCAACTACTGATGGATAGAATATGACATGAGGTTGATACTTGCACCCAAGTCCAACATCGCTCTGTAACGCCCACACGGAGGTATGTAATTTAACTTATGTTTTTATAGCCCTTTAGTTGATTTTTGTTAAAGTTATTTTAAGAGAATATGAAGAAAATGCCTTAAAACTTGCATTAAGGGTAAAATGGTCTTTTCACTCAAAATTAGTTGAAAAAGTGGGGAGTGAAAAGAGAGAGAATTTCATGTAAAATGCAATAAAAATGAGGGCATTATGGTAATTGACTAAGGGACATAGATGGAATTTTTAAGAAAGTGTAAGGGCAAAATGGGAAAATACGTTTATAAAATAAGATATTAAGGGTTTGTAACCTTTATTTCTCTCCTTTCCACCGCCACTCTCCTTCTCCATTTTCTCTCAAATTTTCACTCAATTTTCAAAGAATTTTGAGGGCTTTTGAGTGGAATTTAATAAGGTTTTGATCCTAGGCAACAAAGGGTCAGAATTCTTGCTTTATATATATGATTTATTTGTGTAGAAGTTGAATTCTTATTAAGGTTATGCTTAGGGTTAAGAGAAGGTTTGAATCCAACAAGAGTAGAGAGCTTTAGTGGAGACTACTCAAGTATAAGGTAAGTAAATTCCACTCGAACTCTAACTCAAGTTAAGGTTTAAGAAATCAATTGAGTAGAGATTTCTTTAAGCATGTATATGTTATGATTGTTGAGAAATTGAGATGAGATTGATGATTATTTGTGCTTGTTGTTGGATGTTGTTAGATATATTTGAGTATGGGAAGTGTGTTTGATTGTATGATGATGGATTGAAATTCGGTTGGAATGGGAATAATTTTGGGAGTGTTTGGCCGTGTAGGGATTATGAGGATACATGGGAGTTTTGCTCTCATTTTGGATGGTTTAAGAAATAAAGAGAATTATAATTAAAGTAAAGTTTGTATATTCACATTTATTGTTTGATGAAATGCCTAAGAGAAGTATGAGTATGAGTAGAAACTTTAATTTTATGCTACATTACATATTTGCGTTTCATGAGTGCGTTTAAGTAAGAATTCTAAGCATGAGCCATCCATATGAATATATTTGTATTTGTGTAATAACTTAAGAAGGAATAAGAATAAGAAAAGAAAGAATAAGCAAGAATAAAGAACAAGAAAAGAAAGAATAAGAAAGAACAAGAATAAGAAAGAATGAGAAAGCTTGAACAAGCAAAGCAAAGTAAAGAAAAGAAAAGAAAAACAAGAAAGAAAAGAAAAGCTTGAACAAGACAAACAAGAGGAAAGGAAGAGAATAGAAAGAAAAGAATAGAATAAGAAATAGAAAGATGAAAGAAAATGCATTTTTATGCATTCTTGCACATGCATTTAATTCATGCATATTACCATGTATTCCACCATGGTTAGAAAGAATAGAAAGCAAAGGAGGAATAGAAAGAATAGAAAGAAAGAATAGAGAGAAGGAAAGAACAACGAGAATTAGGAAGAAAGAAAGAACAGTAAGAAGTAGAAACAGAGAAAGAACTAGGAACGAAAGAAAGAAGAAAAGAATTAAGTAAGGAAAGAATCAAAGAAGGAGAAGAGATAAGGGATTTACTTACTGAGCATTTTTATGCTCACCTCGTTGTTTTTCCATGTTTTTGTAAGAAATAGGTGAGCAGCGGTCGGAAAGGAGTCGTCAAGCAGAGAGAATTGGCATTACTGTCCACCGTTACTAAGTTTTTGTACTTGTTATTCTAGTATATGTAAAGAATTATATTTTATAAGTAAAGAAAAATTTGGGCCCAACTATTTTCATATGCTAAGTATGTATGATTTTATTGTATATATTCTAAAGTATACTAGTAAAAAGAAGTCATTACATGCTCTTTCTTCTTTCTTGTTACCAACAAGGATGTTGATAACAAAGCTCCTCAGATCTTTTAGCTTGGGTGGTAACTTGCATTGGAGCACCACACTCACAGTCTCTGAAATCATCACTTTCTTCTACGGCTCATACTTATGCTGGTGGGTGTTCAACTCCTTGAAAAATTTCGTGCAAGCTAGCATGTTCCTGATCATATCAAGTAAGGCTAAGTTCACATTAACCTTAGATAAAATGTCATATATATCAGAAAATGACTTATCCCATTTGCTTTTAATCAAGCAACCCAGAAAAGGCATGGGTGGAACATAAGGCTTCAGAGGCACATATGGATCTTCAATCTCCTCATTCAGAATGGGTGCACTCGGTTGCTTCCCCTCTTTCTTTTTACCTGCAAAATTAGACAAGGGCTCATTAGTTTCAGAATTGATATCCTTGTTAACTACCTTACCACTCCTCAAAACTATGACCGTTTTCGTTGCTCGAATTGGTTTGGCAACTTCGCAAGGACATGGCCTTGTAATGACTCTACAATTTGTCCTATATAGACCTGTATCTTCCTTATGGATGTATCTTGTTGTTGGAATCTCTGTTCGAAGTTCTGATTGTTCTTTCCAGAAGCTTGAATGAAACTGTTCAATGTGTCCTCTAATGATGGTTTCTTTAGTTGCATGATGTGTTCAGAACTTCCTTGTGGATGGTTGTTTCTCCATGAAAAGTTTGGATGGTTCCTCCACCCAGCATTGTATGTGTTCGACTATGAATTATGGGGTCTTTGTTTTAAGAGTTCATCATGTTCGCTTACTCCATAGCTTTCGGAAAACTCTCACTTGAAGGACAAACATTAGTGGTATGGCCAACATTACCACAAATAGCACATACCTCATTGGAACTACTCTGTCCTTGCCCCATCATCATGTTGCATATGGTCTTGACTTGCTTTGTCAATTCGAACACTTGCATTGCCAACTCGGTGTTAGCACTCACTTCATAGATTCCCTTTGCTTTCCCTCTGACACTCTTTTATTGTGAGTCGGCATCAAACATCTCATACAACTCGTATGTCTCCTTTGTAGTATTTTCTCCCATGGCACCACTTGCAGCATTGTCAACTATAGTCTGGCAAGCCTGTGTCAGTCTATCATAGAAAAATTGATTCAACAATTCTAAAGGGTATCTATGATGTGGACATTGAACTAAAATCAATTTAAATTTTTCCCAAGCCTCATGGAACGGCTCACCATCAAGTTGAGAGAAAGTTGCAATTTTACCTCTTAGTTCTGCAGTCTTCACATAAGAATAAAATTTACCTATGAACTTGTTGTAGATCGTGTCCCAAGTGGTAAGTGAAGTTGGTGCCAATGACATAAACCAACTCTTTGCTACATCCTTCAATGTATATGGAAAACATCTCATCCTCAATTGATCTCTAGTCAAACCCTACAAAGGAAAAGTTTGCACGGTTGAGTAAAAATCTCTAATAAATGTCAATGAATCTTCAATGGCCATCCCATGGAATGAAGGAAGCATCTGAAAATGGAAACTCTTCAACTCATAATTCCTAGTTGTAGCACTCAAAACAATACAGGAGGGTGACATTCCAATGGTCAGACGCACATACTCCTTCATTAGGCGGGGTGGATTCGCCATCTCTTCTTCGGATTCTGAATTTGATGCACTTAATTCTTCTGAATTTTTAGGTTCTCTTCTCTTTCTACCAATCAAATTCACCCTGTCAAAATAAGGAAACACTTCTTCGCTCAACGATCAGTGACCTTGCATTAAAAAAAAAAACTCAAAACAAAGAAAAATTGTTATGCAAAAATACACAAAACAACAGAAAAATAATAAAAACAACTAAAATAAAATAAAATAAAATCTAATTGAAAAAATAAAAACACAAATATCAAAGAAATCAAATAGCTCCAACTCCCCGGCAATAGTGCCAAAAACTTGTTCGGTTAAAAAACAACTTTAATTCCTCCGCAAGTGCACGGGTCGCTATTACAGTAAAGTGAACAAGTAATGGTCGATCCCATAGAGAGTCGAGCTATCAATTAATCTAATACTATGCAAAAACAACTAAAATAATGAAATCAAGTGAGATAATAAAATTACCCAACAATTTAATAAAATCCAAATTAACTAAAATTCAAGTAAGAATAACAAAAATACTAAAATAACAACTAAGATAAATACGAGATCTAAACAAATGATCAAACAATGAGAAATGGTCTAGTGTATCCAATTTCACCATAATTATCATACTTTATGTTATTAATCTAACTGATGTTTCTCGATTAAAATCTTAGGGTCGATACATAATTACCAAGGTAAGGTTGTGCCGTAGCCAACCGGATCAACTTAGTGTTTTAATCATCCAAACTAGCTAATGGCGTGTAGCCTAATCTAAATAACAAAAACCCATTATGCACAAAAGTACCAAAATGAACACAAACCAACTCACATCTGTCGAGGGCATATAGCCTAACCCCAACTCATATAGTCCATCAATCAACTATTAAACACGATCAGACAACAACAATCAAAGATCAAGAGATATTCAAGATTAGCTAGTGGCGTATAGCCTAACCTTGACTCATACAACCATTCAACTGTAAATCAAAGGTAATCACACAATAATAATGATTAATCAACTCAATAAACATAAATGAACGAAACTAAGATACCTTTGGATCAATTAAACATTCGATTAAACTATAAAAATAAAGTTGTCTAATTAGATTACATTGGATACACAAGGAAAGATTTATCTACTCATAAATACAAGAAAACAAACCTTGATCTCACCCTTACACATTTGGATACAAGATCCGCTCAAGTTGATCAAGGTTTAGTTACACAATCAATCACTCTCTCCCAAGCCTCAAAATTGCAAAAGTGTTTTATAACCTAATAATCATGAAAATTAGACTAAAGTTTCCTTTATATAGTTTTTAGGCAAAATGAAAAAATTGTAAATATTGGTTGCCAAAATTAGGGTTGAAAATGAGAAGTTTTTCCAAATATTGCGATTTGTGCTGCGGCGCATTTGAATTGCATTGTGGCACGACTCTAGATGATTTTTCCTTCGACAAAAACCCTATCACGCCGCAACGTGGATTAATTGTGTTGCAGCGCAATTTGTATTTCATCGACTTTATGCCGCTTGGGGCCTGAAAAGTGTAAAGTTTGTTAGTTAGTAATTGATCCCGAATTCGCCAATAAGAAAAAGAAAACGAATATTAAAATGAATCGATCAATTACACAAAAACCAAGATCCTGAGCAATGATTATAACGCTTTTCATGCAAATAAACCTAAACGTAAAATAAAATTGTATTAAAAACAAATCCATACAAGGATTTAGTTCATACCAACGTTTGGAGGCTCCTCCGAATATCTCTGATTTTAGACATGAACACTGTTCACTGCCTACCATTCACCGTCTACTGTTCATTTGATTCTTCGCTAATCGATCCAATGTAGGATCGCACTCACGGAAGTCCACACGAAGATAATCCGAAGGACCGACAATTGTTTTGCTAGAACAATTGTTGACATCAAGAATCAAGAACAATCAAAATTGAAAAATTTTCTTCTTCACTTGAAGAAGAAAACGTGAGAGAGAGAGAACCTTTTGGGTGGTTAGGATTTTAATTGAATGAATAATTCTATTTGTTTTAATTTTAAGTTGCACTTATGTAGTGCAACAATTAAAACCCTTATTCCCATAGGAATAGCCATGGGCTTCCACTGGTTCAACCCTTGCAACCAAACACACCCTTTATGGTATTTCAATTAATTAATTATTATTATAATTAAAATCAATTAATATAATAATAATATATTAACATTTAATTAATAATAATAATTCATTTAAATATATATAGATAGATATATTTAAATATAATCTCACTAATTTAATTTTAATATTAAAATTAAATACAGGCAACAAACTTAGCAAATTTAATTTCCAAACCCGTGAGATTACCAAAATACCCTTTCATTCTTAAAGGGAAACGAAAATACCTTCTCACAAAATTTGATTCTTAATTATCTTCTAAGTGTGTGACCAGTAGCTCCTTATCATATCGGCATTGTGTAAGGTATTGCGATTAATACTAATTAATTGTCTCCACTACACACATTACCCAGAATTGCTTCAGCAGTATCATGGTCACCCGATAGATTCAGATTCAGAAATCGCACTGTCCACCTATGGTTACCGTGCAATCAAATCATTTTATCAACTATTATCTCATTCGGGAAGGGAAACCGAGGGTACAAAAATAGTGTCACCTCATATATCCTCGACATGTTTGTATTCAATTACTCGACATGATAGGAATATTAAAATTGGATTGAGCATCACTCAATCACGTACCACAAATTTAGTGTCATTGCCATTTCTTGATACAGGTGAGATAACTTCTCTGTACCCAGAGTGATGAATCCTTTGTCGATCCACCACAGGTCTCGATATACTTCTCAGGTAAGTTTCATCACTACCGTATTGATAGCTCTGATAGAACTACATTGGGCTAGTGTCAAACCTAAACCCAAACCCAAATGGTGCACAAAAGGTACTCAGTGATCTCCAAGTCTCGGATCACAAATTTGGGCACCATCCATGCAGTTAGGATTTATTCCATAGACACTAGGGTTACCATCCATATGGAATCCTCTAAGGTGAGTGTCGATGAACTGCCTCTAAGGTTAGCACCTACGTTGTTGCACAGGTTGCTCGCACAACCTTGACAAGTGAGATAATCCATCTTTTTGCACTTGAATACTTGAAAACGCAACAAAACTTGTGATTCTGGAAGATAAAAAAACAAGTAAGGAAACTTATCATAAATAATGCGTTAAACCTTGAATTCCTTACAATTTCACCCAAAACCACAAAATAAATATGCATTTTCACCATTCAACAATAAGGCTATCATAGTGTTGAACGACCTTGTCAAAAGACAGTGACTGATCTCACTTGTCAAGATTGTTTGTCGACAACTTGGTGCAACAAATGGGTACTTGCTATAGGCAAGTTCACGATGCATTCCTACTAGAGGATTCCCATATGGATGGTAACCCAATGTCCAATGGAATAAATCTTTCTTTAACGGATGGTGGTGCATGTGATCCTACACTTGAGATTACCGGGAAGGGTGCCTTGTGCACCAATTATGTAGTTGACACTAGCCCAACGTAGTTCTATTCGAGGGCTTTATCGTATCGGTAGTGATTGACTACCATTGGAAGGAAGTGTATCAAGACTATGGTGGATCGACAAAGGATTCATCACTCCTGAATACGGAAGAAGTTATCTTAAGACGCAATTCAGTAAATGATAATGAAACCCCACTTTTAAATTCCAGACCACAGATTGAGTTGATTGCTCATTCATTATATCTCGATCATTGTCAGATGATACAATGATATCAAGGATATTTGAGGTTGACACTATTTCTATATCTCAACCTTGTTGAGATAAGAGATGATGAAAGGATTTGATTGCATAGTAACATACTATTAACATTGCCTACGTTTTCCACTTGAATCTCTATACGTTGGTGGCCATGATGCTTGCTAGCGTATCTTAGTTTGTGTGGTAGGTGAGGAACGATATGAGGTGTTGTATATGATCTTGCTCATTGCTAGCATGATAATAAGCCTAACGTGTCACACTAAGAAGAATAAGTTTAGGGATGGATGACATTTTGGAAGGGTATATTCATTTTTAGATGGAATGATCATATTGGTAATTTTGTGTAATTAAATTACTAAAGGGTGTAGCTATGTCCAATTCATTATTAGAGTAATTTAAGGCATAATTATAAATTTATTATTAGAGTTAATATTAATATTTAAACTAAATAATTAAATTGGGTTAACATGCAATTCTACCTAAAGTTTGTGTTGATGCTAAACTTGAGTGGTGGAATGGATATTTGCTTTATTACTTAAGTAAAGCAAAATTAGGTTTTCACCAACCTAATTTGATTATGGCCATGCATTTCATTGTTAGTAAATGATCTAGTTGCACAGCGGAAAACAAAAAATATTTACGACATGGATCGTTACATAGAACCAAGATCTAGGTACAAAAATTATAGTTTATACATATTAAACTAACAATCTAGAGATTTTATTTTGGAGTTTAAGAAATCATACGCATGTTTGGAGGCTCCTTCAAGTTGTCTCTGAACGTATTTTGCTACCGACCCAAGTGTAAGATCGAACCGACATAGTCCACACGAAGATAATCACAATGGACTAAAGAGGGATTTGCTAGATCCTTTTTAGCCTTAAGAAACAAGAAAAATGAAGAGTATTTGATTTTTCAATCTAACATGAATTCTGGCGTGAGAGAGAGGAAAAAGAGGCTGTGTGTTTTCTCTTTTTCAATCAATTGAAATAATAAAAATCTCTATCCTTTTACAATTAAAACTTTTCTTTTATAGTAATATTATAATTGGGCTCCAACCCAAACACCCCGTTGTTTCCAAACACTCCCAATTAGATATTTATTTTATTTCATCATTATCTCAATTAAAATCAATTAATATATATTTAATATATATATTAACATTTAACAATAATGATAATTTATTTAAATATATGCGAATACATATTTAAACGTAATTTCACTCATTTAATTTTTCTAACAAATTAAATAAAGGCTACGACCTCAGCAAATTTAATTGCACTATAAAATTACCAAAATACCCTTTCGCCTAAAAAGATGAAGACGCCCTTCTAACTTTCCTCGCTCTTATAATTCTCTTATTATGTGTGACCCATAGCTTTTCCTTATCATACTAGCAGCGTATAGTATCGCGAATTAACACCAATTAATTGTCTCACTAACACGACTAAGGAATGGCTAGCAGGCCCATCATGGCCACCGGGCGATTCTTGGATTCAGAAAAGTAACTACTGACCACGATATGGTCTCCATACAATTTGATCATTTTCATCATCTTGGTATCTCTGGGGAGGGGAGGAGCCATAGAAATAGTGTCAACCTTCGGTTTACTCTCGATATGTGTTATTCGATTCTTGGAACCAATGACTGTATTATAAGCTGATTAGGCTACCAACCTTCCATCACTGTGGCCATAGTTTAGTGCCATTGCCATTTACTTGATGGCGGTGAGATAACTTCTCCCATGCACGGAGTGATGAATCCTCTGTCTATCCACCATAGTCTTGATACACTCTGATGCGGAACCAATCACCACGTAATGGTGGAACTTCTGAATAGGAGCTTGCGTTAAGCTAGTGTTAAACTACACCAATCTGCACAAGGCACTCTGATCTCAAGTCTAAGGATCACATGCACCACAATTCGTTAGAGGATTTGTTCCATAAGGACACTCGGGGTTACCATCCATATGGAATCTCTAGGGTCATCCAGTTGAACTTGCCTATAGCAAGCACCCATGTGTTGCACCTGTGGTTTGTCGCCAAACAACCTTGACAAGTGAAGAACCTCAACGCCTTTTCCTTTTGACAAGGTCATTCCAACACTATGATAGTCTTACCATATTCTCGTGTCTTACTTCTAATAATACTAGGGTTGTCAAACGCTTTCTAGAATGGCCACCATATGTGCTCATAGGATTCTCCCCAAACGCAAAATTTGAAACACTTGATACCCTCTCACTTGGTTCTACCATTATAGGACATATATCAATACATACAATGATGATTTAAACGCGATATAGTATAAAATGCCTTTTATTGATCAATGGGAAACATTATTACAAAAGGAAAAGGTCATTCTACAATAATTGATTGGCTCTAGGGCATCTACTCTAACATGCATTTGAGAGAAGAATTTTTTTCTTCTCAATTCACCTCTCCATACATCCTGGAGCTGTAAAATTAATTCCCCTTAATTATTGGTCATTGTTTTATTGTTTTCGTGTGGATGACGTGAATTTGATTCCATTTTCGAATCGGTTGCAAAATTGGATTTGGAGACATTGAAGGAGCCTCCAAATGCTGGTATAGACGAATCCTTGTATGGATTTTAATTTTTTCAATTTTAGCATGTAAAATATATATATATATATATATATATATCAGACCTTAATCTTGGCAAAATTAGAGTAATCGATGAGCGAAAAATTTTGTTTTTTCATTGCCATCGTTCATCAATCTACTTACAATGGTATCAGAGCCTAGGGTTTTGATTATCTATTTTTTAATTAAATTGAATTGATTGATTTCCTATGTTGATTACTAGAATTGCATGTTTAGGTTTTTCAATCTATTCAATAGTGTTAAATTGCTTAAATTGATTAATGTATTGAATTTGTTAAGGAATTTGTATTGGATTCATTTTGTGATTAACGCACGCATGAACAATGTTCGATTGCGATTTCTTTTGTAACAGTATGTGCGCGTCCAAGCTTCACAAACCTAGATGTACGGCTTAACTGAAGTACGTAGTTGTTGTTTCTTCCTTTGCTCTTATTTGAGTTGGTTTTGGTAATATTGAGTGTTGTGTTGAATACTTGCCCAAATTGGTTGAAAACAGAAGTTCGTCAAGCCATGCCTCCACGGGCGAAGAAGAATCTTCGCCCGCGGAAAGAAGGTGTTGAAAGGGCCCACGGGAAGGCGCTGACCAGTTTGCGCAGCACAGTTTCGCCCCTCCCCAGGCCCCGACAGGCCGATTAAATGTTTGTTAAGTTTTAGATATTTTCTTCCCTAAGGCAATTTGACCATTCTACCCCTAATTAGTAGGAAAAGTGGGGGAGTTAATTGTAAGGATTTTCATAGAGAATATGTTGTTACGGGGGGTGAGGTTTGTAATGAATCAAAGGATATGATGAATTCCTAAAGAAAGAGTAAAGGCAAATGGGAATAATTGTGTATAAAAGCTCATTAAAGGAATTAAAGGAAATTAGCAAAACCCCTCCCCTCATTCTTCTTCTAAAAACCCCCGCACTTCTCACCTCTTGTTCATCTCAACTTCTTTTCTTTTGATCAAGAGGTTCAAGGGATTTTGAGTGATTTGGGGTAGAAGCAACTAAGGCTTTCTAAGGTAAGGATTTCTACTTAAGTTGTGTGATTGTGAGTTTTAAGTTATATTGAAATTGGGGAAAAGGGGTTTTGTTATTTTGGTTAAGAGAAAAAAGAGAAAAAAGTCCAAGCAAAACAAGTGAAAGGAAAGTGTAACAACTACCTGAAAACTAGTACAATGCATGCATAATAACAATAGAAAATTGGGCCCAAAAACTTTCTTTTCATTATACGTCATATGTCTTTATACACAAAGGGTATGTTTACAAAAATGCATTTTTTGTTTTTAAAGGACAAAAACAGGGAAACAGCCAAGCTATTCTCTTCGCTTGCCGACGCCCCTCCGACCGGCATCACCTAGAACCCTCCCGCATCCACAAAGGAAAATAACCGGGTGAGCACAAAATAATGCCTCCAAGCAAAACTCTCTCTCTCCCCGTATAAATAACTCTTACTTCTTTCCTTATGCCATTTATTCTGGCCTTGCTTCGTTTCCTTAATAACATCATGGCCTCATCTTTTACCCTGGGAGGTAACGGGCGGATGGCTGCTTCACACAGACCATCTCACTCTCTATAGCTATCGGGTGGAATTCACCACAAAGACCAACCAACCCGTTCTTAGTGACTACCGAGAGGATCACAAAGCACCAACTCGTTCTTTCTAACTATCGGGTGGAGGATCACCTAGCACCTACCCGCTCCTCATGAATTTTGGGTAACGATCACCAAGCATTTACCCGTCTCTAAGTCACTATTGGGTGATGGTCACAAAGCATCAACCCACTTCTACCAAATGTTAGATGATGATCACAAAGCATCAACCTACATATCTCTTAACTAACCGGGTGTGGGTCACAAAGCATCTACCCATGTCTACTTACTCATCCCGGGTGACGATCACAAAGCGTTCGACCCATCTCTCTAAGGGCTATTCGATGATGATCACAAATCATAATCCGATTATTCCCATAAGGTTCGAGGGTGATGATCACAAAGCATCATCCCAACTATACTACTCTTCTAATTCATTCTATTGTAGCATTTTTTTCAATGCTCTCTACCCTTAGAGTAATTTTTACCCACTAAGCTCTCTACTCATAGGGTAATTGCATAAACCATTTCCTTACACTTTCTTAGGTCACTTTTCCCATGCACAATTAGTGCCTATGGATGGTCATCACTACTAATGCACTTATGAAATGCCAACATGCAATGTTGCAAGAATTAAGGTTCATTACTCATACTCAAACCTCTATTAGGCATTTCATCAAACAACTCATGTGCACTATAAAACTCTATCATAGCCATGATTCTAAAAACTTTTCTTAACCATCCAAAATGGGGAAAACCCCTTCACAAAGCCATAATAACCTCCAGTCAAACAAAACCCACTTCCAAAAAAGGGTTCCATAACACTTCCAAATCCATCCTCAAACTACCTTGCCAATCCAACACTCATTTCTCAAATTTGCAAAGGTATAAACATTCACAAAGCATAGAAATCTCTATTTAATTCTTCATACATGCCATAATACATGTACATCACATACATACATCAAGTCTAACAAAACCCTAATCAAGAAATTTCATAAATCTCAACTTGGGTTGGGTTTTACTTACTTGTTATGGGAGAGACTTCACAAATTCTTCCTTTCACTTGTTTAGCTTGACTTTCCTCTAATCTTAACCAAAAAGAAGGAAAACCCTCAAACTTCAATATGGGTTAAAACTCACAAATCACACAACTTAAGGAGAAATCCTTACCTTAGGAAGCCTTAGGTTACTTTTCCACCCCAAATCACTTAAAACCCCTTGAATACCTTGATCAAAAGAAAAGAGAAGTTGAGAGGAGTAAGGGACGGGAAGTTGCGCTTTGAGAAGAAGAGAACTAGGGGTTTCTTTGATTCTAATTCCTTTTAATGAAATATATCCCAAAGCATTCCCATTTTTGCCTTACTCTTCTTTGGGAATTCCATCCATATCCTTTGATTCATTACAAACTCACCCCCAAATCAACACATTCTCCATGAAAAATCCTTACAATTAACTCCCCACTTTTCCTTTTCCGCTAATTTAGGGGTAGAAAGGTCAAATTGCCCTCCCTTAGGGAAAGAAAATATCTAAAACTCAATCAACAATTTAGTCCGGCCCACCTGCGCCGCGGGGGCTAAGGGAAACCTCTGAACCGCCCTTTGCCAACCGTCAGCCAAGGGCCCTTCGTGGGCTTCCCACCTCTCTTGCCGCGGCGAAGATTCTTCTCGGGGTCGCGAATCACGGCAGACCGAAATTCTTCCGTTTCAACCAATTTCAGGGGCAAACATTCAACCACAACACTAAATTACCAAAACCAACTCAAAATAAGAGCGAAAGAGGAAACAAAGAATAACGCACCTGCGGGCGGGCCATAATTCTTCTAGATCCCTTTTTGGGTCTCCCCGAAATTCACGGGCAAATAACTCGGAACGAGTCTTCATGTCCGGGCCTTTCTACTTCCCAGTGGCTTCTTCCAACCTTTGTGATTCCTCAAAGGACCTTAACTAGCGAACACTCTTGTTCAAGTTCTTACTCGATCAAAATATGAACTTTCGAACGGCTTCATATACTAGATTCTCTCGTTACTTCAACGCTTCTACCGGCCAGACGTGGAGGATCCCCAAAACTACATACTTTCGTTAGCATCGAGACATGGAAGACATCATGCACTTGTCCATCCTAGGTGGTAGTGCCAATCCCCTATAGGCCACCTTTCCCAAACCCTTTCGTTGCAAAGACCTCAAAAGGACCTTACCATACCTCGTTGCTGCTTCCTTTGCTTCCAAGCGCATTACTCGCTTGTAGAAACTTTCGAAACACTTTATCGCCCACTTGGAATTCTACTCTTTCCTTTTCAAGCTTCAAGATAAGCTTCTCGGTCTATCTTGGGCTTGTTTCATTCTATTCGACTAACTCACATCTTCTACTAAGGGCCCTTCCCGAGTTATCTCTCCGGCCCAAGAGCGTTACTCACTCATCTCTTTCTCTACTTCATCCCAATGAAGCGGAGACTCACACGTCTACCTTATACAAAGCCTCGTAAGCGCCATTCTGATTGCAAAGGGATTTCCGATACGTTGTTGTAGGCAAATTCCACTAAGGGTAACATCTCATTGCGGGATACTATAATCCATGCAACAAAGGGTTCAAACCAATTATCCTCGAGCACTGATTTGTTCTCTCTTGGTCACCTTAATCTGTCTGAGGGATGATAGCAGACAATGCTAACGAGGTACCCAAACTCTCTGTAAGCTTGTCCGTAAGGTTCTTTCAAACGGAATCTCTATCTCGATACTATAGTCGGGCACACCATGCAATCGACTATCTCCTTGAGGTAAATCTGGGCCACTGACAGAGGTACTTTCCTTTACGGGAGGAAATGGGCTGATTTGGTTAACCTATCCACAATCACCCATATAGCATATACCTCCCTCCCTGTAAACTCTGGGGAGGAACCGTTGATAAATCCATCGAAATGCTCTCCCATTTCCCACTGGAATACTCGGAATGGGTGAAGCAACCACCCGGCGGCTGTGTTCCTGCTTTCACCAGCTAAGGGTTAGGCATTTAGCCTTACAAACTCGCAATGCTTTTTCATACTCGACCACAATAGCCTTTCTTGATATCTTTGATACATCTTGGCCTTGCTCCGGAGGATGAGCGGTGTCGGTGTGTCATGAGCCTCCATAAAGGGGAAATTTTCTGTTTCAACTCTCCATTTGAAAGAATGCACACCGATTTCTAAAATAGTAGGACACCATCTCTCCACAAAGAACTCGATGTCTTGCCTCACGCACTTGCCCGACTCCGTTTTTCTTTTTCGAACACACCCTCATCTTCGCATGCTTTTTCTCTAATTTCCTCTAGTAAAGGGAGGGAAACTTTGCCACCTCCTAGGTTGGCCAATCTTCTCAACCACTTCAATCTGCTCCTTAGACAATTCTTCTTATTAACTCTTTCGCTAGTGGTTTCGGAAAACATGGGCTTCTACTCAAAGCATCGCTACTTTTTACATTGCCTTCCCGGCCTTGATATTTGATCTCACATCATTAATCCTTGACAGCTCTAACCACCTTCTCTCAATCATATTCAACTCCTTTTGGAAAAGGTGAAGAGTACTTTAGACTCTTATGATCGGTGTAGATATTACTCTCCACCGCCATAAAGGTAGTGCCTCCATATCTTTAAGGCAAAGACCCACCCATCGCTAATTCTAAGTCATGGCGGTAGGGTATGCGGTCTCGTACTCTTTCAATTGGACGAGAAGCATAAGCTATAACCTACCTACCTGCCCATTTCCCGTCAACACGACACCCAGTCTGCAAAGAGGCGTGCATAAATGTCATAATCTACACCCTCTCGTGTAGGCACTTAGCATTTAGGGAGCGATGTTAACCTCTTTCTTTCACTCTTGAAAGCTTTTCTTTCATGTTCGTTGACTGATAAAAAGAAAAAGGTTTTCCTTTTGCTTTGGTAAGAGCCTTATCACGGCCCCCTTTTTAGCATCGGCGAATCCGGCTACAAATCCGGCGGTAGTAACTTTCGGGCTTAGCCTAAGAAACTCGATTTCTTTCAATGTTCTCGTCTTCGCCATTCAAAGATTGCTCGACTTTACTCCTGGACTACAATCCCTTCCTCGATACCTGATGACCCAGAATATCACTTGGTTAAGCCTTTTAAAACTCACACTTGGAGAATTTAGCCACACAACTTCTTTTCTCTCCACGTTGCAATACTAATCTCAAGTGTCTCTCATTGCTCTTTCTCTGACTTTGGAGGTAAATCCCGGGAATGTCGCGATGAAGACAACAATGAACTCGATCAAATACTCATGGAATACCTGCCTTCATCGGTGGTCATATTCGGGCTTTGGCATTAGTCAAGCCAAGGCATCACTACAAATTCATAATGCCCATATCTTGTACGAAAGCGCTTAGCCACATCTTGCTCAACCACTCTTTTTACTTTTTGATGATACCTTGGACTCAATCAATTTTGGTTAGAACACGCCGCTCCTTTTACTTGATCAAAAAGGTCATCTATCTTAGTAAAGGGTACTTATTCTTCACTCAGAACTTTATTCACTCCTATAATCGATACATATCCTTAGTGATCCATCCTTCTTTTTCACAAACAAAGGGATTGGAGTCCCTAGGGAATGACTTGGTCGGATAAAGCCTTTATCTAAAAGCTCTTGGAGTTGCTTTAATTCTTGGAGCTCACTGGGGCCATCGATAAGGGCTTTAGATATTGTGCTTGGTCTTGGTGCTAGTTCGATACTAAACTCTACCTCCTTCCTTCCTCGAGGCAAACCCGGTAAGGCTCTTCGGGAAATACATCTAAAGGGAAGTCTCGAACCACGGCACCCTTGTATCTCTAACTGTGGAACATCACCACTCGCACTACATGGGCAATATACCGAACACCTTTCTCAACATCTCTGGCTTTCACATTACTAATCAAGGCATGCTTTCAACCCTTTGATGGCCTTCTCAAAAACTAAACTTATCTCACTATCAAGGTTAAACCTCGCCTTCTTTTCCGGACACAATCTCTACTCCATATCTCCCCCTTTTTAGAGTCCATGCCCGTAATCACATCAAAATCGGGCATATCGGAACCTAAACCCTAAGTCAACGATTAACTCTCTACGGATCACTGCGGACTCTAACAAAATCTCTTGAGTCCCACACACTAACCATCTTTGGGCGGGTAGTTCTATCTTAATGGGTTCCGAGTCGCAGTTAGGTTTCAAACCTAATCTCTCAAGCATCCCATAAGATATAACGAACGGGTAGCA
>CM047747.1:19313497-19378497 GCA_026225825.1 Pistacia integerrima
TGTAGGCAAATTCCACCTAAAGGTAACATCTCATGCCGAGATACTCATAATCCATGCAACGGGCCCTCCTTCAACATATCCTCGAGCACCCTCCCGATTTGTTCTCTCGAGGTCACCATCACCCGAGGATGATAGGCGTCTGAATGCCTTTAAAGCCCAAAGAGTACCCAAACTCCTCTGTAAGCTTGTCCGAAGGTGAAACAACCGAATCTATCACCGATACTATAGTCCCTTTGCACACCATGCAATCGACTATCTCCTGAGGTAAATCGCAACCGATTCCAGTTAAGTTGGGTACTTCCTACTGGAGGAAATGGCCTTGATTTGGTTAACCTATCCACAATCACCCATATAGCATTATACCTCTGCACTGGGAGACCCGTGATAAAATCCATCGAAATGGGGCTGATTTGGTTAACCTATCCACAATCACTCATATAGCTTTTCTGCACTGGAGTGATGAATCCTGTCAATCCGCCATAGTCTTGATACATCTGGATGCAGCCCAATCACCATCGTATTGACAACTTACCGAAAAAAGAAGCGCGTTAGGCTAGTGTCAAACTACACCAATCGGTGCACAAGGCGCTCCGTTGATCTCAAGTCTAAGGATCAACATGCACTACCATTCGCTAGAGGATTTGTTCCATAGACACCTGGGTTACTATCCATATGGAATCTTCTCGTGGGCCACCTTTAGTGAACCTTGCTACAAAGTGGTAATGCCACAGGAGGCACCCATGTGTTGCACGTTGTCACCAAACAACCTTGACAAGTGAGATGATCAATGCTCGACATGGCGGTCGTTCAACACTATGATAGCCTTTACCGTATTATCGTGCCCTTACTTGAGCTAATAACGGGCTAACGACCGTTTTTCTAGAATGGCCACCATATGTGCTCATAGGGTTTCTCTACTATCAAGATTTGGAAACACTTGATACCTCCGTCACGGTTTCTTACCATTCTAAGGACATATATCAATACATATTGCAATAATAATGATTTACGTGATATAGAATAAGATGCCTTTAATTATTGATTAATGAACATTATTACAAAGAGTCAATTCTACAATAATTGATTGGCCTCTGAGGCACCTACTCCAATCAATCTCCCACTTGCACTATAGCAAATCATTCATGCACTCAACACCGAATGACCCAAAGTGCTGCACCTATAGCCCAATCATTCATGCACTCCAACATTGAATGACCCAAGTGCCCATCATGCTTCCGCTTAACAAAGAAACTTCAATAAGAGGTTAGTAGGTATTTTACAAATCTGCACATTCCCTTTCTTATCGATCTTTCGATTAGATTGAATCAACTAAGTAAGTATTTGGATTCCTTAATGAAGTGAGATCGTGATTCCTCACCACAACAATAGCTCCATTGTTATCGCAGATAACTATACTAGATTAGCAATGCTTGAAATCACATCAAGTTCATGAATGAACTTCGATCCAAACCGCCTTATCACTTGCATTAAATAATGCGTACACTTAGCATCAATTGGGGTTTAGAATTACTTGCGATACACTTAATTCGAGCTCTTCCACCTCACCTGTAAGTTACATTGAGACAAATTGTGGTAATCCCAAATTGCGAACTATAATCATCCTTTTCTTCGTTGGAAATAAAGCGGTCACCGTATTCTCTTTATAGTTGAGCCCTCCCATCTTTCCTCCATAATTCAAGAATATATATTCTTAAGCCCTTTTCAAGTACTTAAGAATGTCCATGACAATCACCCGGGTTTGGCCATTTACTTGGATTTAGTTGATATCTTTTACTAGTGTGAGTGCACATAAGACATTCAAATCTAAGTATATAACATATTGCTTCACTTGAGCCTGATTGATATCCACTACAAGTGCCTGAATGCACATTAGATATCAATCTTAGCATACAAGATGGATCCAACTACTGAGCATGTTGGGATCCTCTTCATTCTATCTCTCTCTTGTGTGGTTAAGGGACACATATCCTTATAGAGATAGACACCATATGCCATCGAAGAAATCCCTTCTTGGATTTTTTTCTATACTGAATGTGTTCAGTACTTTGTCCATGTAACTTTTTGGACTTGGTTTGAAAGCCAACTTACACGATCTATCACGATAGATCTTTATTCCAAGGATGTAGGTTCTGCCCTTTCCTTAAGTTCTTTCATGGAGAAGCACTTGGATAACCAAGTCTTTTACCTGACTACAAGTTCGATATATCATTCTCGATCAGTATGTCATCGACATATAACACTGGGAATGCCTAACCGTGCTTCCCACCTCACTTTCTTGTAAAACACAAAAAGGCTCATCTTCGTTCTTGATAAAACCAAATTTTTTCCTTTTTATGGCTTCATCAAAAACGGAATGTTCCGCTTCCTTGAAGCTTGCTTGGAGTCCATAAATAGACTCTCGCTACTTACATACCTTATTAGCTTGACTATCAAGAAGGCGAAACCATGAGGTTGTGTCATATACATATCCTCTTCTTCAAGGTTTCCGTCGAAAGCAGCTTTGACATCCATTTACCAAAAAGGTTTCTTCATAGTCAATGCCATGAATTTGTTTGAAACCTTTGGCAACCATGCCGTGCTTTATAAGTATGCACGCCTGTCTATGTCAAAGGTTCCTTCTTTCTTGAAGACCCATTTACACCCCTATGGGTTTTACCCTTCCCTTCAAGTGGTTCCACCCGAGAAGGACACTTGGTTGGCCGGATACATGGAGTCCATCTCGATTTCATGGCTTCAAGCCATTTCTGAATCTAGATCCGATATAGCATCTTCGTAGGTTCTGGGTTCATCGTCCTTGGTAGACCAAGACATCACCATGTTGAGTCACCCGGGAGATAACCCGTATCTCCTCGGGTTCATGGCGTACTCTCCGATCTACGTAGCTCTTATGCTACCCGAGGTGGGTTCACTTTGATCCACAAATTGTGGAGTAAACCCTCCCTTTCATGATGCTCAACCACTTCCCGTGACACATCATCCCGGTCTTTGTCTAGTATATCTTGTGGTTCTTAGACTTTATCGAAGTTCTACTTTTCTCCCACTAGTACTTCTTAGAAAATATTCATTTTTCTAGGAAGACACAAGATCGAGCAACAAAAATTATGCGGGCTCGGGTGGTAGAAATAAGTATCCTTTGGGTCTTCTTTGACACCCCACAAATATACATTTCAAAGATTTTGGGCCCCTTTACTTGTTCAAGTCAATTTCTTAACATAAGCTTCGCAACCCCAAATCCTTAGATAAGACAAGTGGGCTTTTGTCCACTTCATAGCTCCATATGAAGTCTTATCTGACGACCTTTTGACGGCACACCGGTCAAAACATGAGTCACGGGTTTCCCTCTAGGCATAACCCTAGATGATGCGAGGTAAATCACTAAAACTCATCATGGACCTAACCATATCAAGTAAGGTCATGTTCCTCCTTTCCGACACTCCTTGTGTGGGGTGTAATAAAGAGGGTGAGTTGTGATACTATCCTTACATTCCTTCAAGTATGTTTAGCCTGAACTTGCAAAAGTTGGCATAGTAGTCATTTTGAGATTATCCTTTTGTTGTCTTTCTTAAGAACATATTATTATGAAACAGTTCCATAAAGAATATTATTTATACTTAAGAAACAATAATCCATTAGTAAACTAATATTCTCATTTGTCCTATGTGGACAACGTAAATATAATTTCTAGAAACTGAAGAAAAACCATAATAATCCACCGGGCCCTTCCAAGAAACGAGTCCATCGCTAAATCGACGATAAGATCCTATAGCAAATGCAACAAAGACATGCTTCATTTCCAAGCTGGTAGGTCCACCTCTCCCTCAAGAGCAATCTATCTACCATAGTTCCTACACATCAATCAAATGTAAGTACCACATCTTGTGTCAACTAGATGTTTACGAGAAGTTAATCTCAATAACGTACCTAATGAAGAAGTAACATTCTTTCTTCCTTTTTCCCCCGGCTGAGAAGGCCTTGCAATGTTTCCTCCAAATTTGTGGGATTCCCACAAAAGCTGAGGACAAACGGGCCTTTCCTTTCGCAACAATTCTTTCCATCGACTTTTGAGCCCTTTCCTTTTCACTTGAGTTGGCTTCAACCAACGCAATGTTTCGACATTTTCATGCCTCGACTCAAAGATACTTTAACAAATCCGGAAGCTTGGAAAGGGTATTCTTCATCTTCCTCAATGAAGTCATAGACAAATTGAGAATAAGAACTGCAATGACTATAACATTAGGTTTATTGCTAAACCTTTCTTAAGTCCACATCCCAAAAATCTTTCAAGCTTGTTCATATACTTCGGTCCACTGTATATGATCATTAATTTTAAAAGGTACCCTATTCCATCCTACATCCTGAATAATGACCGAGACACCATATGCTTCTCATTTGTTCGAAGAAAATGAAGAATAGAAGCTAAATCCATTTTACGCACTATTGTCGCAAAGTAATGGTGCCATTGATGCAAGCACAATGTATCTAGTCATTTACTTTTGCATCATGTGTATGCTTCACATATACATACCCTAGTCTCATAATAGAACTATCGGGCCAGCTCTTTGTGATAGAGTTTGCTCAATGGTGTATAATCTTATCGCTTGATTCCCAAGTATATTATTTATACTTCTTTATACCAGATCAACGACATTTTCACCTACCATTCCATTTCTCTCCCAAAGGTTCCGATGATTTGTCTCGATGATGTTTGGGATCATTTTGCTCAAATTTAAGTGAATCTACAAGTGCAAAAAAGTAAACCGTTATTACCATGTTCATTATTATTGTTTAATATGGTCTTTTATTAAAGGGCGAAGCTCCCACTATTTTACTCAAGTTTATAGCCCTCACATTAACTCGGGAAAGCTCGTGACTTTCCCTAGTGGACCGAGATCCCATCCCCTGCCCATTTCAAACCCTCGCTTTGGGCGAACAAGCCAAAAATGAGTTGATTAGGTAGGCCAACAAACTTAATTCACACCGGGTGATAGCTCCTACTATCAACCTCAAATGTGAAAAAGCCAACAAGCCAATCACACACCCAATGGGACAGTATGCCATCGTCCCTCAAGTGTGATTCTCGGGCACGTAGTGGGACACTACATGTCACCACGTACACACAATATGTGACGTCTTTCTACTATGCTTATGACACGCCGCTTTATCAACCTTCGCCTGGTGAACAAGCAAACCTGTCATTTTCACTTGCCGAACATTACCATTAAGGAAAACTCCAATGCATTTTAACCTCCCACCGGGTAGAAGTGTACCTTCGCTTTGGCGAACAAGGTTTCGGATGAACAAAGGGTTTGATTAAAACCATGGTGATGGAAGGCTTACTTGACTTAATATACTTTTAATTTCGAGGGTTTTGTTATTTAATGTCTCACAGATTATTATCTTTGTTAGAATGACATTGTTTGACATGTTATTGAACATTCAACCTTATCATGCATTCTAAACAAAATATTAAAACGTCTTGTACATGGCTGAACTAAAACCGATTTCCTCGAGCCTAGAGGAATCCGGTGGGTCACCTAGGGTCCCTGTATAAACATCTTGAGTCTTCAAGTATGGTTGCCTCGCCCTTGCTCCGATCTTTAAGGTACATTAACAAAAAATATCGCTCTAAATTTACAATAAATAATTATACAAATTCTTTACATCAATAAATTTAGAAACCTCAATTTACATTCGAGGGGAATTAGGGGATGAGAAGAGAATGTACATCGAGAAGAGAGAAAGACAAAGACACGCAGCCCTATTTAATAAATAATACAACCATACATACCCAAAATATTTTAAAACATTCACCCTAGGTCTAAGGCTCATGTACCGGGCACCATGCAATATACAAACAAGTACAAAGCATACATTTCAAAAACAATCAATTTTTGAAATTTGTGGGTTAATTATATTTACCCCATCCGACAATTTGCAGAACTATTTTGGTCCAAAAGTTTTGAAACTTCACATTCTGGCCCCTACACACTCGGAAGTGCGCTTGCTGCGGCGATGAGTTAGATTGCCACGACGTGCGTTGATTGCTTGACGTTCACACTTAACGCGCCGCGGCGATTTGGTACAGTGCCCATCCTAAGGATGATCGCCACGGCGATGGGTTATATCGCCGTGCGAGCGCCGTGCATGACGCTGTCCGTTTAAGACATCGCGCGATAATGCTTTTATATTGCCACACGAAGCCGGGTCGTCACCAGTGTCGCCAAAGTGGAATGGTAACGCTGCTATGGACTGGGTGATGGGTTATCGCCGCGGCGAGCTGCATACGCATTCCTTGTAGCCCCCTCCCGCATTTGTTCATACAAAGAACCAAAAATACTCCAAACGGATTTTGTAGTCAATCAAACACATTGATCTCAACAAAAATCCATCATGCATTAAACCAAACTTGCAGTTCATCAACAAATCAGATTAATTGATTAATCAATTTCTCAAAAACATGATTTAAGACAGATTTTATAAGGCAACATTATATCATCAAATACATGTTATCAACCATCAAAAATAAAAAATTGTAAAATTCCCAATAACCCTAGCTCGATACCACCGTTAGTAAACGGTCCCCATATACGCAATGTAAAACAAAATAATTCAGTGGATCATTTACATGAGCCAAGATCAAGGGTATAATTTTTACAATTCATATTAAATAAAATCGGGCATAAAATAAACCGAAGTTTAAAGAAAAACAAACGCATGTGGAGGCTCCTCCAAATTTGTCAACGAATGTTTTGCTACCGATCCAAGTGTAAGATCGCACCCACATAGTCCACACGAAGACAATCTCAAAAGAACCAAAGAGGGATTTACTAGATCCTCTTTGGCTTCAAGATTAAGAAGAAAGCAAATCAATTGAATTGATTTTAGGCCAAAAGGTGTTGCTGCCGTGGGAGTGTATTATCAAAAAGGGTGGCCTGTTAAAAGTTTTTTCTAAAGGAAAAATCTGTCACATTTAATTAACATATTTTTCCCTTTTATAGTACATCAATTTGCCCTAATCCCATACGGAATAGGCTTGGGCTCCAACCCAAACGCCCCATGTTGCCAAACACTCCCAATTTGATATTTTTTATTTTCCATCATTATCTCAATTAAAATCAATTAATATATATTAATATTTAACAATAATGATAATATATTTAAATATGCGAACACACATTTAAACGTAATTTCACTTATTTAATTTTTTTCTAACAAAATTAAATAAAGGCTACGAACCTTTCAAAGCCCAAATTTAATTGCATTGTGAAATTACCAAAATACCCTTTCTTTCAGCCTTAAAAGACGAAAAACGCCTCTTCTTTCTTCTTGAATCTTAAATTATCTTCTATGTGTGTGACCCATAGGCTCTCATCATATGGGCAAGTAAAATATAGTAATCGTGATTAACACCAATTAATCGTCCCCACTAATACACAAAACCAAGATTGGCCCCTAGCAAGCATCATGGCCACCCCATAGATTCCCGATTCAAAGAAAAGTAGCTACCCTGTCAACGATATGGTTATCGTGCATCGATCCTTTCATCATATGTTATCTCGGACGAGACGAAGGCATAGAAATAGTGTCAACCTTCGTACCTCTCCGATATTATATATTTAGTTTCGACCAATAACCCGTATTATAAAGCTGATGGGGAGCAACAACTCAATCCCACTATGGCCATAGTTTTAACGTCCATTGCCATATACCTACGCCGTGAGATAACTTCCTTCGTACCTGAAAGTGATGAACCTCACAATCCACCATAGTCTTGATACACTTCCTTGATGCACCAATCACATCGTATTGACAAACCAAAAAGAACGCGTAGGGCTAGTGTCAAACTACACCAATCGGGTGCACAAGCGCTTCCAGTGATCTCAAGTCTAAGGACCACATGCACTACCATTCGTAGAGGATTTGTTCCATAGACACTAAGGTTACTATCCATATGGAATTTTCTCGTGGGTCAAACCTAGTGAACTTGTCCATGGTGTAATCGCCTACAGAAGCACACATGTGTTGCACCTGGTTGTCACCAAAACAACCTTGACAAGTGAGATCAGCCATCGCCTTTCGACGTGGTCGCTTCAACACTATGATAGCCTTACCAGACCATTCAGTCCCTTACTTTAGAATAATACTGGGCCTACTGGACGCTTTCTAGAATGGCCACTATATGTGCTCATAAGTGGTTCTCACTATCAAGATTTGAAACACTTGATACCCCTTGTCACGGTCTACCATTCTACGGACATATATCAATACATATTGCAATAATAATGATTTACACGATATAGAATAAGATGCCTTTTATTATTGATTAATGAACATTATTACAAAGAGTTAATTCTACAATAATTGATTGGCTCTAGGGCACCTACTCCAACAGGAATCCACAAGTGAATCAGCACCATCCTCAAAACCGCCCAAATTACCAAATAATGCAACAGCTATATTCCCCTAGACAACAATCGGGCCAAACTTCTAATTCCCTGTACATGTCTTTAGAAGATATTGTTCGCCTTCTTGCCACTAATACTTTGGCGCCTTCAACAGAGACGAGGGCCGTTGTTCCAAAGTTTGGAGAATCGATAAAGGCGCATGGCAACCGTAATCCGGCAAGATTTTGGAGGCACAAAGTTCAGGGAAATTACCTTCTCAAACAGTGGTCAATCTAAGAGAAAATGTAAGTGCAATTGTTTTGAGAAGTGGTAAAGAGGTGGAGATTCCAATAAAAGCAGCCCCTGCATTGTCGAAGGAAGAAAAGGAGAAAGACGTCATTCTAGACAAGAATGTTCCCAATGACTGATGCGTCTAAGCATAAGTTTCCACCTCTTTCGATTATAAACCAACGATCTTTCCTCAAGCTTTAGCAGAATCTAGAAAAAGATGAGCAATACGAGAGATTTTTGTGAGACTTTTCGTAGATGCGAGGTAAATATTCCACTTTTTTGATGCTATTAAACAAGTACCTAGTTATGCTAAATTCTTGAAAGAAGCTTTGTGGTACAATTAAGAGGAAACGAAACTTAAGGGGTGTGAAAAAGGTGAGAGTAGGGAGAGAATGTTTACTAGTGGATTCAAAGAAAACTTCAAAGCCGTGTAAGGATCCAGGTATGTTTACTATCCCTTGTTCGATAGGTAACACTAGGTTTGAGAAGTCCATGATAGATTTAGGAGCTTCTATAAATGTCATGCCATATTTCATATATGCTTCTTTGAAACTTGGACCTTGAATAAAAGCCGGTGTTGTGATTCAATTAGCTGATGGATCTAATGCCTATCCTAAGGATGTAGTTGAGGATGTTTTGGTACAAGTTAATGATTTAGTTTTCCCTACCAATTTCTATGTGCTTGATATGGAAAATAGTGATCAAACTGCTCCTATTTTGTTAGGAAGACCATTCTTAAAAACATCCAAGACTAAGATAGATGTTCATTGTGGCACACTTACCATGGAATTTGATGGTCAAATCGTTAAGTTTAATATTTATGATGCCATGAGATATCCTGATGATGATGATGATGATGATAATCCTATTTATTCTATTGATGTGATTGATTCTTTAGCACAGGAAGTTTTTGAACTTGAGGGAAAAGATGGATTGGAAGTTGCCATTAGTAAGCATCCCTTGGGAGGAAGAGAATGAGGAGTTAGCCTTGAGTGCGATTTGGCGAGGAAAACTGTGCAGCGTTGAATGATTCTCCAAAGTTACAAAGATGGGTGGATTTTCCGAGTAACCTTCTTTATATTGCATTACCAATTTCTAACGAGAGGCCTTTCCTTTCTGTTTTGCAGGCTCCCATTCCAGATTTGAAGCCTCTCCCTAGTTACCTCAAGAACGTGTTCCTTGGAGCAGAAGGAAGCTTACTCGATTGCATCGCAAGAAGAAAAGCCTTGAGTCGAGCCAACGATAATAAACAAAGGCGCTGCTTGGGAGGCAACCTAAGGGGAGTTTGTTTTTTTATTCTCGCATTTTAAATTTTGGTTATTTTTACCTTTTCTTTGCATGTCATCTTACATTGGGGACAATGTCAGTTTTAAGTGTGGGGAAGGGGATTTAGGTTGTGTTTTAATTTGTCAAAAAAAAAAAATGAAAAAAGAAAACAGTTTTTGGTTTTAGGAAGGTTTATGATTTAAGTCATGTCTTTGAACATCTAGTGATGCATGAAATAGTAACTTGACTTTGTTATTGAGCATGTTCCTTGACTTAGGATGTTAGAAATATTTCATAAAATAGAGTTAATCAGATTTGAATCTTTGAAGTTTGAAACGATATGTCTTGATAAGTTGTGTAAACTTGGTGATGAAGCATGATTGAGGAGTGTATAACAACCCTTAGAAAAAAAAAAATTGTTTCTCTTAAGCTAGTCCTAAATTTGGGTTTAAGCAAATAGGAAAAAGAAAAGAAATGTATGTGGTGAGTCGAGATGGAGCGTAAAACGCACTCGCTCATAAACACATCCATGAAATGAGATGGAGCATAAAATGCACTCATTCTTTTTCAAAACAGAAAATAATAATAATAATAATAATAATAATAATAATAATAATAATAATATCCCTAGTTTGCTACCCAATTTGTAGTAGTAAAGATAAACAGTTGAGGAAAAAGTTGAGAGGGGAGTTGTACATGAATTGGTTGTGATTAGTTTCCTTGTTTGCATTGGCTGATTAAGAGTAATTGTGGAAGATGATGAAGAGAGATGAATGTCATTAACTCTACTTTATTTTAGTTTGCTGCTTCCTAAGTTAGGCACGAATATGCATGGATTAAATACTGTTGCTTATGCATTATGATGGTGTTCTTGATATGACATGAGTGTAGCGTTTGTTTGAATTAGTTTGCCCAAGGACGTGCAAAAGCTAAGTGTGGGGGAATTTGATGAGAATGCAAAATGTCATATTTACCCCCCTTAATGTCTAGTCTTTTTATACTTATTTGCTTGCCTAAATATACTCGTATTATTCTATTTTGATTTAGGATGCAAATGGAGGCGTTAATTGCAAAACGGAACTAATTAAGTGAATTCGACAGTTTCGACATTGTTTCATAATCTGGGCATAACTCTCTCATCCGAGCTCCGATTGAGATGATTCAAAATTTTGTGGAACACTAAGAAAGATATCTACAACTTTCATGTTTTGAGTTTGGAGAGATACCTGATGAATCAAGGTTGTAATCGGGCTTCAAGTTGATGCACCTGCACTGCCGACGTTCTGGAACATTTTGCCTTGTCATGCAAATCAATTCGGGCGCTTTATTATTGGAAGATTTGAAGACATGTGGCACGCAAGTTACAGCTCAGAATCACCACTTTCCTATTTTATTTTAGGGACTTTATCTTATTTTCAATTAATTAGAATCAAATTAGGATTAATGTTATTTAGGATATTAGAATATTTCTTTTAGAGATTTAGTGGAATTCAAATACTTGAACTGGATATTTTTTAAGGAGATCAGATTAGGTTTGGGGGGAGACGCCTCTCTCTGGTCTTCTCTGTAACTTTTCCTTTGGAGTTTTTGTTTATGGCCATGAGAGGCTAATTTTTATAACTTGGGTTGAAGGAAATAAGAGGCTCTAATCAATAAACTGTGAGATCTATCCTTTTTAGTGTTCAATTTTATGCTTTGAGTATTGGATGTTCTTCTATGCTTATTTTAATGATTGTTTCATTTAATTTCTAGGAGGCCTACTAGGTTATTATTTGTTACATCATCGCTAGTTAGATATCAAATCCGTAATTATTTGATCCCTTTAACTTGTGAAGCAATTAGGTTATTAATTTGCTGGCCCGTCGAAATTAGTAATCTTAAGAGGAACACTCGACCTAAATTAAATGCAACCGCTTGAGTTTGTGTTGTTTAGCTTCATCGATCTCTCTAGTTCTTAAGGCGCCACTAGATTAAATCTTTAGCGCTTGTCTAGGTTGTTTAGTAGTAAGGTTAATTAAGATCACTGCTTTCCTAATTAATTACAACTAAGGAGGGATAGGAAAATAGTTCCAACGGTGAATATTCAGGTATGAATTGATTTAATTTTGCATCAATGATCAGTTGTAAGATTCCAATGGTGGATGTTGACTAAGACCAAGTTTCTTTATATTAATTGATTTCAATTTGAATTTTTTTTGTTTTTGTTTTTGCTAAGATTGTTTTCTGTTTTACTCAAAACCCCCCAGCATTATTCACATCATCGAAAATTCGGCTAGACACTCTTCGTGGGATCAACCCTTGCTTACCTTATTTACAGTTCAGTAGTTAGGTTAGGAAGGTTTTTAATCTTAGTTGCCTATGACAGCACACCAGTACTAGCGGGAAGAAAAGTCGAACTTGATAAAGTACTAGAACCACAAGATACATTAGACAAAAGACGGGAAGATGTGTCATAAGAAGTGGTTGAATATCGTGAGGAGGTTACTCCATAATCTATGGGTCAAAGTTAACCACCTCAAGTAGCATAGGTTTGGAATAGTACGTCATAAGCCCGAGAGAAATGGTTTTCTCGTGACTCAACATGGTGATGTACTGGTCTACCAAGACAATGAACCCAAAACCTACGAAGATGCTATATCGGATCCAGATTCCGTTAAATGGCTTGAAGCCATGAAATCTGAGATGGACTCCATGTACTAGAACCAAGTATGGTCTTTGGTGGTGTTAGTTATTGATGTCCAGTAGGCAGCAGAAAAATTAAAAAATAAATCGAAAATCAATTACTATGACACCAAGATCCAGGTATTTATTACAATATTTCCATGTTAATAAACATATCTGTATAAAATTAAATATTGAATCGCACGAACGTTGATCCACATGAAGATAATCCAAGAACCGAAAAATGTTTTGCTAGAACAAGTGAAGGCTTCAAGACATGGTTTTAAAACCCTGCCCGTCGGCGCTGAACCTTTGAAAGAACTGACCGCCTTGCATACCGGGCCGAGCTTATAACCGGTAAGATGCTTTTGCCCAGTTTGACCCTGCTGGTTGGGACGGTTTGTAGCACCCGCCGGTCCAACCGGTGAGTTTAATGAAAACCGGGTCATGCATTAATACAAACAAAATTTAAAAAATTAAAAAAATTAAATTTAATAAATAGAAAGAGAAACTTGACTTGTCTTCACTTATACGTAGCAATATTTCCCCCCATTTTGACATTTTTCACGCAACTTCTTCCCTTCTCTTTCGTCAAAACTCAGAAAACCATTTGCATTTTCAATTTTTTTCATCATCCACGAGTCTTCCCTTCACCGTTCATCTTCAAATCTCGTCACATTAGCCTTCACCGCAATCAAGTTTGTATAGCTCGCGTCACCTTTGGGTCTGGGTACCGCGCGCTGTTCTCGATCCTCTCTTCACCGTCGATCTGCTGCGTTCTTCCGTCCACCGTCGATCAAGAAGCAAGTCAACAACACCGTCGTCGTCATTTTCTTCTTGCTCGAGGCGGCCGAAGGCGTGAGCGTCGCATTCTCTTCTTCTCGGCACGCTCAGCTTACGCTCGCCGTTTAGTACTTCGGTCTTCAATTGTTCATCCCAGTCGCCTGAGCTCCACCTCTCCTCGGTCCAACCCGGCGGCTCGTCTTGGGTCTTCCACCAACACAGGGTATTGATTTGTATTTTCATTTTGAGTTTTTTACAATGTTTATACTTTACTTTTATAGTTTGTAGTTTATACTTTATAGTTTAAAACTTTGCAAGTTTGTAGTTTATATTGCCGTTGATTGACTTCATTTGTGGTCTTGAATCGCGATGTAAAGTGAATTTGAAGTGTTGATTGTTGAACACATGTTAATAATTTGAAGTTTTGACTTTTGAACCCCAAATAAGAGTTGTCTTGAGACAAGTTTTTAGCCAATTGTTCCACATTATTTCCTTGCCCTTGTTTGATTCAAAACACTTATACTCATTAAAAAGTCCTGTAATAATTGAATTATAAAATACCGCAACTAAAAATGCTACGAGTGGTGATGATTAGTGACCCAAACCTAAAGGACAATCTAGCTTGCTTTCCAGTTTTAAACAGGGGTATATGGATAATGGATTTGTATTATTGATTCTTCTATTGATAGTCAGTTCTTCTATTGATTTTAAATAGGGGTATATGGACTTGTCAGATTTTAAATAAGGGTATATGGACTTGTAAGGTGTATGATAATGCTTTGTTAAGGAGATTTTATACTAGAATTTATGGTTTGGAGCAAAATGCGAAATCAGTTACAAATGAACAGTAATTTTTGTGATGTCATCATCTTGCGTCAAGATGATGACGTCACCTTGTAACCAACTGGTTCCAACCGTTGAACTGGGAATCGACCGGACCCGGCCATCTTGCAGGGTTTTGTCCGGTCGGTTTTTAAAACATTGCTTCAAGAAGAATCAAGTGAAATCAAAGAATAAAAATTCTTTGATTTACTCTATGCAAACGTGAGAGGGAGAGCGAGGGTGGCTAGGGTTTTGTTTTTAATTCAATGACTGAATTAATTCACATCATTTGTTTTAATCAAGTTTCACTTATATAGTGTCACTCAATTAAAACCCTAATCCCATTGGGAATAGTCATGGATTCACATATTAATCCATCCCTGTAGCCAAACACCCTTTTATGGTATTTTAATTTTATATAATTGTTATTATAATTAAAATCAATTAATATATATATATATATATATATATATTAACATTTAATTAATAATAATTCATTTAAATATATGCGAACACATATTTAAATATAATCTCACTAATTTTAATTTTACTATTAAAATTAAATACAGGCAACAACCTTAGCAAATTTAATTGCACTATGAGATTACCAAAAGACCCTTTCATCCTAAAAGATGAAAATACCAATTTCACAAATTGATTCTTAAATTATCTTCTAAGTGTGTGACCCGTAGGCTCTTTATCATATTGGTAGTGAGTAGTATCGCAATTAACACCAATTAATCGTCTCACTGCACACAGACCAAGATTGGCCCCTAAAAAAGCATCATGGCAACCCGATAGATTCAGATTCAGCGAAATAGCTACATACCAATGATATGGTTACCATGCAATCAAATCCTTTCATCATACGTTATCTCATCGAGGTTAAGGTACAGAAATAGTGTCAACTTAAGTTATTCTTGATATCTTTATATTTAGTTACTGGACCAATGACTAGAATAATAAATTGGATTGAGCACCAACTCAATCCCATCGTGGCCACAAATTTGGTGTCATTGCCATTACTGAATTGTACCGTAAGATAACTTCTCCCATACCCAAGAGTGATGAATCCTTTATTGATCCACCACAGTGTTGCTACACTCCTCGATGTAGCCAATCACAACTGTATTGATAGCTCTGAATAGAACTATGTTGGGCTAGTATCAAACTACAACAATCGGTGCACAAGGCGCTCCGGTGATCTCAAGTCTAAGGATCACATGCATGTACTACCATTCGTTAGAGGATTTATTCCATAAACACTAGGGTTACCATCCGCATGGAATCATCTTATGGGTCTGTCCAGTGAACTTGCCTCCAACATGCACCCATGCGTTGCACTAGGTTGTCGGCAAACAACCTTGATAAGTGAGACCAGTCATTGTTTTTCGACAAAGTCGTTCAACACTATGATAGCCTTACCATATTATCCTGTACTTTGGGTCCGATATATCGGGGCCTACTGGACGCTTTCTAGAATGGCCATCATATGTGATCATAGGGTTCTCACTATCAAGGTTTGAAACACTTGATACCCTCGTCACAGTTCTACCATCCTAAGGACATATATCAATACACACAATTATGATTTACATGATATAGAAGAATATGCCCCTTATTGATAAATAAACATTATTAAAAAAAGTCAATTTTACAATAATTAATTGGCTCTAGGGCACCTATCTAACAATCTCCCACTTGCACTTTAGCCAATCATTCATGTATTTAATACTGAATGAGCTTAAGTGTTTTTCATGCTTCGTCAATGACGAGGCTTCGCCGGGATTGGGATCGACGGAGATTGTCATGAGCATGCACTGAGCTATTGCTCCATTGTTGTCGCAATAGACATCTATTGAATCAATCGTGGAGACCACACCAAGTTTGAGGATGAACTTCTTAATCTAGACTGCCTCCTTGGCCACATCGGATAATGCGATATACTTAGCCTCTATTGTAGAGTCTGCTATAGTGCTTTGCTTGGAGCTCTTCCAGCTAACTACACCCCAATTGAGACAAAATACAAACTCGAATTGTGAGCAATAATCATCTTTATCTGTTTGGAAACTAGCATCACTGTATCCTCTTACAGTGAGCTCATCTTCCCTCCATATTCAAGAACATATTCTTAGTCTTTTTCAGGTACTTAAGGATGTTATTGACAACTATCCAGTGACTCTCACCTAGATTCGATTGATATCTACTACAAATGCTTAACGCATATGAGACATCAATCCAAGTACACAACATGGCATACATGATGGATCCAATTGCTAATGCATATGGGATCCTTTTCATTCTATCTCTCTCATCATGTATTTTTGGACACATATCCTTAGAGAGATAGACACCATGTGACATCTGAAGACATCCCTTCTTGGATTCTTCCATACTAAATCTCTTCAGTACTTTGTCTATATATGTACTCTATTTAGGCCAAGTAGCCTATGCGATCTATCGCGGTAGATCTTTATTTCGAGGATGTAGGCCACTTTTCCTAAGTCCTTCATGAGGAAGCACTTGGATAACCAAGTCTTTATTGACTGTAAGTTCGGTATATCATTCTCGATCAGAAGTATGTCATCGATATACAACTGGAAAGAATGCCGCCTTGGCCCCGCTCCCTGCTTACTTTCTTGTAAACACAGCTCATCTTCGTACTTGATAAAACCGAATTCTTTTACGGCTTCATCAAAACAAATGTTCCAGCTCCTTGAAGCTTGCTTGAGTCCATAAATGGACCTCTATAATTTGCATATCTTATCAACTTGTCCATCAAGAACGAAACCATCAGGTTGTGTCATATACACATCCTCTTCAAGGTTTCTGTTCAGGAAAGCTGTGTTGACATCCATTTGCCAAATTTCATAGTCATGATATGTAGCAATCGCAAGCATAATCCAGATGGGCTTAATCATGGCAACCGGCGAAAATGTTTCTTCATAGTCAATGCCATGAATTTGTTTGAAACCTTTGGTAACCAGTCATGCCTTATAAGTATGCACATTGCCATCCATATCAGTTTGCTTCTTGAAGACCCATTTACACCCTATGGGTTTTACCCCTTTAGGTGGATCCATTGGAGACCATACTTGGTTCTGGTACATGGAGTCCATCTCAAATTTCATGGCTTCAAGCCATTTAACAGAATCTAGATCTGATATAGAGTCCTCGTAGGTTTTGGGTTCATTGTCTTGGTAAACCAGTACGTGATGAGAATGCAAAATGTCATATTTACCCCCCCTTAATGTCTCGTCTTTTATACTTATTTTTTTCTTAAATGTACTCATTATTATTCTATTTTGATTTAGGATGCAAATGGAGGCGTTAAATGCAAAACGGAACAAATTAGGTGAATTTAGACAATTTCAACATTGCTTCGTAATCTAGGCATAACTCTCTCATCCGAGCTCCGATTGAGATGATTCAAAATGCTGTGGAACCCTAAGAAAGAGATCTACCACTTTTAATCGGGCTTGAAGTTGACAAACCTGCATTGCTGACGTTCTGGAACATTCTACCATATCATGCAAGTCAATTAGGCAGTTTATTATGGGAAGTTTTGAAGACCTGGTGCACGCAAGTTACAGTTGGAAACACCACTTTCCTATTTTATATTAGGACTTTATTTTATTTTCAATTAATCAGATT
This sequence comes from Pistacia integerrima, assembly GCA_026225825.1. Taxonomy (NCBI): domain Eukaryota; kingdom Viridiplantae; phylum Streptophyta; class Magnoliopsida; order Sapindales; family Anacardiaceae; genus Pistacia; species Pistacia integerrima. Next base: position 19,331,380 of record CM047747.1, read on the forward strand.
AGGATAAATGTTATTTTAGGATATTAGAATATTTTTAGGAGATTGAGTAGAATTCAAAGACTTGAATTGGATATTCTTAAAAAGGGGAGAGAAATCAGACTTGAATTTGATGAGAATGCAAAATGTCATATTTACCCCCCCTTAATGTCTCATCTTTTATACTTATTTGTGGCCTAAATGTACTCATTATCACTCTTAGATGGAAGGTCAAGCCTAGTGCCAAATTGTTGAGAATTGGCTGCCATATTTGCAATCAAGTTTCTCACGGCTCCTGGAGTTTTATCCACCAAAGCTTCTCCACTTGCAGCATCAATCATGCTCCTATCAGTGTATAGAAGGCCCTCATAGAAATATTGGATAAGTAGCTGCTCACTAATTTGATGATGGGGGAAGCTTGCACATAATTTCTTAAAACATTCACAGTATTCGTGTAGGGACTCTCCATTGTGCGGCCTTATACCACAAATTTCTTTTCGAATGTTGGTCGCCCTCGAAGCTGGGAAATATTTCTCCAAAAACAACCTCTTTATCTCGTTCCATGTGGTAGTACTCCCGGAGGGTAGATAATAGGGCCAATCCTTAGCCGAATCCTTCAAAGAAAACGGGAAGGCTTTTAATTTAATTTGATCTTCAGTCACCCCCGTAGGTTTCATACTTGTGTAAACCACATGAAGCTCCTTTAAATGTTTGTAAGGATCTTCTGCAAGACCATGAAAAGTGGGCAAGAGATGTGTTAGTCCAGATTTTAATTCAAAAGTAATATGCGGCATCTAAAAGGGGCAGAAAGCGTTATGCATAAAGGTGCTTGATTCAAATCGGGGGAAAGGGGGCAAAGCAAGCTCTTTCAAAGTTCGATTTCAGCCATGACGTTTTCCCCTCCCTCCTTCTAAATCAGAATTGCTAGCAAATTGGGAATCAAGGGCCAAATTGCTTTCCTCAGGATTTCTCCGAACTTCCCTCCTTAACCTGCACAAAGTGCTCTCTATTTCTAGGTCGAATGTTAAATCACCAAGATGAGATGACCTGGTCATAAAACAAAAAATCCCATAAAAGAAATAGGAAAAATAAATGACAAATAATGAAAACCGACTAGAAAATAAATTTATTTATTTATTATTATTATTTTTTTTTTTTTATGACCAAAAACACGAAACTTGCCAAAAAACCCTATCAAACGTTGTTTTTTTGGCCTCGAGAGGGTGGGGCTAGTGAATCCTAACTTGTGTAAAATTTCGTTTCTTCTAAACGAGCACTGGGGCACCGCCCCTCCCTAATTCCACCAAAAATACCTGGCAGTTGAATAAGATCGCAAATTTTTTTAAATTTTTTTTATTTTTTTCTGGAAAATAAATAAAATAACAAGAACGAAATAAAAATCAACTAGAATCACTCCCCGGCAACGGCGCCAAAATCTAGTGTGCTATTGCAGGAAACCAAGATTAAAACCTGAAAACACATGTAGTAGTGTGAGTAAGGATCATTCCACGAGAGTGTGTCTAGCCGAAGTTTTTATGTTACGTGAACAAGGCTGGGGGGGTTTGAGTAAAACAAAAACAATTTCAGGAAAAAACAAAAAGCAATTCAAATTAAATTATCAATCAGAATAACAAACCTTGGTCTAAGTCAACATCCACCATCGGAATTTTACAACTGATCATCGATGCAAAAAATAAATCAATTCATACTTTGAATATTCACCGTGAACTATTTCCCCTATCTCTCCTTGGGTTGTAGTTAATTAGGAAACAAGCGATCTAATTAATCTTACTACTAAACAACCCAAGACAAGCGCTAAAGGTTTAATCTAGTGGCAGCCTTAAGAACTAGAGATCGATAAAGATGAACAACACAAACACAATGACGGTTGTATTTAATTGATTTCCGAATGTTCTCCTTAAGATTTAACAATTCCTGGCGCAACAAATTCTTAACTCTTATTTACTAACAAATTAGAGGGATCAAACAATTACGGATTTGATATCTAATTAAGCAATAGATTACAACAAATAATAAACTAGTAGGCCTCCTAGTAATTAAATGAAACAATCATGAAAATAGGCACAGAAGAACATCCAATACTCAAAGCATATATTGAACACTAAAAACATATTAGATCTCATAGTTTTATTGATTCCGAGGCCTCCGCTTCCTTCGACCAAGTTATAAAAGTTTTAGCCGCTCATGGCCATAATCAAAACTCAAAAAGAAATTCCAGAAGAGAAGAAGGAGAGGCGCATGTAATCCCTAATCTGATCTGTACGTCACCATGTTGAGTCACGAGAAAACCATATCTCCTAGGCTCATGGCGTACTCTTCCAGACTTATGTAGCTCTTGTGCTACTTGAGGTGGTTCACTTTGATCCACAGAGTGTGGAGTAACCTCCTCACGATGTTCAATGACTTTCTGTGGCATATACATACTCATGTCCTTCGTCTAATGCATTTTGTGGTTTTAGAACTTCATCGAGTTCTACATTTCTCTCATTAGTACTTTTTAAGAAAAATTCCTTTTCTAGAAAGATACCAATGTGAGCGAAAAAAAATTTGCGCTCTTCTTGATGGTAGAAATAGTGCTCTTTGGTCTCCCTAGGATACCCCATAAAAATACATTTGTCAGATTTCGGTCCCAGCTTGTTCAAAGTCAATTTCTTGACATAAGCTTCACAACCCCAAATCCTTAGATAAGACAAATTGGGCCTTCGCCCACTCCATAGTTCGTATGGAGTCTTATCTATAGACTTTGACCGCACACGGCCTTGGCAAAGACGTCGTCACGCTTCTAGTGGGCATAACCCCAGAATGATGCAGGTAGATCACTAAAACTCATCATTGACCTAACCATGTCAAGTAATGTCTTATTCCTCCTCTCAGACACTCCATTGTGTTAGGGTGTATAAAGAGGGGTAAGTTGTGATACTATTCCACATTCTTTCAGGTATTCAGAAAACTCTGAGCTAAGTATTCACCTCCTTGATCTGACCGAAGAGCTTTAATACTTTTGCCCAACATATTCTATACTTCAGTCCTGAATTCTTTGAATTTATCATAGGTTTCAGATTTATGTCTTATTAACCATATCTACTAAAATCATTAGTAAATATGATGAAGTATGAATATCCACCTCTGGCTTCAACTGTTAGTGGACCGCATACATCACTATGGATGATGCCTAACATTTTAGTAGCCCTTTCACTTTGTCTTGTGAAAGGCGACTTGGTCATCTTGCCTAAAAGGCATGACTCACATACCTCAAATGACTGAAAGTCAAAAGGGTCCAAAACTCCATCCCTTTGAAGTTTTGCAATGCGGGTCTGATTAACATGATCCAATCTATAGTGCTAGAGGTATGTTTGGTTTTGATCACTATGTTTATCTTTCTTAGTTTCCACATTGAGAATATCCTTATTGTTTAAATCAAAAACATATAATCTGTTATATAACCTTGCATTTCCATATAGAATACCATTTAAACTAAAGGATAACAATCCATTAGAAATCTCAAAACGATATCCCATATCATCCAAAGCGGATACAAATATAATGTTTCTTGAAATGGAAGGTACAAAATAACAATTATTAAGTTCTAACAATAAGCCCATAGGCAATGACAAACAATAAGATCCTACAGCCAATGCAGCCACGTGTGCTCCATTTCCAACTCGTAGGTCCACTTCTCCCTTGGCGAGCAATCTACTTTGCCCTAGTCATTGCACATTAGTACAAATGTGAGTACCACATCCTCTGTCAATGACCCAAGATGTTGAAGGGGAGAAGTTAATCTCAATCATCTATATACCAAGGGTCGGAGTGTTCCGACTTCTTCTTATTAACGAGGAAAGCCTTGCAGTGCTTCGTCTAGTGGCCAGGCTTACCACAATAGAAGCAAACTACCTTTCCACCTTTCCAATGCCACCCTCTGGCTTAAGAGAATCCTGTCCTTGGGCTTGGCCTTAGCCTTTCCTTTGTCCTTACCTTTTCCTTTATTGGTAACAACTAGTAAAACAGGCTTGGAATTTTTCATGTCCTGCTCCGCACTCCTAAGCATGTTCAAAAGCTCTGACAGGGATTTCACCATCGTGTTCATATTGAAATTCATTATGAACGGTGAAAAGGGATCAGGTAGTGACTGCAGAATTAAATCCACTTGTAAGTCTGCATCCACACCAAACCCCAAAGTCTCAAGCCTCTTTATGTACACAATCATCTTGAGTACATGAGGACCAACTTGGGCTTCCTCAATCATATGACTCTGAACAATGCACTCGACACCTTATACCTCTCATGATGAGCATTTTCTTCGAAAAGCTCCTTGAGGTATAGAATCATGGCAGCAGTGTCCATATTCTCATGTTGCTTTTGCAGCTCAAGTGTCATCAATGCTAGCATAATGCATTGAACATTATCAGCATCATCAAGCAACTTTTGGTAAGTGTCCTTTACTTCTTAAGTAGCATCAGGATTTGGCTCAGCCATATAAGGCTTGTCAAAGATATATAATTTCTTTTTGGACTTCAGTACAATCCAAAGATTTCAATACCAGTTCGAGAAATTAAATCCATCCAACCTGTTCTCTTTCTCGATTATCAATCATAGGTTGGTATTGCTCATTTTGGTGAATCTACAAATGCAAAAAAGTAAAATTCATTATAATGTTCATTATTATTATTTAACAAGGTTTTTTCTTATTAAAAATGCTCCCACTATTTTCCTTAAGCCAATAGCCCTCAATATTAACTCAGGAAAGCCCGTTGGCTTTCTTAATGGATTGAGATCCTATCTAGCCCATTTCAAATCTTCGCTTTGGTGAACAAGCCAAAATGGGTTGATTAGGTAGGCCAACAAACTTAATCCACACTAGTTGATAGCTCCCACTACCGACTTCAAATTTGGAAAAGTTTAAGCCAACAAGCCAATCACACAATACAATGATCGAAGCCATTGTCCTCAAGTGTGATTCTTAGTATCGGTAGCGTGGACACTACATGTCGCCACATACACACAACAAGTGTACTTCTACTTATGCATAATGGATATGCTTATCAACCTTCGCTTTGGTGAACAAGCAAAACATATCATTTAAGTTGACCCATCACCATTAAGGAAAACTCCAATGAGCTTTAACCTCCCACTAGTAAAAGTGTACCCTTCGCTTTGGTGAACAAGGTTCCAATGAACAGTGGTTTGATCAAAGTCATGATCATGGAAGACGCCTTAATTACTGACTTAATTTCTTTATTTAAGGGTTTTTATTTTATGTCTCACCAATTTATTATATTTGTTAGAATGTCATTGATCGGCATGTTATTAAACATTCAACCTTAGCATGCATTCTAAGTAAAAATTAAACGTGCCAGTACATGGCCCACTAAAACTGATTTCCTCGAGCCTAGAGGAATTTCCGGGTAGGGTCAACCTTAGGGTTTAAAAAATAAAACTTGGGTCTTTAAGTTACTCCTCTTCATTGCTCCTTCGTTTCTTCATCACGATCATTACAAAAATTTTACAAAATAAAATCCTATTCTAATTTATATCAATAAAATAGAAACCTCGCATTATAGACGAAGGGATTGAGATGAGAAAAGAAATACACAGAGATATTTTTAAGAGAGGCAAGACACGTAGGTCCTATATATTTAAAAAATTACAAACAAGCCCAAAATTAAAAAATAAACAATAGGTATAAGGTTCATGTTCCTAACACCATGCAATTATCAAACAAGAACATTGCATACATTCAAAACCATGAATTTTGAATTGGGTACATGTAATACCCTCTTAAATATGCAGAATAATTTTGGCTTTAAAGGTTCTAACAAACTACAGTTTGGTCCCTATGCAAAAAACACAAAATGGTCTAGCAGCTTTCTTGCCACGGTGAAGAACATTCTTTGCCGCGGTGAAGTTCAGATACATGGTCGCCATGGCGAAGTTTTATTTCGCCGCGGCGAGATTCACTTTTTCGCATCTTGTTGTAGATCAGTGAACCCTTTTTTGCAGTTTTTGGCATAACGACATGCAAATTGAATCGAATGCATTAGCATACAACCAAGATATCAACCAACCAAAAAATCACTCATCAGCACATTGATTATCATTTGATCAATCAAATTATGCAATATACAAAATTTTAGAGATTAAAAAAAAAATGATTATACAATAACATGTTATCAACCAAATCTCATGTTATCAAACATCAAATAAAATACTATAATCAGTAACCCAAGGCTCTGATACCACTGTTAGTAATTGATCTCTTCAGAGGGCGGGTGGAAAATTAAAAAATAAATCGTTTAAATCCAATTACTTATTACGCTAAGGTCCAAGGTGAATCGGACATAAATATTTTCATGTTAATAAACATATATGTATAAAAAAAAAAAAAATTAATCCATTCAAGGATTAGAACACTTACGTACATTTAGAGGCTCCTTCAAATGTCTCCGATTTGATTTCGCTTCCTGATTCAATGTAGAATCGCATGAACGTTGATCCACATGAAGATAATCCCAAGAACCGAAAAATGTTTTGCGAGAACAAGTGAAGGCTTGAAGAATCAAGTGAAATCAAAGAATAAAAATTCTTTGATTTACTCTATGAAAACGTGAGAGGAGGAGTGAGGATGGCTAGGGTTTTGTTTTTAATTCATTGAATGAATTAATTCACATCATTTGTTTTAATTAAGTTTCACTTATATAGTGTCACTTAATTAAAACCCTAATCCCATTGGGAATAGCCATGGATTCACATATTAATCCATCCTTGTAACCAAACACCCTTTCATGGTATTTTAGTTTATATAATTATTATTATAATTAAAATCAATTAAAATATCTTTTAACATTTAATTAATGATAATTCATTTAAATATATGCAAACACATATTTAAATATAATCTCACTAATTTTAATTTTAATATTAAAATTAAATACAAGCAACAACCTCAAGAAATTTAATTGCACCGGGTGGAGATTATTAAAATACCCTTTCATCCTAATAGACGAAAATTCCCCTTTCACAAATTGATTCTTAAATTATCTTCTAAGTGTGTGACCCATAGGCTCCTTATCATATTAGTAATGAGTAATATTGCGATTAACACCAATTAATCATCTCACTGGACACAGACCAAGATTGGCCCTTAGCAAGGCATCATGGCCACCCGATAGATTTAGATTCAGCTAATTAGCTACCTATCAATGATATTGTTACCGTGCAATCAAATCCTTTCATCATACGTTATCTCATTGAGGTTGAGGTACAAAAATAGTGTCAACCTCAATTATTCTCGACATCTTTGTATTCAGCTATTAGACCAATGACCAGAATAATAAATTGGATTGAGCAACAACTCAATCCCAATGCTGGGCAAATTGATGGTGTCATTGTCATTTACTGAATTGTGACGTGAGATAACTTCTCCCACATCTGAGAGTGATGAATCCTTTGTCGATCCACCATAGTCATGATACACTCCTCGATATAGCCAATCACTGTCGTATTGATAACTCTGAATAGAACTATGTTGGGCTAGTGTCAAACTACACCAATCAGTGCACAAGGCGCTCCGGTGATCTCAAGTCTAAGGATCACATGCACCACTATTCATTAGAGGATTTATTCCATAGACACTGCGGTTTCCATCCATATGGAATCCTCTTGTGGGTCTGTCCAATAAATTTGCCTCCAGTAGCCAACATGTGTTGCACTGCATTGTCGCCAAACAACCTGACAAATGAGATCGGGCCACTATCTTTTCGACAAGGTCGCCTCACACTATAATAGCCTTACCTTGTATTATTTGTGTCCTTGGTTAGAATAATACTAGGGCTACGGACATTTCCAGAACAGCCACCATATGTGATCATAGGGTTCTCACTATCAAGATTTGAAAGAATTGATACCTTCATCACGGTTGTACCATCCCAAAGACATATATCAATACACACAATTATGATTTACATGATATAGAAGAATATGCCTTTTATTGATAAATGAACATTCTTACAAAGAGTTAATTTTACAATAATTGATTGGCTTAAGGGCACCTATCTAACGTGGATTCAACCTTGAGGTAAAACCTATAAGGTGAAATGGGTCCCTTGGGTTCAAGAAAGAAAGGCTTGACATGGACGAACAAGGTGCATACCCTTTATGAGGCAAGATTGGTTGCCAAAGGTTTCAAACAATTCATGGTATTAACTATGAAGAAACCTTTCATTCGTGCATGATTAATTCCATCTAGATATAACCCTGCGATTGTTGCATATCATGACTATGAGATTTGGCAAATGGATGTCAAAACAGCTTTCTTGAATGGAAACCTTGAAGAGATGTGTATATGACACAACCCGATGTTCGTTCATGATGGACAAGCTAATAAGATATGCAAGTTACAAAAGTCCATTTATGGACTCAAGCAAGCTTTAAGGAGTTGGAACATTCATTTTGATGAAGCCATAAAAGAATTTGGTTTCATGAAGAACGAAAACGAGCCTTGTGTTTACAAGAAAGTAAGTGGGAGCGTAGTGGCATTCTTGGTATTGTTTGTCGATAACATACTTCTCATCAGGAATGATATACCAAACTTGTAGTCAGTAAAGACTTGGTTATCCTAGTACTTCTTCATGAAGAACTTAGAAGAAGCAGCCTACATCCTTGGAATGAAGATCTATCTGATAGATCACGTAGTTTACTTGGCCTAAGTCAGGGTACGTATATAGACAAGGTGCTGAAGAGATTTAGTATGGATAATCCAAGAAGGATTATTTCGATGTCACATTATGTCTATCTCTCTAAAGATATGTGTCCTAAAACACACGACAAGAGAGATAGAATGAAAAGGATCCCATATGCGTCAGCAATTGGATCCATCATGTATGCCATGTTGTGTACTTGGATTGATGTCTCATGTGCGTTAAGCACTTGTAGTAGATATCAATTAGATCCAAGTGAGCGTCACTAGATAGCTATCAAGAACATCCTTAAATACCTGAAAAGGACTAAGGATATGTTCTTTTATGGAGGGGAAAATATGCTGATGCTAGTTTCCAAATGGATAAAGATGATTATCACTCGCAATCCGGGTTTGTATTTTGTCTCAATAGACCTATAGTGAGTTGGAAGAGCTCGAAGCAAAGTATTGCAATGGATTCTACAACTGATGCTAAGTATATCTCATTATCTAATGTAGCTGCAGAGATAGTTTGGATCAAGAAGTTCATTACTAAACTTGATGTGGTTCCAAGCATTACTGATTTAGTAAAGTTCTATTGTGACTACAATGGAGCCATTGCTATGTCTAAGGAACCACATCTCACCGGTGATCCAAATAATTACATAGTTGATTCAATCTAATCTAAGAAATCGATCAAAAAGGATGTGTGGATTGGCAAAATATCTACTAACCCACTATTGAAGTTTCAATTGTAGTAGAAGCATGATGGGCACTTAGGGTCATTCGGTATTAAATACATGAATGATTGGCTATAGTGCAAATGGGAGATTGTTAAAGTAGGTGCCCTAGAGCCAATCAATTATTGTAGAATTGACTCTTTGTAATAATGTTTATTAATCAATAAAAGGCATTTTCTACTATATCGTGTAAATCATAATTGTATGTATTGATATATGTCATAAGGATGGTAGAACTGTGACGAGGGTATCAAGTGTTTCAAATCTTGATAGTGAGAACCCTATAATCACATAGGGTGGCTATTCTAGAAATGTTTGTAGCCCCAATATTATTCTGACCAATGACACAGATAATACAAATAAGGCTATCATAATGTTGAACGACCCTGTCGAAAGATAGTGACTGATCTCACTTGTCAAGATTGTTTGCCAACAATTTGGTGCAACACATGGGTGCTTGCTGTAGGCAAGTTCACTGGACAGACCCACCAGAGGATTCTTGCACTTGGATGGTAACCCTAGTGTCTATGGAATAAATCCTCTAACAGATGGTGGTGCATGTGATCCTTGCACTTGAGATCACCAAAGTGCCTTGTGCATCAATTGGTGTAGTTTGACACTAGCCCAACGTAATTCTATTCAGAGTTATCAGAACGATAATGATTGACTATATCGAGAAGTCTATCAAGACTATGGTGGATCGATAAAGGATTCATCAATCCCTAGTATAGGGGAAGTTATCTCATGAAGCAATTCAGTAAATGGCATTGACACTAAATCTGTGGCCACACCTGCATATCAATTCATGACTATGAAATTTGGCAGATGGACGTCAAAATAGCTTTCTTGAATGGAAACCTTGAAGAGGATGTGTATATGACACAACTAAACGGTTTTGTTCTTGATGGACAAGCTGATAAGATACGCAAGTTACAAATGTCCATTTATGGACTCAAGCAAGCTTTAAGGAGCCAAAACATTCATTTTGATGAAGTCATAAAAGAACTTGATTTCATCAAGAATGAAGATGAGCCTTGTGTTTACAAGAAAGTAAGTGGGAGCATAGTGGGATATACCAAACTTGTAGTCGATAAAGACTTGGTTATCCAAGTGCTTCTCTATGTAAAGGCCTTAGAGAATACTTATATCCAATTCTATAAAGATCTATCGTGATAGATCTCATAGGTTGCTTGGCCTAAGTTAGGGTACATATATAGAAAAGGTACTGAAAAGATTCAGTATGGAAGAATCCAATGAGGATTTCTTCCAATGTCACATGATGTCTATCTCTCTAAAGATATGTGTTAGCAATTAAATCCATCATGTATGCCATATTATGTACTTAGGTTGATGTCTCATGTGCATTAAATGTTAGTAAACGGTCCCGTATACGCAGCGGAAACGAAAAATAAAATAACAGATCAAGCTATAAGAGCCAAGATCAAGGGTATGATTTTTAACAATTTATATTAAATAAAATCTGCATAAATATTACAACATGAGTTAAGAGAAACAAAACGCACGTTGAAGGCCTCCTCCAAATTTGTCGGCCGGAACGCTTTTGCTACCGATCCAAGTGTAGGATCGAACCTCGCGTAGTCCACACTTAAGACAATCTTAAAAGAACCAAAGAGGGATTTGCTAGATCCTCTTTGGCTTCAAGATTAAGAAGAAAAAGGAAAAGAATCAATTGAAATTGATTCCAAAGCCCAATCAATCTTGGCCGTGGGAGGTGTATTCAAAAGGTGCCGTGTGGTATTTTGGTTTTCAAAGAAAAAATCCAACCTTTTAAAAATCACACACTTTTCCTTTTATACTTTAAAAACAATTTGCCCTAATCCCAATTACGGAATAGGCTTGGGCCCTTCCAACCCAAACGCCCCCATGTGCCAAACACTCCCAATTTGATTTATTTTTAATTTCCATCATTATCTCAATTAAAAATCAATTAATTTATATATATTTTAAATATATATTAACATTTAACAATAATGATAATATATTTAAATATGTGCGAACACACATTTAAACGGTAATTTCACTTATTTTAATTTTTCTAACAAATTAAATAAAGGCTACGACTTCAAAGAAATTTAATTGCAACGGAATGGAAATTACTAAAATACCCTTTTTTCGCCTTTAAAAAGACGAAAACGCCTCTTCTTCTTCTTGGCAATTTTCTTAAATTGTCTTCTATGTGTGTGACCCTTAGGCCTCCCTTCATCATATCCGGCAAGTTGGTAAACAAGATTGTGATTAACACCAATTAATCGTTCTCACTAATACACGACCAAGATTGGGCCCTAGCAAAAGGCATCATGCACCCGATAGATTCGTGATCAGCAAAGTAGCCTACTGTCAAGCGATATGGTTACCGTGCAATTCGATCCTTTCATCATAACGTATCTCTGGACGAGACGAAGCATAGAAATAGTGTCAACCTTCGGTACTTTTCGATATTATTTATTCAGTTTTGGACCAATGACCCAGATTATAAATTGATAGAGCAACAACTCAATCCCACTTTGTGGGCCCACGCTTTTAAAGTGTCATTGCCATATACCTTGAATTGCGCCGTGAGATAACTTTCTTTCCCTCCGCACCTGGCCGGAGTGATGAATCTCTAATCAATCCACCATAGTCTTTGATACACTCCTTGATGCAGGCCAATCACCACCATATTGACAAAATCTTTTAAAAGAACCCTCAAACTTAGGCTAGTGTCAAACTACACCAATCGCACAAGGCACTCGGGTGATCTCAAGTCTAAGGATCACATGCACCACCATTCGTTAGAGGATTTGTTCCATAGACACTCCGGGGTTACCATCCATATGGAATCCTCTCGGGGGCTGGGTCAATCCCAAAGAACTTGCTTTGTGGTGTATCGCCACAACAAACACCCATGTATTGCACCAAAGTTGTCACCAAACAACCTTGACAAGTGAGATCAAGCCCACCGCTTTTCGATTGGTGTCGCTTCAACACTATGATAGCCTTACCGCATTATTCTCGTGCCCTTAGTTCAGATATACCCAAAACTACGACGCTTCCTAGAATGGCCACCATATGTGCTCATAGGGTTCTCACTATCAAGATTTGAAACACTTGATACCCTCCGTCACTCTACCATTCCCTAAGGACATATATCAATACATATTGCAATAATAATGGTTTACGCGATATAGAATAAAAAGGCCTTTTATTGATTAATGAACATTATTACAAAGAGTCAATTCTACAATAATTGATTGGCTCTAGGCATCTACTCTAACATTAAATACTTCTAGTAGATATCAATCGGACCCAGGCGAGCGATACTAGATAGCTATTAAGAACATCCTTAAGTACCTGGAAAAAGACTAAGGATATGTTCTTGGTTTATGGAGGGAAAGATGAGTTCACTATAAGAGGATATAGTGATGCTAGTTTCCAAACGGATAAAAATGATTATCGCTCACAGTTCAGGTTTGTATTTTTTCTCAATAGGGCTCTAGTGAAGGCTTGGGAGAGCTTCCGGGAAGCAAAAGGCCCATTCATGGCATATTTTACAATGGAAGCCGAGTATATTGCATTATCCAATGCGGTCAAAGAGGCGGTTTGGATCAAGAAGTTTGTCACCAAACTTGGTGTGGTCTCTACTATTGTTGATCCAATAGATGTCTATTGCGACAACAATGGAGCAATAGCTCAAGCAAAGGAACCATGGTCTCACCAGTGATCCAAACTCATACTTAGGCGGTTTCATCTCATTAGAGAAATGGTTGAGAGGAATGATGTGCAGATTTGCAAAGTACATACTTATAACAATCTCACTGATCCACTAACGAAGCTTTGTCGCAACACAAGCATGAAAAAAACTTAATGTCATTTGGTATTAAATACATGAATGATTGGCTATAGTGCAAGTGGGAGATTGTTAGAATAGGTGCCTTAGAGCCAATCCATTTTGTAAATGTTGACTCTTGTAATGATATTTATAATCAATAAAAGGCATTTCCTACATTATGCAATTCATATTTAATATATGTTACAATGTATGTCCTTAGAATGGTAGAAACATGATGAGGGTATCGAGTGTTTCAAATCTCGATAGCGAGGACCCTGTGAGCACTTATGGTGACCATTATAGAAACGTTCATAGCCCTAGTATTATTCTAACCAAGGGTACAAATAATATGGTAAGGCTATCATAGTGTTGAACGATCCTATCAAAAGAAAGTGACTGATCTCACTTGTTAAGGTTTTTTGTTAACAACCTGGTGTAACACATGGGTGCTTGTCATGGACAAAGTTCAACTAGACATAGCACAAAGAAAGGAGTTCCACATAGATGGGTAACCCTAGGTTGGTCTGTGGGAATAAATCCTCTTCTTAACGGATGGTGGTGCATGTGATCCTTAGACTTGAAATTATCGAAGTGCCTTGTGCATCAATTAGTATGGCTTGACACTAGCCCAATGTAGTTCTACTCGGAACCTTAATCCGTCAATGAGTGATTGGCTACATCAAGAAGTGTATCGAGACTATGGTGGATCGACATTAGGATTCATCACTCCCGGTGGACATTTGGGAGAAATTATCTCACCGGAGGTTAATTCAAGAGAATGGCAACAACATTAAATTCAATTGTCCCCACAATGGGATTGAGTTGTAGCTCAATCTAATCTATTCCAAGCGTTGGTCCAATAATCGAACACCGAGATATCAATGATATCCGAGGTTGACACTATTTCTATGCCTTGGGCTTGATGAGATAATAGATGATGAAAGGATTGAATTGCATGGTAACCATATCATTAACAGGTAAGTTGTTTCACTGAATCCGAATCTATTTTGGTGGCCATGATGCCTTGCTAGAGGCCAATTTTGGTATGTGTATAGTGAGACGATTGATTGGTGTCAATTGCAAGACTATTCACTGCCGATATGATAAAGAGCCTTCGGGTCGCACATATAGAAGACAGATTAAGCATAAGATTCATGAGAGGGGCATTTTTGTCATTTATGATGAAAGGTTATTTTCGTTCTTTCAAGATGAAAGGGCATTTTGGTAATCTCACGGTGCAATTAAATTTGCTGAGGTTTTGTCTACATTTAATTTCATATGGAAATTAAATTAGTGAGATTGTTTATTTAAATATTTAGTTTATACATACATATATATATAATGCATATTATTTAATATTAATAATTATTATTAATATTGATAATGTGAAATTCAAATTTGATTTTAAATTTGAATTGAAATGCCTTGTTTGGTAACAATGGGAATCTATTCCAATTAGGAATAAGTTGTTAGCTATTCCAAATTTGGAATAGACGGCTATTCCAAGTTGGAATAGGGTTTTAGTGTGCACTATTTGAGTTGCAACTAAAATTAATTAAGTTAAATGTATTCATAAGTTGAAAAAATTGAAAACCCTGGCCACCTCACTCTCCCAAAATCGTGGGCCTCTTTTGTGAGAAAAGAATTTTTCTCTCAAAGAAAAATTTTGCTGAAACTTAATCTTAAAGTTGAGTGATCCTCCTAGTCTAGAAATCCCTTAACGACAATTGTCCTATCTTCGTGTGGATATCGGGAGTGCACTTCTACGTTGAAGTGATTTGCGATTCCAATCAAATCGAAGGAGCCTCCAACATTGGTATGATACTTTACCTTTGATTTTATTATATATGTTAGGAAACGATCAAGTCATGGCAGCGGAAAACAAAAATTATTTACAACATGGATCATTCCTTAGAACAAAGATTAGGGCACAAATTTACTGTTTATATAATAAATTAGAATCTGCAGAAAATACAGTCCAGAGTTAAGAAATCATACGCACGTTTGGTGGCTCCTCCAACCTTATCTCTCGAACGGGTTTCCTTTCGCACGACCTGTTTGGGGTAGGATCGGAAACCAATCGTAGTCCACACGAAAATAACCCTAAGGAACTAAAGAGGGATTTGTTAGATCCTTTTTAGCCTTAAGAACCAAGAAGGAATCAAATAATATTTTACTCAAGCAAAAAGGCAAACTGGCGTGGAAAGAAGAGAAAAGGGGCTGGAATATTTTAATCTCAATGATTGAATGGAATTAAATTTTTTAATTCACAAAGGTGTTTGCAACTTTATATAAAGTGCACACTTTGCCTTATTCCATCATGGAATAGACTTGGGCACCAAACCCAAACACCCCTTGTATCCAAACCATTTCCCCATTTAGATATTTTAATTTTAATTATCATTGTCTCAATTAAATTAAATTAATATATATATATATATATATATATATATATATATATAACAATAATGATAATTTAATTAAATATATGCGAACACATATTTAAACATAATCTCACTTATTTAATTTTAATATCAAATTAAATGAACGCTACGACGTCAACAAATTTAATTGCATTGTGAGATTACCAAAATACCCTTTTTGCCTAAAAAGACGAAAATGCCCTTCTTATAAACTGACTCTTAAATTATCTTCTATGTGTGTGACCTGTTAGGCTCCTCATCATAACCCCGGTAGTGTGGTAGTATCATGATTAACACCAATTAATCATCTCACTAAACACACGGACTCAAGGATTGGCCCCTCCCCTAGCAAGGCATCATGGCCACATTATAGATTCGGATTTAGCGAAACAACTACCTGTCAACGATATGGTTACCATACAATCCAATCCTTTGATCATTCGTTATCTCAACGAGACCAGGGCATAGAAATAGTGTCAACATCGGTTACTCTCAATATTATGTGTTCAATTACTGGACCAATGACCTGAATTATAAACTAGATAGAGCAACAACTCAATCCCCTACGTGGGCCATAGTTTTAGTGTCAGTGCCATTTACTGAATTACGACGTGAGATAAATTCCCCCGTACCTGGGAGTGATGAATCCACCATAGTCTTGAAACACTCCTTGATGCAGCCAACATTCAGGCTATTGTGACTACCGAATAGCCGCATTGGGCTAATGTCAAACTACACCCAATTGATGCCACAGGCGTCCCAATGATCTCAAGTCTAAGGGATTACATGCACCACCATTCGCGGGGAGGGATTTGTTCCCGTAGACACCGGGGTTACCATCCATATGGAATCCTCTGCCTGGGTCCAATCCATTGAACTTGCTACAAGAAGCACCCATGTGTTGCACCCGGGTGGGTTGTCACCAAACAACCTTGATAAGTGAGATCAGCCCACGCTTTCGGACCAGGGTCGCCTTTCAACACTTATGATAGCTTTACCGTATTATCTGCGCCCTTACTTCGTAATAATACTAGGGCTACCTGGACGCCCTTTCTAGAATAGCCACCATATGTGCTCATAGGGTTCTCACTATCAAGATTTGAAACACTTGATACCCTCGTCATGGTTCTACCATTCTAAGGACATATATCAATACATACAATGATGATTCACGCGATATAGAATAAAATGTCTTTTATTGATCAATGAACATTATTACAAAGAGTCAATTCTACAATGATTGATTGGCTCTAGGGCACCTACTCTAACAATCTCCCACTTGCACTATAGCCAATCATTCATGTATTTAATACCAAATGATCTTAAGTGTCTTTCATGCTTCTACTACGACAAAGGCTTTGTCAGTGGATCTGCAAGATTGTCCGCGCATGCACTTTACCGATCGCACATCTTTCCCTCTCAACTATTTCTCGATGAGATGGAATCGTCTGAGTATGTGTCTAGACTTCTAATGAGACTGTGGTTCCTTGGCTTGAGCGATTGCTCTATTGTTGTCACAATAGATGTCTATTGGATCAACAATCGTGGGAACCACACAAGTTCAGTGACAAACTTCTAATCTAGGACGCCTCCCCGCCCACATCCCCGTAATGCAATATACTCATCCTCCATTGCAGAGTCCCACTACAGCAAGCTTTGCTTCCGGAGCTCTTCCACTATTACACCCCCATTCCGAGACAAAAATACAAACCCTAATTGCGATCGATAATCATCTTTGTCCGCCCTTTGGAAACTAGCATCACCGTATCCTCTTTACTGGAGGCTCATCTTCCCCCTCCATAAACCAAGAACATATCCTTAGTCCTCTTCAGGTACTTAAGAATGTTCTTGACAGCCATCTAGTGACGCTCACTTGGATCTGATTGATATCTACTACAAGTGCTCAAAGCACATGAGAGATCAATCCGAGTACATAGCATGGCATACATGATGGATCCAATTGCTGATGTATATGGAATCCTCTTCATCCTATCTCTCTCATCTTGTGTTCTAGGACACATTCTTCAAGGTTTTTGTTCAGGAAAGCTATTCTGACATCCATTTGCCAAATCTCATAGTCACGATATACAGTAGTTGCAAGCATAATCCAGATGGATTTAATCATGGCAACCGGCAAAAAGGTTTCTTCATAGTCAATACCATGAATTTGTTTGAAACCTTTGGCAACCAATCGTTGCCTTATAAGTATGCATCTTGCCAAATTCATGTCGCTTTTTTCTTCTTGAAGACCCATTTACACCCTATGGGTTTTACCCCTTCGGGTGGTTGGGTTCCCGGAGACCATACTTGGTTCTGGTACATGAAGTCCATCTCAGATTTAATGGCTTCAAGCCATTTTACAGAATCTGGATCTTATATAGCGTCTTCGTAGGTTCTAGGTTCATCGTCTTAATAGACCAAGACGCACCATGTTGAGTCACCGCAGATAACTCGTACTCTCTCGGGCTCGCGGCGACTTTTTCCCTGCATCTACGCAACTCTTGTGCTACCTGAGATGGTTCACTTTGATCCATAGTTTATGGAGTAACCTTTTCATGATGTCCAACCACTTCCTATGGCACATCATCTCGTCCTTCGTCTAGTGTAATTTGTGGTTCTAGAACTTCATCGAGTTCTACTTTTCTCCCACTAGTACTTCTTAGAAAAATTTCCTTTCTAGGAAGACACCAAAATGAGCAACAAAAATTTTACGCTTTTCTAGGTAGTAAAAATAGTATCATTTGGTTTCCTTTGGATACCCCACAAATATACATTTACAGGATTTTGAGCCCAGCTTATTCGAAGTCAATTTCTTAACATAAGCTTCGCAACCCCAAATCCTTAGATAAGACAAGTTGGGCCTTTGTCCACTCCATAGCTCATATGGAGTCTTATCTACAGACTTTGATGGCACACGGTTCAAAACGGGGTTTGGAGGTCGCATCTCCCTAGGGTATAACCCGTAATGATGCAAGTAAATCACTAAAACTCATCATGGACCTAACCATGTCAAGTAAGGTCCTATTCCTCCTTTCAGATACTCCATTAAGCTAGGGTGTATACGGAAGGGTAAGTTTGTAATGACTCTTTCTAGCTAGTATACGTTGAAAATATAATATGATAAAAATACATAAGCATAAAAATGAAAAGTAATGGGCCCAAAAAATTTTCTTTACTGTATATATTAAACTCTTTACATAACAAAAGTATCATTTACATTAGCTTGAAAACTGTGGACAGTAGTTTCATTTCTCTTCGGTTCTCGACGTCTATCCGACCGCTTCTCACCTATTTCCTGCAGAAACATTTAGAAACAATGAGGTGAGCACTAGTTGCTCAATAAGTAAATCCGCTACGCTATCCGTTGCTCATATTCTAAATTCTTTTCTTACATTACTCTTTTTCTTCTTCTTGATTCTCACTGTTCTTTTGTTATCACTTTCTGTGTTCTCTCTTTCTAGTTCTCTCTGTTCTTTCTTTATCACTTTCTTACTACCCACAATAGAAATCATGGTGTCATGCATACGTATGATGCAAATGCAGAAATGCATAGAGATGCATTTTCTTTCTACTTTTCTGTTTCTTATTCTGTTTTCTTTCTCTTTTCTATGTTTCTTTATTTCTTTTCTTTCTTCTTCTCTTCTTTTCTTTTCTTTTCTTTGCTTTTCTTTTCTTTTCTATTCTTTCTTTTCTTTTCTTATTCTTTCTTATTCTTTGCCAATCGGACTTGGTTGAGGCATGGATTCGGAACCCTGGCCGTGTGAGTACATGCCTCATCTACCCATGCACTCTTACGGATCCAGATAAATTCTTTTTTCTTCTTAGGCCACTCATTTAAGGTGGCGTGCATGTAGGAATTTCTTCTAGGTATAGCCCTCATCCACATGCACTCTTACGGGCCATACAAATTCTTCTTCTTATTCTTAGGCCGCTCACTGAAGGTGGCGTGCATATGGCAATATTCTTCTTCTTATCACCCACAGGTTCCTCATCGCATCAACCTTTCTTTTCTCTTCTTTAGCACTCTTCTTTCTTTCTTTTTGTTCTTTAGTGCCTTTCTTTCTTTCTCTTTATTCTTTAAGTTCTTTATTCTTTAACTTCTTTAGTCTCTAAATTCTCATACATATGCATATGTTTGCATGTAGATGATTCATGCTTATTATTCTTTCTAAATGCAAATATTTAATGCAAGAATGCCATGTAGCATCAAAATAAGTCTTTCTCTATCATCTACAAGCTCATATCAAGATCACAAATAAATACACTCATACATACACTTCTCTTGGACATTTCATCAAACATAATACAAGCATACTCAAATTCTCATTTAGCTATACTTTTACTTCTTTCTCAAGCCACCAATATTTGGAGTAAAACTCCCTTAAATCAATACTAAACCTGGCCAGGAAAAATACACTTCATAATTCTTCTCAAACTCTTTCTAAATTCAACCCAACTTCTATCAATCACCACACAACAACTTCCACTTCTCATGGCTAAATTCTACTCATCCACAACAATCAATCTCATCATTAATTCTCAAAAACATAAACACATACATACATATGAAAATTCTTTATTCACTTGATTTCTCAAATCATAACTTGAGTTGGATTTACTTACCTTGAACTTGAATAATTTCACTAGAATCTCTCTCTCCTTGGTAGACTTCCACTTTCTCCAAAATCCTAAGCATAGAAACTATAAGAATTCAACACTTTAATAATTCATCACACCTCTATTTGCAAGAATTCTTACCTTGGGATGCTTAGGAATGAATCTCTACCAAAATGCAACCAAAAGCCCTATAATTTTCCTTAGAAATTTGATGAAGAGATTGAGAGAATTGAGAATGAAAGTGGCATGTGGGGTGTAGAGAATGGTAGGGTTTGTGTGCTTGAACCCTTATTATCTCATATTAATATTCATACTTTCCCATTTTGCCCTTACACTTTCTTGAAAATTCCATCTCTATCCTTTAGTCAAGTACAAAAATGCCCTCATCACCATTGCATTCTTTATAAAATTTCCTTAGTTTTCACTCCCCACGTTTTCAAGTAATTAGGGGTAGAATGGTCATTTTTCCCTTAAGGAAATTTCTCTAGAGTTTTCTCAAGATTTCCCGCTAGCTTTTTGCCCTAGCAAAGTTTTTTCTTCGCCCTGGCAAAGTATTCCTGGGCATACGTCGCCAAGGCGAACTTTCTTCTTAGCCGCGGTGAAGTCTGAGATTCCCAACTTCGCCAATCTTCTACCTTAAAACAAGCAATACCATGGGCAAACAGGCAACACTAAGAGCATATAAGCTTAACTAAGGGCGAACAAGCATAAAATAGGTTATGTACCTCAATGTGGGCGTTACAATTCTCCCCCCCTTAAAAGAATTTCATCCCCGAAATTCAAATGAACAACTCCGGGTAACAGCTCTACATATCTTGCTCTACCTCCCATGTAGCCTCTTCGACTTTGTGATTCCTCCATAGGACTTTCACTAAAGGGATACTCTTATTTCGGAGCTCTTTAACCTTTTTGTCCAATATCTGTATTGGACGCTCCTCATAAACGAGATTCTCTTCTAAGTCTACTTCCTCTACTTTCAATATATGAGAGGGATCGCTGACATACTTTCGAAGCATCGAGACATGAAACACATTATGAACCTTGTCCATACTCGGTGGTAGCGCTAACTTATAAGCTACCTTTCCCACTTGTTGCAACACTTCAAATGGACAAAAATATCTCGGTGCTAACTTCCCTTTGCCACCAAAATGCATTACCCGCTTATAGGGGGAAACTTTCAGAAACACTTTATCACCCACTTCGAACTTAACATCTTTTCGCTTCAAATCTTCATAACTTTTCTGTCTATCTTAGGCTTGTTTCATTCTATTTCTGATCAACTTGATATCTTCTATCATTTTCTGCATTATTTCTGGCCCAAGAGCTATATTCAAGACATATTTCTCTCCTATCTCATCCCAATGTAGTGGAGATCTACATCGTCTACCATACAAGGCCTCGTAAAGAGCCATTTTAATTGTAGACTTATAGCTATTATTATAGGCAAACTCCAACAAGGGTAGCATCTCATGCCAGGACATTCTATAATCCATACAACATGCCCTTAACATATCCTCAAGTACTTGATTTGTTTCTCTCGGTCGCCCATCTCTGGCTTCGAGGATGGTAGCTTTTGTACTTAAATGCCAATTTGGTACTCAAGTTTCTTTGTAAACTGGTCCAAAAAGCTGAGACAAATCTGGAATCTCTATTTGATATTATTGTCTTGGGCACTCCGTGCAATCTAACTATCTCCTTAATATAAATCTGGGCCAATTGATCTAAGGTAGTGCTCTACGTTACTAGAAGAAAATGGGCTGACTTGGTTAATCTGTCTACTATCACCCATATGGCATTAAACCCTTTCTGAACTCTTGGGAGACATGTGATAAAATCCATTGAGATACTCTCCTATTTCGATTCAGGAATGTTAAGTGGCTAAAGCAATCCTGACGACCTTTGGTGTTCCGCTTTCACCTGTTGATAAACCAGGCACCTAACTACAAAATCTCCGATATCTCTTTTCATACCTAGCCACCAATAGGCTTTCTTTAAATCTTGATATATCTTGGTTGCTCCAGGATGAGCAGTGTATGGTGTGTCATGAGCCTTCGTAAGAATTCTTTTCTTCAACTCAACATCTTGAGTCACGCATAAGCGATTCCTAAAATGGAGGACACCATCTGGCAGGTGGAATTCTAATATCTTGCCCTTAAGCACTTGCTGACTTATTTTCTGACACCACTCATCAGCAACTTGCTTTTCTTTAATCTCTTCTAGAAGGGTAGGCTGAATTTCTAACTTGGCAATCCTTTTCAGTATCACCTTAATTTGTTCTTTGCACAATTCTTCTAATAACTCTTTCTGCATTGTGAGTCGGGACAAATAGGTTTTTCTACTAAGCATCGGCCCTAACTTACATTGGCTTTCCCTAGCTGATACTTAATCTCACAATCATAATCTTTAACCAGCTCTAACCATCTCCTCTGTCTCATGTTTAGATCCATTTGAGTGAAAAAGTACTTTAAACTCTTGTGATCGATGTAGATACTACTCTTTGCACCATATAGGTAATGCCTCCAAATCTTTAATACAAAGACTACAAATACCACTCTAAACTTATTACCTACCCTATCGCATCAACCACAGACCTAGTCCCTCAGGCAGGCATCTGTATAAATATCATAATCCACACCCTCCTATGGTAACACCAAAACAGGAGCAGTGGTTAATCTTTTCTTCAGCTCTTGGAAACTCTCTTCACAGGTATCTGACCACATAAAAGGAGTTCTCTGTTTGGTAAGAGCTATAAGCGGCTTAGCCAAGTGAGCAAATCCTGCTACAAACCGCCAATAATAACCGACTAGTCCCAAGAAACTTCTAACCTCCTTCACTATCTTTGGCTTTTGCCACTCAAGGATTGCCTTCACTTTGCTACGATCTACTGATATACCCACTATGGAGACAGTATGGCCCAGAAATATAACTTGATCCAGCCAAAACTCACACTTAGAAAACTTGGCAAACAACTTCTTATCTCTCAATCGTTATAGCACAAATCTTAAGTGTTCCTCATGCTCCTCTCTTGACTTAGAATAAACCAGGACATCATCAATAAACACCACTATAAATTGATCAAGGTAATCATGAAACACCCGGTTCATTAAGTCCATAAAGAATGTTGGGGCATTGGTTAACCTAAAAGGCATCACCACAAACTCTTAATGCCCATATCTCGTCTGAAAAGCAGTCTTGGCAATATCTTGTTCCGCCACTCTTACTTGATAATAACCCGACCTCAAATCAATCTTGGAAAACACTGCTGCACCTTTCAGTTGATCAAATAAATCATCTATTCGAGGCAATAGGTACTTATTTTTCACTATCACTTTATTCAATTCTCTGTAATTTATACACATCTCGTAGTGACCCGTCTTTCTTCTTCATAAACAAAATTGGAACTCCTTAAGGAGAATGACTGGGTTGGATAAAGCCCTTATCTAGGAGTTCTTGGAGTTTCTTCTTCAATTCCTAAAGCTCGGCTGGGGCCATCTGGTAAGGGGCTTTGGAAATCGGTGCTATCCTTGGTGCCAGTTCAATACTGAATTCTACTTTTCTTTCCGGAGGTAAACCCGACAAATCTTTTAGAAATACATCTAAAAATTCCTGGACTACTGGCACATTCTGAAACTCTGGTTGTGGGACGTCATTATTTTGCATCACATGGGCAATTTACCTATAACACCTTTTTCTTAACATCTTTCTAGCCTTGATACTAATGATTAACATACTCACCTGATGGCCCTCTCCAAAACTAAACTTATCCCCATCATCAAGATTAAATCTTGCTTTCTTCTTTCGATAGTCAATTTCTACTCCATACCTCCTTAGGAAATCCATACTCAAAATAACATCAAAGTCAGGCATATCAAACACTATCAAATCAACTAATAACTCTCTTCCATGGATCACTACGGACTCCCCTAGTAGCATCTCATGGGTCACCACATTAACACCATCTGGTAATTCTATCTTAATAGGCTGACTCACTCTAATAGGTTTCAAACCTAATCTTTCTATCATCCCATAAGTAATGAAAGAGTGAGTAGCTCCAGAATCAATCAATGTATAACAAGGAACTAAATGGAATATAATGCGAATAGGTTCCTCGGCTTCCCATGCACTAAACACCCGAGCATTAGTACCTCTAGAAGTCTAAGCTGCGGGTGTAGGAGGGGCTTTACAATCTTTCATCAAGTGCCCTAGCTGTCAGCACCTATAACATACATTTCGGCCTAACTCTCTTAAACACTCCCCTGGATGAGTTCTCCCACACTTTGGACATAGGGAAAACTTAGTAGTCCTTGGCCGTTTACTTTGCTAGTCTCTTCTATTCTTCTTAGACTGAAATTTCTTCTTGTTTCTCACCTCCCTATTTTTGAAAACCTCACTTCTCTCTCTGTGGAGCGGGAGATGGCTTACTCGATCTTGCTGTTGATGAACCAGTTGGGGTGAGCTTGTTCACAAAGATCTTTGCCCGTAAGGCTCGCTCTAAAGCCTTACTATAGGTCCGAGGGGGTTCGGCACCTGCCATTACATCAAGGGCTATTTCTGGCTTCAACCCATGCACGAACTTATCTCTCTCGCCTGGGGTACTCCCACTTTACACCTAGTGCAAACCTTGCCCAGTGGAATTAAATTTTTACTAAGTATTTTTTCTTTCAAACTTTTGTATTGGTGCCCTTGCCCGCAACCGAAATAAATTCTTGGATCTTTTCATGAACCTGATCAACTGTTCTATACTCAGCCTCCTCAAATAATCTCTTAAACTCTCCCCAGGTCATAACTGCTATCTCATGAGTATCTTCCGTCAACTCCCACCAAATCTAGGCATCACCCCGAAATAGAAAACTAGCATACTGAATCTTTTCCCGACCTGTCATGGGAAACAAGACCGTCGTACGCTCTACGGACCCAAACCACTCTTTTGCCACTAATGGGTTCGTTGTACCTCTAAATTCCAACAGCTGGTGTTGGCTTGGGAGCCCATAAATAGGCTCAATTCGGTTGAAGCCAAATGTTGGGGGTACCGACCTTTCTCTCTCTTCTCCAGTGGTCGGTATACGAACTAGGGTTTCTACTCTCTCTGGTATAACTCTTCCTTGACCCTTTACTAACACTTGTTGTACAATAGTTTGGATCCTCACCTCATCGAGGGTAAGGGGAGTAGGTTTTGGCGGGTTGGAATTTCCCCCGCACTCATTGCCTTCTTACGACTTGCTCGTGTTCTACGTCTCATCTACAAGACAAACACACATGAATCAACTCAAATAACTCATTTGCTACATTAGGTAAGAAAAGAATTAACTTACAACGGTCGGCCACGGAACGTCAATGCCGCGAGAATGGCCCACTGTCAAATCCCAAAACCTGGCTCTGATACCAAAAATGTAATGACCCTTTCTAGCTAGTATACGTGGAAAATATAATATGATAAAAATACATAAGCAGGAAAATGAAAAGTAATGGGCCCAAAAAATTTTCTTTACTGTATATATTAAACTCTTTACATAACAAAAGTATCATTTACATTAGCTTGAAAACTGTGGACAGTAGTGTCATTTCTCTCCACTTCTCGACATCCATCCGACCGCTTCTCACCTATTTCCTGCAAAAACATTTAGAAACAAAGGTGAGCACTAGTTGCACAGTAAGTAAATCCGCTATGCTATTTGTGTTAGGAAGCGATCCAGTTACACAGTAGAAAACAAAAATTTAATAAACACGAATCGTTCCATAGAACCAAGATCAGGGTACAAATTTACAGTTTATATCAAAATAAGAATCTGCTAGGAAAATCGCTTTAGAGTTTAAGAAATCATACGCACGTTTCCGGAGGCTCCTCCAACTTTGTCTCGACGATTTTTGCCATCCACCCAAGTCTAGGATCGAACCGATGTAGCCTACACGAAGATAATTGCAAGGAACTAAAGAGGAATTTGCTAGATCCTCTTTAGTCTTAAGAAACAAAGAAGAAATGAAATGTATTTGTTTTTCAATAAAAACAAAGTCTGGCGTGAGAGAATGAAATAAGGGGCTGTAGCTTTTCTTTAAAAAATGAATGAATCAATCTTCTCTCAATTAAACTTTTACTTTTATAGTGTAATTTTAATTACCCTATCCCCTTATGGAATAGGCTTGGGCTCCAACCCAAACACCCATTGTTTCCAAACACTCCTATTTAGATATTTTAATTTTGTTTATCATTATCTCAATTAAAATCAATTGATATATATATATATATTAACATTTAACAATAATGATAACTTATTTAAATATATGTGAACACATTTAAACGTAATCTCACTTATTTAATTTTTCTAAAAAATTAAATAAAGGCTAAGACCTCAAGAATTTAATTAACCACCTTTGTGAAATTACCAAATACCCTTTCGCCTAAAAAGACGAAAACGCCCTTCTTACTTCCTGGCTCTTAAATTATCTTCTATGTATGTGACCCATAGACTCCTCATCATACCGACAGTGTATAGTATCGCGATTAACACCAATTAATCGTCTCATTATATACAGTATCCAAGATTGGCCCCTCAGCAGCATCATGCCACCCGATAGATTCGCATTCAAAGAAAGTAGCTACCGTCAACAATATGGTTACCGCATAATTGAATCCTTTCATCATCCGTTATCTCCCGACGAGACCGAGGCATAGAAATAGTGTCAACCTATGGTCACTCTCGATGTTGTGTATTCAACCATTCGGACCAATGACTATATTATAAATCGATAGAGCAACAATCAATCCCACTGCCCAACTGGGCCCCGCTTATCGCCATTGCCATACACCGATACGCCGTGAGATAATTTCTCCCGTACCAGGGAGTGATGAATCCTCTGTCTATCCACCATTGTCTTGATACACTCCTTGATGCAGCCAATCACCACCGTATTGACAATAAAAAGAACTAACGTTAGGCTAGTGTCAAACTACACCACTTAGCACAAGGCGCCTAGTGATCTCAAGTCTAAGGATCACATGCACCACAATTCATTAGAGGATTTGTTCCATAGACACTAGGGTTACCATCCATATGGAATCCTCTCGGTGGTTAGTCGGAACTTGCCTCCTACAAGAAGACTCCCATGTGTTGCACCTGGGTTGGGTTGTCACTAAACAACCTTGACAAGTTGAGACTGCCACGCCTTTCGACAGTGGTCGCCTTCAACACTATGATAGCTTTATCGTATTATCTGTGCCCTTACTTCTGAATAATACTAGGGCTACGAACATCTCTAGAATGGCCACCATATGTGCTTATAGGGTTCTCACTATATAGATTTGAAATACTTGATACCCTCGTCATGGTTCTACCATTCTAAGGACATGTAATAACTCCTTTATACTAGGATACTCATAGAAATACATAAAGTAAAATACATTTATATCAACAAAAGTAGATGGGCAAATTTTCTTTTAGTACATATAAACATTTTACAAAAAAAGTTATCAAAAACAAAGGGACCAGATAGCTATTCAGCCTCGCTTGCCGACGGCAATCCGACTGCATCCTCACCTAGATCTTGTAAACACAAAGAAAAACAACGGGGTGAGCACAAAAATAATGCTCAGTAAGTAAATCCTTTACTGCTCCCGTCCCCGGGTAACTCTTTTTTCTTAATTCTTTCCTTACACACTTCTCGCTCATTTATTTTCTCTTCTGCTTTCTTTTCTTTCCACATAGCTCTCTTTTATTAATTTTTTATTGTAAGTCATGGCCTCATCTTACCGGAGGCATGGCCGGGTGGAGTTCACAAAGCACCAACCCGCTCTTCATAACTCTACTCATTCTCTATTTATTCTTTCTCACTTGAATGTCACGGCCTCATCTTACCGGTGGAGGGCACGGCCGGGTGGAGTTCACAAGCACAACCCAACTCTTTGTGATCGGCGAGCGGAGTTCTTACAAAACACCAACCCGCTCTTTGTGTTTTTCTCATTCTCTCTACTCTTAGAGTAGTTCATTCACAAAGTTTTCTACTCTTTCTCAAGCTACTTCTCAATGCACAATTAATGTATAAGGATGGTTCATGCTTAAAATTTCTTACTTAAGGCACTTATGAAATGCACAAATGCAATGTTGCATCAAGATAGTCATTCTGCACAGGTCACACTCAAGAAGGCATAACTTGCGTTATACACATCGGATTGCTACGGTTTTGGTCTCATTTTAAAGCTTAGAGACAGGGCACAATGTTTATGTTTTGGTCTCAACCCAGTTCAATATGTAAGATGCCCAAAAATCACTCAGAAGGTTACAGTTGTGACAAGGCAGTTTTCACTTAGGCTTTTCACTTAGGCATTTCATCAAACAATAAATGTGCAAACATAAATTCTACTTTAGCTATAACTCTTCTTCTTTCTTTAACCATCCAAAATGGGAGTAAAGCTCCCTTGTATCATCACAAAACCTGTCAAGGAAAAACACTCCCAAAAGTTTACTCAAACTTCTTTCAACTTCAATCAAACTTCTTTCAACTTCAATCAAACTTCAACCCATCATCATACAATCAAAAGCACTTCTCATAATTCAAATATATCGAACAGCAAGCATAATTCATCATCAATCTCATCTCAATTTCTCAATAATCATAACACATAAATAATTAAAAGAAATCTCTACTCACTTGATTTTCTTAAATCTTAACTTGGTTAGATTTACTTACCTTATGCTTGAGTCTTCTCTACTAAGCTCTCTACTCTTGTTGGATTCAAAACTTCTTCTAACCCTAAGCATAAACTTCATAAGAACTCAACTTTTACACAAATAAATCATAGATGAAGAGCATGAATTCTTACCTTTTGAAGTCTTGAATCAAAACCTATTAAAAAAATCACTCAAAAAGCCCTCAAAATCCTTGGAGATTGAATGAAAAATTTGAGAGAAAATGGGGAGTAGTGTAATGGTGGAATGAAGGGAAATAAAGGGTTACAAACCCTTATCATCTTATTTGATAAACTCACTTTCCCATTTTGCCCTTACACTTTTTTGAAAATTCCATCCTTGTCCCATAGTTTACCATAATGCCCTCATTTTTATTGCATTCTTTATGAAATTCTACCTCTTTTCACTCCCCATTTTTTCAGCTAATTTTGAGGTGAAAATACCATTTTTACCCTTAATTACAAGTTTAAGGCATTTTTCTTCTTATTCTCTTAAAATAACTTTAATAAAAAAATTAACTAAGGGCTATAAAACCCATAATTTTAAATCATGTACCTTCCATGTTGGGAAAAATTGCAAAGCATTATATATATCAATACATACAATGATGATTTACGCGATATAGTATAAAATGCCTTTTATTGATCAATGAATATTATTACAAAGAGTAGATTCTACAATAATTGATTGGCTCTAGGGCATCAACTCTAACAATCCGTTGCTCATATTCTAAATTCTTTCCTTACATTACTCTTTTTCTTCTTCTTGATTCTCACTATTTCTAGTTCTCACTGTTCTTTTGTTATCACTTTTTTTGTTCTCTCTTTCTAGTTCTCTTTGTTCTTTCTTTATCACTTTCTTACTACCCACGATAGAAATCATGGTATCATACTTATGTATGATGCAAATGCATAGAGATGCATTTTCTTTCTACTTTTCTGTTTCTTGTTCTGTTTTCTTTCTCTTTTCTATGTTTCTTTCTTTCTTTTCTTTCTTCTTCTCTTCTCTTATTTTCTGTTCTTTTCTTTTCTTATTCTTTCTTATTCTTTGCCAATTGGACTTGGTTGATGCATGGATTCGGAACCCTGGCCGTGTGAGTGAGTACAGTCCTCATCTACATGCACTCTTACGGACTCGGCAAATTAAATTTTTCTTTTCTTCTTAGGCCACTCATTTAGGTGGCGTGCATGTAGGGTATTTCGGGTATAGCCCTCATCCACATGCACTCTTACGGGCCATACAAATTCTTCTTCTTATTCTTAGGCCGCTCACTGAAGGTGGCGTGCATGTGGCAATATTCTTCTTCTTATCACCCACAGGTTCCTCATCGCATCAACCTTTCTTTTCTCTTCTTTAGCACTCTTCTTTCTTTCTTTTTGTTCTTTAGTGCCTTTCTTTCTTTCTCTTTATTCTTTAAGTTCTTCATTTTTTAACTTCTTTAGTCTCTAAATTCTCATACATATGCATATGTTTGCATGTAGATGATTCATGCTTATTATTCTTTCTAAATGCAAATATTTAATGCAAGAATGCCATGTAGCATCAAAATAAGTCTTTCTCTATCATCTACAAGCTCATATCAAGATCACAAATAAATACACTCATACATACACTTCTCTTGGATATTTCATCAAACATAATGCATGCATACTCAAATTCTCATTTAGCTATACTTTTACTTTTTTCTCAAGCCACCAATATTTGGAGTAAAAGTCCCTTAAATCAATACTAAACCTGGCCAGGAAAAATACACTTCATAATTCTTTTCAAACTCTTTCTAAATTCAACCCAACTTCTATCAATCGCCACACAACAACTTCCACTTCTCATGGCTAAATTCTACTCATCCACAACCATCAATCTCATGAATAATTCTCAAAAACATAAACACATACATACATATGAAAATTCTTTATTCACTTGATTTCTCAAATCATAACTTGAGTTGGATTTACTTACCTTGAACTTGAATAATTTCACTAGAATCTCTCTCCTTGGTAGACTTCTACTTTCTTCAAAATCCTAAGCATAAAAACTATAAGAATTCAACACTTTAATAATTCATCACACCTCTTTTTGCAAGAATTCTTACCTTGGGATGCATAGGAATGAATCTCTACCAAAACCCAACCAAAAGCCCTCTAATTTTCCTTGGAAATTTGATGAAGAGATTGAGAGAATTGAGAATCAAAGTGGCGTGTAAGGTGTAGAGAATGGTAGGGTTTGTGTGCTTGAACCGTTATTATCTCATATTAATATTCATACTTTCCCATTTTGCTCTTACACTTTCTTGGAAATTCTATCTCTGTCCTTTAGTTAATTACAAAAATGCCCTCATCACCACTGCATTTTCCTTAAAATTTCCTTACTTTTCACTCCCTACGTTTTCAACTAATTAGGGGCAAAATGGTCCTTTTTCCTTTAAGGAAATTTCTCTAGAATTTTCTCAAGATTTCCAGCCAGCTCTTTGCCCTGGCAAAGTCTTTTCTTCGCCTCGGTGAAAAATTCTAGAGCATACGTCGCCGCGGCAAACTTTCTTCTTGGCTGCGACGAAGTCTGAAATTCTCAACTTCGCCAATCCTTCACCTTAAAACAAGCAATACTATGGGCAAACAGGCAACACTAAGAGCATATAAGCTTAACTAAGGGCAAACAAGCATAAAATAGGTTATGTACCTCAATGTGGGTGTTACAGAGTTATGATACTATCCCACATTCCTTCAGGTGTTCAGAAAACCCTGAGCTTAAGTATTCACCTCCTCGATCCGACCGAAGAGCTTTAATACTTTTTGCCCAACATATTCTATACTTCATTCCTGAATTCTTTGAATTTATCAAAGGCTTCAGATTTATGTCTCATAAGGTAGACATAACCGTATCTACTGAAATCATCAGTAAATGTGATGAAGTATGAATATCCACATCTAGCTTCAAGTGTTAGTGGACCACATACATCACTATGGATGATGTCTAATAGTTCAGTAGCCTTTTCACCTTGTCCTGTGAAAGGTGTTAGGAAACGACCCGGTTGCGCATCGGAAAACAAAAATTTACAACCACGGATCGTTCCTTAGAACCCAAAATCAAGGCATAGATTTTACAGTTTATGCATAATATAAGAATCTGCAGAAAATAAATCCAAAGGTTTGAGAAACCATACCCACGTTGGAGGCTCCACCAATGTTGTCTCGAATGTGTTTGCTACCGATCCAAGTGTAGGATCGAACCGTAGAGGTCCACATGAAGACAATCCAACCAAGAACCAAGAGGGATTTGCTAGATCCTCCTTGGCCTTAAGAAATCAAGAAGAACAAAAGAAAAAAGGGTTTGATTTTCCAATCCAACAAGGAAAGTGGAGGGCGGGTGGGGAGTCTATTCAAAAGGTCTGTGTTTTTCTTTTATTTCAAAAGGCAAATGAATTGAATTATTAAATCACACAAACACTATTTTCCTTTTATAGGCAAACCAAGTTGCCCTATTCCCACATGGAATGGGCTTGGGCTCCAACCCAAACACCCCATGTTGCCAAACACTCCCCAAATTGGATATTTTATTTATTTCATCATTATTTCAATTAAAAATCAATTAATATATATATTAACATTTAATAATAATGATAATTTATTTGAATATGTGAACACACATTCAACCGTAATTTCACTTATTTAATTTTTTAACAAATTAAATAAAAAGGCTACTACCTCAAGAAATTTAATTGCAATGTGAAATTACCAAAATACCCCTTCGCCCAAAAAAGACGAAAAACGCCCTTCTTTCTTCTTGGCTCTTAAATTATCTTCTATGTGTGTGACCCATAGGCTCCTCATCATACCGGTAGTGTATAGTATCGCGATTAACACCAATTAATCGTCTCCCCCACTAATACACGTACCAAGATTGGCCCCCTAGCAAGGCATCATGGCCACCCGATAGATTCGGATTCAAGAAAGTAGCTACATCAACGATATGGTTACCGTATAACACGATCCTTTCATCATAACGTTATCTCGACGAGACGAAGGCATAGAAATAGTGTCAACCTTCGGTTACTCGATATTATATATTCGCTTTGGACCAATGACCTATTATAATCGGATAGAGCAACAACTCAATCCCATTGTGGCCACGCTTTTAGTGTCATTGCCATATACTAAATTACGCCGTGAGATAACTTCTCCCGTGCCGGGAGTGATGAATCCTCTCGCCAATCCACCATAGTCTTGATACACTCCTTGATATAGCCCAATCACCACCGTATCGCTCACAATAGAATCAAGCTTAGGCTAGTGTCAAACCGTACCAATCGGTGCACAAGGCGCTCCTGATCTCAAGTCTAAGGATCACATGCACCACCATTCGTAAGAGGATTTGTTCCATAGACACGGGGTTACCATCCATATGGAATCCTCGGTGGGTCGGGTCCAAGGTTGAACTTGCTCGGTATATCCGCCTACAACAAGCACCCATGTGTTGCACCAGTTGTCACCAAACAACCTTGATAAGTGAGATCGCCATCGCCTTCGCGAGGTCGTTCAACACTATGATAGCCTTACCGTATTATTCGTGCCCTTGCTCCCGTAACAATACTGTGGGCTACTTGGACGTTTCTAGAATGGCCACCTTATGTGCTCATAGGGTTCTCACTATCAAGATTTGAAACACTTGATACCCTCGCACGGCTTCTACCATTCTAAGGACATATATCAATACATATTGCAATAATAATGATTTACGCGATATAGAATAAAATGCCTTTTATTATTGATTAATGAACATTATTACAAAGAGTCAATTCCACAATAATTGATTGGCTCTAGGGCATCTACTCTAACAATCTCCCATTTGCACTATAGCCAATCATTCATGTATTTAATACCAAATGATTTCAAGTGCCTTTCATGCTTCATGCGCAGAGGCTTTGTCAAGGATCTGCGAGATTGTCGCCGCATGCACTTTACTAATCTGCACGCCTTTCCTCTCAACTATCTCTCGATGAGATGGAATCGTCCTAAGTATGTGTCCGGACTTCGATGAGACCGTGGTTCCCTAGCTTGAGCAATTGCTCCATTGTTCTCACAATAGATGTCTATAGGATCAACAATCGTAGGAACCACACCAAGTTCAGTGACGAACTTCTTAATCCAGACTGCCTCCTTGGCCGCATCTCGACAATGCAATATACTCAACCTCCAATGTAGAGTCCATCACGGTTGCTTTTTGCTTGAGCTCTTCCACTTCACCGCACCGCCATTGAGACAAAATACAAACCCTGATTGCGATCGATAATCGTCTTTGTCCGTTTGGAAACTAGCATCACTGTATCCTCTTATAGTGAGCTCATCTTCCCCTCCATAAACCAAGAACATATCCTTAGTCCTTCAAGTACTTAAGAATATTCTTGATACCATCCAAAGGACGCTCACCGATCCGATTGATATCTACTACAAGTGCTCAAAGCACATGAGACATCAATCCGAGTACATAGCATGGCATACATGATGGATCCAATTGCCGATGCATATGGGATCCTTCATCCTATCTTTCTCATCTTGTGTTTTAGGACACAATTCCTTAGAGAGATAAACACCATGTGACATCGAAAGAAATCATTTCTTGGATTCTTCCATACTGAATTGTTTCAGTACTTTGTCAATATATGCACTCGACTTAGATCAAGAACCCACGCGATCTATCACGATAGATCTTTATACCAAGGATGTAAGGTGCTTCCCTAAGTCTTTCATGGAGAAGCACTTGGATAACCAAGTCTTTATCATTGCAAGTTTGGTATATCATTCCCGATCAAGTATGTCATCGACATACAACACTAGGAATGCTATGCACTCCCCACTCACTTTCTTGTAAACACAGGCTCATCTTCGTTTTTGATAAAACCGAATTCTTTTACGGCCTCATCAAAACGAATGTTCCAAACCTCCTTAAGCTTGCTTGAGTCCATAAATGGATCTCTGCAACTTGCATACCTTATTAGCTTGACTATCAAGAACGAAACCATCAGGTTGTGTCATATACACATCCTCCTCAAGGTTTCGCTCAGAAAGCGCTTTTGACATCCATTTGCCAAATCTCATAGTCATGATATGCAAGAATTGCAAGCATAATCCTGGATGGATTTGATCATGGCAACCGGTGAAAAGGTTTCTTCATAGTCAATGCCATGAATTTGTTTGAAACCTTTGGCAACCAACCGTGCTTTATAAGTATGCACGTTGCCATCCATGTCGTCTTCTTCTTGAAGACCCATTTACACCCTATGGGTTTTATCCCTTCAGCGGTTCCACCGAGACCACACTTGGTTCTCGGGTACATGGAGTCCATCTCGATTTCATGGCTTCAAGCCATTTAACAATGTGGATCCGATATAGGCTTCGTAGGTTCGGGTTCATCGTCCTTGATAGACTAGTACGTCACCATGTTGAGTCACGAGATAACCGTATCTCTCGGGGCTCATGGCGTACTCTCCCGATCTACGTAGCTCTTGTGCTACCCGAGGTGGTTCACTTTGATCCACAACTGTGGGAGTAACCTCCTCATGATGCTCAACCACTTCCCCGTGGTACATCATCCCGCCCTCCCTTCGCCTAGTATATCTTGTGGTTCTAGAACTTCATCGAGTTCTACTTTTCTCCCACTAGTACTTCTTAGAAAATGTTCATTTTCTAGGAAGACACCAGATCGAGCAACAAAGATTTTGCGCTTTCTCGGTGGTAGAAATGGTATCCTTTGGTCTCCTTTGGATACCCCACAAATATACATTTACGGATTTTGGGCCCACTTGTTCAAGTCAATTTCTTAACATAAGCTTCGCAACCCCAAATCCTTAGATAAGACAAGTTGGGCTTTCGCCCACTCCACACCTCATATGGAGTCTTATCTACGACTTTGATGGCACATGGTTTAAAACGTGAGTCGCAAATCTCTAGGGCATAACCCCTCGAACGCAGTAAATCACTAAAACTCATCATGGACCTAACCATGTCAAGTAAGGTCCTATTCCTCCTTTCCCGACACTCCATTGTGTGGGGGTGTATAAGGAGGGTGAGTTGTGATACTATCCCACATTCCTTCAGTACTGAAAACCCCCGAGCTTAAGTATTCACCTCCGATCCGACCGAAGAGCTTTAATACTTTTGCCCAACATATTCGTACTTCATTCCCTGAATTCCTTGAATTTATCAAAGGCTTCATATTTATGTCTCATAAGGTAGACATAACCATATCTACGAAATCATTAGTAAATGTGATGAAGTATGAATATCCACCTCGGCTTCAACGTAGTGGACCACATACATCACTATGGATGATGCCTACAGTTCAAGAGCCTCTTTCACTTTGTCCCTGTGAAAGGAGACTTGGTCATCTTGCCTAAAGGCATGACTCGCATACCTCAAATGACTGAAAGCCAAAAGGGCCAAAACTCCATCCCTTTGAAGTTTTGCAATGCGAGTCTTATTAACATGACACAATCTACAATGCCAGATATGTTTGGTTTTGATCGCTATGTTTAGCTTTCTTGGTTTCAATATTGAGAATATCTTTATTGTTTAAATCAAGAACATATAATCCATTATATAACCTTGCAATTCCAAATAGAATACCATTCAAACTAAAGGACAACAATCCATTAGATATCTCAAAATGATACCCCATATTATCCAAAAACGGATACCCGAAATAATATTTCTAGAAATAGAAGGTACGTGATAACGCTTATGTAGTTCCAACAATAAGCCCGTAGGCAAAGATAAACAATAAGTCCCTATGCTAATGCACCACATGTGCTCCATTTCCAACTCGTAGGTCCACCTCTCCCTTGGCGAGCACTCTACTCGCCTTAGTCCCCTCACATCGCACAAATGTGAGTACCACATCCTATTTCCATGACCCAAGATGTTGAGGAGAAGTTAATCTCAATCATGAAAGTACAAGTCGTAACCTCGACTTCTTCTTGCTTGAGGAAAGCCTTGCAGTTGTTTCCTCCAAGCCAGTGGGCTTGCCACAAAAGAAGCTGCACTACCTTGCCCTTTCCTATGCCACTCTCAGACCAAGAGCAACCTGTCCTTTAGGCTTGGGCTTAGGGTTTGGCCTTAGCCTTACCCTTGCCGCTTACCCTCTTTGCTTTACCGGCAAAGAACCAAGAAAACAAGCTTGACTTTTTCAAGTCCTCGGCTCAGCCTTCAAAGATGTTCGAAGTTCCAGACAGTGGTTTTCTCCATCGTGTTCATATTGAAATTCATTATGAACAGAAAGATAAGAGTCAGCAAGGATTGCACCTTAAATCCATTTGTAATTCGCATCCAAGCCACATCCCAAAGTCTCAAGCCTCTATGTGCTCGATCATCTTGAGCACATGAGGACCAACTGGGCACCCTCCAAGTCACGACTCCCTAAATAGTGCTTTTGACACCTTGTACCTCTCATGTCGAGCATTTGTTTCGTAAAGCTCCTTGAGGTGTAGAATTATGGAAGAAGCATCCATATTCTCATGCCGCTTTGCAAAAGATAGGTGTCATCGATGCTAACATCAAGCATTGTACGCTATCAAGATCATCAAGGAACTTTTGATAAGTATCCTTAACTTCCCCGAGTGGCATCGGGGGATCGAGTCACCATGTATGGCTTTTCAAGGATATACAATTTCTTTTCTGACTTAAGTATAATCCGAAGATTACGATACTAGTCTGAGAAATTGGATCCATCCAACCTGTTTTCTTTTTCGATTATCGGTCGCAGGTTCATAATACTCATTTTCGGTGAATCTACAATTGCAGAAAAGATAAAGTTATTATAAAGTTCATTATTATTTAATATGGTCTTTTATTAAACGATGCTCCCACTATTTTACTCAAGCCAATAGCCCTCACTATTAACTTGGGAAAGCCCGTTGGCTTTCCTAGTGGACCGAGATCCCATCCCCGCCCATTTCAAACCTTCGCTTGGCGAACAAGCCAAAAATGGGTTGATTAGGTAGGCCAACAAACTTAATTCCACACCAATTGATAGCTCCCACTATCAACCTCAAATATGAAAAGCCAACAAGCCAATCACACAATTCAATGGCTCCAACCATTGTCCTCAAGTGTGATTCTCAGTATTAGTAGAGTGGACACTACATGTCACCATGTACACATAATATGTGTACTGCTCTACTATGCCTATGACGCGTTTATCAACCTTCGCTTTGGCGAACAAGCAAAACCGTCATTTTAAGTCTTCCCACTCCCATCACCATTAAGGAAAACTCCAATGAATTTTAACCTCCCCACCGGTAGAAGTGTACCCTTCCGCTTGGCGAACAAGGTTTCAATGAAGTTGCTTGGGTTTGATTAAAACCATGGTGATGGAAGGCATTCGTGACTTAATAGACTTAGTTGAGGGGGTTTGTTATTTAATTTCTCATCGATTATTATCTTTGTTAGAATGACATTGTTTGGCATGTTATTCAACATTCAACCTTAGCATGCATTCTAAACAAAATATTAAACGTGTCGGTACATGGCCTAACTAAAACCGATCTCCTCGAGCCTAGGAATCGGTGGGTCACCTAGGGATCCCTGTAACAAATATCTTGAGTCTTCAAGTATGGTTGCCTCGTCCCTTCGCTCCGCCTCCGTACATTACAAAAACATCATTCTAAATTTACAATAAAATTAATATTAAACTAATTTTACATCAACAAATTTAGAAACCTCGATTTACATTCGAGGGAATGAGATGAGAAAAGAATGTACATTAAGAAGAAGAGAGAAGGCAGGACACGCAGGCCCTATTTAAAATATTACAGCCATACATACCCAAAATAATTTAAAACATTCACCCTTAGGTCTAAGGCTCATGTACCGCACACCATGCAATATACAAACAAGTACAAAGCATACATTTCAAAAACAATCAATTTTTGAATTGGGTGGGTTAATTAATTAATTACCCTCTTAAATGCGCAGAATGTACATTGGCTTTATAGGTTATTAAAACTCAGTATTAGTCCCTTTCGTAAAAAATACGTAATGGGAAAACTACGCCTTTCTCGCGGCGAAGGGTTTTATCTTCGCCGCGGCGAGGACTTACGGATGCACTTCCTGCCGCATACTTCGCCGCGGCAAAGGTTTTATCTTCGCCGCGGCGAGGATTTAAATTAGGTTCTAGTCAGCCATGATCTTCGCCAGGCGAAGGTTTTATCTTCACCGCGCGAAACCGGTCCTAAAGGCTCCGCATGGGCGAAGCTTTAGCTTCGCCGCGACGAATCCTAGAAATCCCCAATTGTACAGTTCGCATTTTTACAGTTTTTTGTGTATAAACAAGAATCCAAATCAAATCAAACGTACATACGTTCAACCAGGATATTAACCAACCAATATAACATTCATCAACACATTATTAAACCAGTTTATCATTTGAATCACTCATTCAATCATGGAAATACAGATTTTTCAGATTTTTCAAAAACTGGGTTTTTCATGGCAGATTCATCAAGGCAGCATGTTATCAACAAATACATGTATCAACCATTCAATAACGTAAATCTAGTACCCTAGGCTCGATACCACCGTTAGGAAACGACCTTGGTTCACTAACGAAAAACAAAAATTTACAACCACGGATCGCTTCCTTAGAACCCAAAATCAAGGCACAGATTTTACAGTTTATGCATAATATAAGAATCTGCAGAAAATAAATCCAAAGGTTTGAGAAACCATACCCACATTGGAGGCTCCACCAATGTTGTCTCTGAATGTGTTTGCTACCGATCCAAGTGTAGGATCGAATCGTAGAGGTCCACACGAAGACAATCAACAAGAACCAAGGAGGATTTGCAGATCCTTCTTGGCCTTGAGAAATCAAGAAGAACAAAAGAAAAAGGGTTTGATTTCCAATCCAACAAAGGAAAGTGGCGTGGGAGTCTATTCAAAAGGTCTGTGTTTTTCTTTTATTTCAAAAAGGCAAATATGAATTGATTATTAAATCACACAAACACTATTCCTTTTATAGGCAAACCAAGTTGCCCTATTCCCACATGGAATGGGCTTGGGCTCCAACCCAAACACCCCATGTTGCCAAACACTCCCAAATTAGATATTTTATTTATTTCATCATTATTTCAATTAAAAAATCAATTAATATATATTTAATATATATATTAACATTTAACAATAATGATAATTTATTTGAATATGTGCGAACACACATTCAACCGTAATTTCACTTATTTAATTTTTAACAAATTAAATAAAAAGGCTACGACCTCAAAGAAATTTAATTGCACTGTGAAATTACCAAAATACCCCTTCGCCCAAAAAAAGACGAAAACGCCCTTCTTTCTTCTTGGCTCTTAAATTATCTTCTATGTGTGTGACCCATAGGCTCCTCATCATACCGGTAGTGTATAGTATCGCGATTAACACCAATTAATCGTCTCACTAATACACAGACCAAGATTGGCCTCTAGCAAGGCATCATGGCCACCCGATAGATTCGGATTCAGCAAAGTAGCTACCTGTCAACGATATGGTTACCGTACAATACGATCCTTTCATCATACGTTATCTCGACGAGACGAAGGCATAGAAATAGTGTCAACCTTCGGTTACTCTCGATATTATATATTCAGTTTCTGGACCAATGACCGTATTATAACTGGATAGAGCAACAACTCAAATCCCACCGTGGCCACGCTTTTAGTGTCATTGCCATATACTAAATTGCGCCGTGAGATAACTTCTCCCGCACCCGAGTGATGAATCCTCTCCAATCCACCATAGTCTTGATACACTCCTTGATATAGCCAATCACCACCGCATGACAAACTCAATAGAATCGCGTAGGCTAGTGTCAAACCGCACCAATCCGGTGCACAAGGCGCCCTCCGGTGATCTCAAGTCTAAGGATCACATGCACCACCATTCGTAAGAGGATTTGTTCCATAGACACTGGGGTTACCATCCATATGGAATCCTCTGGTGGGTCAGTCCAGTGAACTTGCTGCGGTATATCCGCCTACAACAAGCACCCATGTGTTGTACCAGGTTGTCACCAAACAACCTTGACAAGTGAGATCACCACGCTTTCGACAGGTCGTTCAACACTATGATAGCCTTACCGTATTATTCCGTGCCCTTGCTTGATATAATACCGGGGCTACGAC
The DNA here is from genome assembly GCA_026225825.1 of Pistacia integerrima. Classification (NCBI taxonomy): domain Eukaryota; kingdom Viridiplantae; phylum Streptophyta; class Magnoliopsida; order Sapindales; family Anacardiaceae; genus Pistacia; species Pistacia integerrima. Next base: position 19,372,504 of record CM047747.1, read on the forward strand.
GTTTCTAGAATGGCCACCTTATGTGCTCATAGGGTTCTCACTATCAAGATTTGAAACACTTGATACCCTCGTCATGGTTCTACCATTCTAAGGACATATATCAATACATATTGCAATAATAATGATTTACGCGATATAGAATAAAACGCCTTTTATTATTGATTAATGAACATTATTACAAAGAGTCAATTCCACAATAATTGATTGGCTCTAGGGCATCTACTCTAACAAAAGGAGACTTGGTTATCTTGCCTAATAGGCATGACTTGCATACCTCAAATGACTAAAAGTCAAAAGGGTCCAAAACTCCATCCTCTTGAAGTTTTGCAATGCGGGTCTTATTAACATGACCCAATCTACAGTGCTAGATATATGTCTGATTTTGATCGCTATGTTTAGCTTTCTTGGTTTCAACATTGAGAATATCTTTATTGTTTAAATCAAGAACATATAACCTTGCAATTCCAAATAGAATACCATTCAAACTAAAGGATAACAATCCATTGGACATCTAAAAATGATACGCTATATTATCCAAAGCGGATACTGAAATAATATTTCTAGAAATAAAAGGTATGTGATCACAGTTATGTAGTTCCAACAATAAGCCCATGTGCTCCATTTCCAACTCGTAGATCCACCTCTCCCTTTGCGAGCAGTCTACTCTGCCTTAGTCCCTGCACATCAGTACAAATGTAAGTACCACATCCAATGTCAATGACCCAAGATGTTAAGGGAGAGAAGTTAATCTCAATCATAAATATACCTGAAATCGTAGGATCTAACTTCTTCGTGCCTGTGAGGAAAGCCTTCTCATAGCTTCCTCCAAAGGGTCGTGGGCCTACCACAATGTATGTACTACTTTGCCCTTCCCTATGCCACTCTCAAGCCCAAGAGCAACCTGTCCTTTGAGCTTGGGCTTGGGTTTGGCCTTGGCCTTACCCTTGCCGTTACCCTTTCCTTTACTGATAGCAACCAGTAAAACAGGTTTGGACTTCTTCAAGTCCTGCTCTATAGTCCTCAACATGTTTAAAAGCTCCGACAGGGTTTTCACCATTGTGTTCATATTGAAGTTCATTATGAACGGTGCATAAGAGTCAGGCAAGGATTGCAGAATTAAATCCACTTGTAATTCTACATCCAACTCAAACCCTAAAGTCTTAAGTCTCTCCATGTGCTCGATCATCTTAAGCACATGAGGACCAACTTGGGCTCCCTCGATCAGACAACTTCCAAACAGTGCTTTTGACACCTTGTACCTCTCTTGTCGAGCATTCCCTTCGAAAAGATCCTTGAGGTGTAGAATAATGGCAGCAATATCCATATTCTCATGCTGCTTTTGCAGCACTGGTGTCATTGATGCTAACATCAAGCATTGAACGCCATCAGCATCATCAAGGAACTTTTGATAAGTATCTTTTACTTCCTGAGTGGCATCAGGATCAAGCTTAACCATGTATGGCTTTTCAAGGAAATACAATTTCTTTTCTAACTTGAGTATAATCCGAAGATTACGATACCAGTCTGAGAAATTGGATCCATCCAACCTGTTTTCTTTCTCGATTATCGGTCACAGGTTCATAATGCTCATTTTGGTGAATCTACAATTGCAGAAAAGATAAAGTCATTATAAAGTTCATTATTATTTAATATGGTCTTTTTATTAAATGACACTCCCACTTATTTCCTCAAGTTAATAGCCCTCACTATTAACTTGGGAAAGCCTGTTGGCTTTCCTAGTGGACTGAGATCCCATCTGGCCCATTTCAAACCTTCGCTTTGGTGAACAAGCCAAAATGAGTTGATTAGGTAAGCCAACAAACTTAATCCATACCAGTTGATAGCTCCTACTATCAATCTCAAATGTGAAGAAGCCAACAAGCCAATCACACAATCCAATGGCCCCAACCATCGTCCTCAAGTGTGATTCTCAATATCAGTAGAGTGGACACTACATGCCACCACGTACACACAATATGTGTACTTCTCTACTATGCCTATGACGCGTTTATCAACCTTCGCTTTGGCGAACAAGCAAAACCGTCATTTTAAGTCAACCCATCACCATTAAGGAAAACTCTAATGAATTTTAACCTCCTACTGGTAGAAGCGTACCCTTCACTTTTGCGAACAAGGTTCCGACAAACAATGGTTTCATTAAAACCATGGTGATGGAAGGCTTACATGACTTAATATACTTTAATTGAGGGCTTGTTATTTAGTGTCTCACCATATTATTATCTTTGTTAGAATGACATTGTTTGGCATGTTCTTGAACATTCAACCTTAGTATGCATTCTAAACAAAATATTAAAACATGCTGGTACATGGCCCAACTAAAACCGATTTCCTCAAGCTTAGAGGAATCGGTAGGTCACCTAGGGGTCCTGTAATGAATATCTTGAGTCTTCAAGTACAATTACCTCTTCCTTTTCTCCACCTCAAGTACATTACAAAAACATCATACTAAATTTACAATAAAATTAATCTTAAAGTAATTTTACATCAATAAATTTAGAAACCTCAATTTACATTCGAGGGGAATGAGATGAGAAGACAATGTACATTGAGAAGGGGAATGAAGGCAGGACACGCAGACCCTATTTTAAAACTTACAACCATACATACCCAAAAATAATTTAAAACATTCACCATAGGTCATAGGGCTCATGTACCGGGCACCATGCAATATACAAACAGGTACATGGCATACATTTCAAAAACAATCATTTTTGAATTGGGTGGGTTTATTATTAATTATCCTCTTATATGTGCAGAATGGTTATTGGCTTTATAGGTTATTAAAAAAACTGCAGTTTGGTCCCTTCGCGAAAAACACAGAATTGGGATAACAACTTTGTCGCCACGGCGAAACAGGAAACCCTGAAATTCTAGAAAGAACGTTGCTGCGGCAAAGTTGTTATTTCATGCGCGAAATCGCAAATCCCAAATCCCAAATGCAGATTCGCGTTTTTGCAGTTTTTCGTGTAATAACACGTATCCAATTCAAATCAAATGCATAAGCATTCGACTAGGATACCAACCAACCAATATAATAATAGGGCATATAATGATAATGAGATCAGCCACTGCCTTTTAACATGGTCGTTTGACACTATGATAGCCTTACCGTATTATCTGTGCCCTTACTTCAGAATAATAATAGGGCTATGGACGTTTCTAGAATAGCTATCATATGTGCTCATAGGGTTCTCACTATCAAAATTTGAAACACTTGATACCCTCGTCACGATTCTACCATTCTAAGGACATATATCAATACATACAATGATGATTTATGCGATATAGAATAAAATGCCTTTATTGATCAATGAACATTATTACAAAGAGTCAATTATACAATAATTGATTGGCTCTAGGGCACCTACTCAAACAATATATATATATATATATATATATATATATATATATATATAATGTAATTGGCATAAGGATCTTGTCTAGGGTTTGCAGATCTTTGAATAAAATTTTTAATTTTCACTGCGTTTAATAGATCTGTTCACCAACAGACCTCTCATAAAGATCTAGTAAATCTTTTGTGTTGAATCTTGCCTTTGTGTGGATATCGGTGGTTCGATCCTGCACGTGGATCATGAGCCTTTTTCATCCAGATCCTGAAAAAGAGGTGGAGCCTTCAAATGTGGGTAAGGCTCTAAATCATTCATGGGTCTTATTTGATTTATAGCATATGAACATCATCATACTCATATTTGGATTTTGGGGTTTATAGTGTTTAATCGATAAATTTTTGTTTTCCTCTGTGTTGTTCTTTGATTAAAACATTAATAGAACCTTGGCAATGGTGAATTAGCTAAATTGTGAACGTCGTCTTGGATTCAAGAAGAGCCTCCTTGATGAGAATGCAAAATGTCATATTTACCCCCCTTAATGTCTAGTCTTTTATACTTATTTGCTGCCTAAATATACTCATTATCATTCTATTTTGATTTAGGATGCAAATGGAGGTGTTAATTGCAAAACGGAAATAATTAAGTGAATTCGGACAGTTTCAACATTGTTTCATAATCTGGGCATAACTCTCTCATCCGAGCTCCGATTGAGATGATTCAAAATTCTGTAGAACACTAAGAAAGAGATATAAAACTTTCATGTTTTGAGTTTGGAGAGATACTCGCTGCATCAAGGTTGTAATTGGGCTTCAAGTTGACGCACCTGCACTGCCGACGTTCTGGAACATTTTGCCTTGTCATGCAAATCAATTGGGCAGTTTATTATTGGAAGATTTGAAGACATGTGGCATGCAAGTTATAGCTTAGAATCACCACTTTACTATTTTATTTTAGGACTTTATCTTATTTTCAATTAATTAGAATCAAATTAGGATTAATGTTATTTTAGGATATTAGAATATTTCTTTTAGGAGATTTAGTGGAATTCAAATACTTGAACTGGATATTTTTTAAGGAGATCAGATTAGGCTTGGGGGGAAACACACCTCTCTCTGGTCTTCTCTGTAACCTTTCCTTTGGAATTTTCGTGATGGCCATGAGAGGCTAATTTTTATAACTTGGTCGAAGGAAACAGAGGCCTCGGAATCAATAACTGTGAGATCTAATCCGTTTTATTTCAGTGTTCAATTTTATGCTTTGAGTATTGGATGTTCTTCTATGCTTATTTTCATGATTATTTCATTTAATTGCTAGGAGGCCTACTAGGTTATTATTTTTTACAATCTATTGCTAAGTTAGATATCAAATCTGTAATTGTTTGATCCCTCTAACTTGTGAAGCAATTAGGGTTATTAATTTGCTCCTTCAGGAATTAGTAATCTTAAGAGGAACATTCGACTAAATTAAATACAACCGCTTGAGTTTGTGTTGTTTACCTTCATCAATCTCTCTAATTCTTAAGGCTACCATTAGATTAAATCTTTAGTGCTTGTCTAGGGTTGTTTAATGGTAAGATTAATTAAGATCGCTTGTTTCCTAATTAATTACAATTAAGGAGAGATAGGAAAATAGTTCCAACGGTGAATATTCAAAGTAAGAATTGATTTACTTTTGCATCAATGATCAGTTGTAAGATTCCGATGGTGGATGTTGACGGGGACCAAGTTTCGTTATATTAATTGATTTTGAATTGAATTGTTTTTGTTTTTGTTTTTGGCTAAGATTGTTTTCTGTTTTACTCAAAACCCCCCAACCTTATTCACATCATCGAAAATTCGGCTAGACACTCTTCGTGGGATCAACCCTTGCTTACCCTATTTACAGTTCAGTAGTTAGGTTAGGAAGGTTTTTAATCTTGGTTGCCTATGACAGCACACCAGATTTTGGCGCCGTTGCCGGGGAGTGATTCTAGTTGATTTTTTTGTTTTTATGTTTTTGTGATTTTTTATTGCGTTTTTGTGATTTTTTTTATTTTGCAGAAAAAAAAAACTGTGAACAGTAGTACTATTTTGGATGAATAGTAGTACTATTCATAAGGAAAATTTTGGTTGAGTTAGGAGTGGTGCAAGTACCCGTTTTGAAGAAAACGAAATTCTGAGCAACACTAGAATTTCTAGCCCCACCCTCTTGAGGCCAAATTCGAATGTTTTGATAGGGTTTTTGGCGTTTTTGTGCTTCTGGTCATATAAAAAAAAAAAAAATTTCTTTATTTTTTTTTTTTTAATTTTCTGGTTGGTTTTCATTATTTGTCATTTATTCCTTTTATAAGATTCTGTGTTTTTTGACCAGGTGCTCTCATCTTGGTGATTTAACATTCGACCCAGAAATTGAGAGCACTTTACGCAGGTTAAGGAAGGAAGCTCAGACAGATTCTGAAGAAAGCAATTTTGATTTAGAAGAGGAGGACGTCATGGTTGGAAATCGGACTTTGAAAGAGCTTGCTGCCCCTGATTTGAATCAAGCACCTTTATGCATAACGTTTCCTGTTTTAGATGCTACCACTACTTTTGAATTAAAATCTAGACTAATACATCTCTTGCCCACTTTTCATGGTCTTGCAGGT
>CM047747.1:19383497-19590997 GCA_026225825.1 Pistacia integerrima
CATCAGCCTCCCAACTCCCAAAGTTAGAAAAGTGCAGGTTGTTCTACCCCCATGTCTTCGAATGGTACTGATTTAAGGTGTGGAGTCTTACAACTAATGGTAGGTTCACTATTTGTAACGCCCCACTTGAGGTACGTAGTTATTGTTTCTTCTTTTGCTCTTATCTGAGTTGGTTTCTTGGTAATATTGTTTGGTTGACCTTTGATTGAGTGTTATGTTGAATACTTGCCCTGAAATTGGTTGAAAATAGAAGAAGTTTAGTGTTTCAGTCTTCCGCCGCGGCGGAGGTGTTGTAGCCACGGGGAAGGCTGGCAGACATTCGCCGTGGCGACAGAGGATTCCTCGCCGCGGCAACGTGCCAACCAAAATGTTTGTTAAGTTTTAGATATTTTCTTTCCTAAGGGCAATTTGACCATTCTACCCCTATTTAGTAGGAAAAGTGGGGAGTAAAATGTAAGGATTTTTCATGGAGAATAGGTTGTTATGGGGTTGTGTTTGTAATGAATCAAAGGATATAGATAGAATTCCCAAAGAAGAGTAAGGGCAAAATGGGAATGCTTGTGTATAAATTTCATTAAAAGGAATTAAGTCATTGCAAACCCTTCATTCTTCTTCTCCAACGCCACTCTCCTCTCTTGCTTCCTCTCAAATTCTCTTTCTTTTGATCAAGGAGTTTTAAAGGGCTTTTGGAGTGATTTCGGGTAGAAAATCAACCCAAGGCATCCTAAGTAAGGATTCTTGCTTTGGTTGTGAAGCTTTGTGAGTTTTAGTATATATTGAATATTGAGGGTTTTTGTTCATTTGTTTAAGAGTAGAGAAAAAGTCAAGCAAAACAAGTGAAAGGAAGAGCTAGTGAAATCTCTCCATAACAAGGTAAGTAAACCCCAACCCAAGTTGAGATTTGGGAATTTTCTTGATTAGGGTTTTGATAGCACTTATGTATGTATGTTATATACATGTTATTGCCATGTTATTGAGGCTTAAATAGAGATTTCTAGTGCTTTATGGTTGTTTATACATTGCAAATATAAGAAGTGACATGTGGATTGGAAAGGTAGTTTGAGATGGAATTGAAGGGGTATTGTGGATCCCTTTTGGAAGTGTCTTTCTTTGGCAGGTTATGTGGCTATGTGAGGGGGTTTCTCCCCATTTTGGATGGTTAGAGAAAGACATAGAATCATTGTTATAGTAGAGTTTTATTATGCACTTGAGTTGTTTGATGAAATACCTAATAGAGGTTTGAGTATGAGAAATGAACCTTAATTCTTGCAACATTGCATGTTGGCATTTCATAAGTGCATTAGTGGAGGTGAACCATCCATAGGCATTAATTGTGCATTGAGAAGTGACCTAAGAAAGAGTAGGAAACTTTGTGTATGCACTTGCTCTATGAGTAGAGATCTTTGTGGATGCAACTACTCTAAGGGTAGAGAGAATGAGAAGTGCTAGAATAGAGTGAATGAGAAGAGTATTAGAGATGGGTGAATGCTTTGTGATCATCACCCGACAGTTATGAGAATCGGGTTGATGCTTTGTGATCATCACCCGAATAGCCATTAGAAATGGGTTGATGCTTTGTGATCATCACCCGATGGGTATTAGAAGCGGGTGGATGCTTTGTGACCATCACCCTGTTAGTTATTAGAAAAGGGGTTGATGCTTTGTGATCATCACCCGATATTTATTAGAAGTGGGTTGATGCGTTGTGATCATCACCCGACAGTGATTAGGAACGGGTTAATGCTTGGTGATTGTTACCCGAAAGTAATGAGGAACAGGTAGGTGCTATGTGGTCTCCACCCGATAGTTATGAAAACCGGGTAGGTGCTTCGTGATCCCCACTCGGTAGTCACTAAGAATGGATTGGTGCTGTGTGAATTCCACCCGATAGTCATGAAGAGTGAGATGGTGCTGAGTGAATGCCATCCGGCCGTACCTCCGGTAAGATGAGGCCATGACGATTAGTAAGAAACAACAGAAAGTGAGAGGAAAGAATTAAGAGTTATACATACGGGGATAGACAGATAGAGGGTTTTACTTACTGAGCATCATTTTGTGATCACCCCGTTATTTTCCTTTGTGGATGCAGGATCTAGGTGATGATACGGTCGGAGGGCGTCGGCAAGCGAGGCAATAGCTACTTGTTTCCCCTGTTTTGTCTTTTAAAATGGCATTTTTATAAATGACGTTCTTTGTGTATAAAAGACGTATGACTTATAATGAAAAGAAAGTTTTTGGGCCCAATTTTCTATTGTTATCATGCATGCATTGTATTAGTTTACAGTAGTTGTTACATTTTTGGTATCAGAGCAAAGATTTTGGGATTGAACAGTGTACTATTCTCATCGCCACGATGTCCTATAACCGACTGTGTGAGTTAATTCTTTCCTTACAGTAATTGTTTCTCGAGTTCATTGGTGTGATTATTTTGTAGATGAGGCGTAGTTATCGGAATCGTGGTAAGGGTGTGGTGAATGAAGGAGAACCTTCTAACCCACCAGAGTCTACACCCCCTCCCTTAGATGAAGCTAGAATTCGGGGAATTATACAGCAAGTCATGGCAGAAACCCAAGGGAGAGTTGAAACCCCCGTACAGGTACCGCCAGTTGCGCATGTTGAAAGAGGACAACCGGTACCTCCCCCGTACAGAGCAAAGTTGAACCGATTTATGGTCTTTCCAGTCAACATCAGCCCTCAGAGTTTAAGGGTACTATGGATCCAGTAATAGCAGAAGAGTGGCTTGGGTCCGTAGAACGAGCCACGAGTTTATTTCCCATGTCAGACTAGGAGAAGATCCGGTATGCGAGTTTCTTGTTTCGGGGTGATGCCCGAATTTGGTGGGAATTAATGGAAGAAACTCATGATGTGACAGTAATGACTTGGGAAGAGTTCAGGCAAGAGTTTGAGGCCGAGTATAGAACAGAGGACCAAGTTCATGAGAAGGTCCAAGAATTTATCAGTTTACAGCAAGGGACTAGTGCCGTAAAAGAGTACTCGATGAAATTCAATTCTCTTGCAAGGTTTGCACCCGGAATAGTTAGTACTCCAGCCTTGAGAAGGGATAAGTTTGTGCACGGGTTGAAGCCGGAGATAGCCCGGGATATAATGACAAGTTCCAACCCTCCTCGAAATTATAGTGAGGCTTTGAGGCGGGCCATGAAGGCGGAGATTTTTTAGAATAAGATTTTCCCAGTCGGATCCTCGACAGGAGGACCGCGTGAGCCACCTTCCGCCCCACAAAGAGAGAAACAAGAAAGTGTAAGAGGTAAAGAAATGAAGAATCAGAAGAAGAAGTTTCAGTATAGACAGAATAAGAGAGAGTGGAAGAATAAACGGCCCCAGACGGAAGGGTTTCCTTTTTGCCCTAAATGCGGAAAGAATCACCCCGGAGAATGTCTGAGGGACCAGAGAGTGTGTTATAGGTGCCGACGGCCAGGGCATATGATGAGAAATTGTAAAGCTCATCTTCCACCAACCACTCGAGTTCGAAGTGCTGCGAATGCCAGAGTGTTTACTGTGGCACAGGGGGAAGCAGAGGCCAGTCCATCAGCCGTTACTGGTTAGTTATTATTTCATTCAGTTCCCTTATATGCTTTAATTGATTTAGGCGCCACTCATTCGTTTATATCTTATGGGATGATTGAGAGATTAGGTTTGAAACCTATTAGAGTGACTCAACCCATTAAGATAGAGTTACCCGATGGGGTTAGTGTTCTGACTCAAGAGATTTCGTTAAGAGAGTCCTTGGTGATCCAGGGTAGAGAGTTAACAATTGACTTGATAGTTTTTGATATGCCTGACTTTGATGTGATATTGGGCATGGATTTCTTAGGGAGATATGGAGTAGAGATTGACTGTCGAAAAAAAAAGGCAAGATTTAATCTCGATAGTGGAGATAAGTTTAGTTTTGGAGAGGGCCATCAGTTGAGCATGCTGATTAGTAGTGTGAAAGCTAGGAAAATGTTGAGAAAGGGGTGTTCGAGATATATTGCCCATGTAGTGCAAAGTGGTGATGTTCCACAGCTAGAGATTCAGAGGGTGCGAGTAGTTCGAGACTTTCTAGATGTGTTTTCGGAAGAGTTACTGGGTTTGCCTCCAGAGAGGGAGGTAGAATTTAGTATCGAACTAGCACCGTGGACAGCACCAATATCTAAAGCCCCTTATCGAATGGCCCCACCTGAGCTTCAAGAATTAAAGAAGCAACTCCAGGAGCTTTTAGATAAAGGCTTTATCCGACCGAGTCATTCTCCTTGGGGAGCTCCAATCCTGTTTGTGAAAAAGAAGGATGGATCACTAAGGATGTGTATTGATTATAGGGAGCTGAATAAAGTTACAGTGAAGAATAAGTACCCTCTACCCCAGATCGATGACCTTTTCGATCAGTTGAAAGGAGTGGCAGTGTTCTCCAAAATTGATTTGAGGTTCGGGTATCATCAGGTAAGAGTGGTTGAGCAAGATGTGGCTAAAACTGCCTTTCGTACAAGATATGGGCATTATGAATTTTTAGTGATGCCTTTTGGCTTGACTAATGCCCCAGCAGTTTTTATGGACTTGATGAACAGGGTTATTCCATGAGTATTTGGATCAGTTTATTGTTGTCTTCATTGACGACATTCTGATTTACTCAAAGTCAAGAGAAGAACATGAGAAACACTTGAGATTAGTATTGCAGCGACTGAGAGAAAAGAAGTTGTGTGCTAAATTTTCTAAGTGTGAGTTTTGGCTTAATCAAGTGATATTCCTGGGTCATACCGTGTCGAAGGAAGGAATTTCGGTAGATTCGAGTAAAGTGCAGGCAATCCTGGAATGGCAGAAGCCAAGAACAGTGAAAGAAATCAGGATTTTCTTAGGCTTAGCAGGTTACTACCGGCGTTTTGTAACGGGATTCGCCCAATTGGCTAAACTCTTAACAGCTCTTACCAAACAGAAAACTCCTTTTGTATGGTCAGCAGCATGTGAAGAAAGCTTCCAAGAGTTGAAAAAGAGATTAACAACAGCTCCTGTATTAGTGTTACCACAAGAGGGTGTAGATTATGACATTTTTACAGACGCCTCTCTGCAGGGACTTGGCGCCATGCTGATGCAGTTAGGTAGGGCTATAGCTTATGCTTCTCGTCAATTGAAAGAGTACGAGACCAGATACCCTACGCATGACTTAGAATTAGCAGCCGTGGTCTTTGCCTTAAAGATTTGGAGGCATTACCTTTATGGTGTGAAGAGTAATATCTACACCGATCATAAGAGTTTAAAGTACTTCTTCACTCAAAAGGAGTTGAATATGAGGCAGAGAAGGTGGTTAGAACTGGTTAAGGATTATGATTGTGAGATCAAGTATCAACTGGGAAAAGCCAATGTAGTAGCCGATGCCTTGAGTAGAAAAGGCCTATTTATTTCGGCTTACCAAGCGAAGGAGTTAATAGAAGAATTGTCTAAAGAAGCAGTTGAAGTGGTTCCGGGGAAGAATTGTGATCTAGAGAATACGCTTTTCTTTACTAAAGGAAATCAGAGAAAAGCAAGTGGCCGATGAGTGGTGTCGAAAACAGTTCAACAAGTGCTTGAGGGCAAGACATCAGAGTTCTTTGTGAGAGATGGTGTCCTCTATTTCAGGAATCGGTTGTGCATTCCTCCAAATGAGGAGTTGAAACAGAAAATTCTTATGGAGGCTCATGACACACCGTACACCGCTCATCCAGGAGCAACCAAGATGTATCAAGATGTAAGGAAAGGCTATTAGTGGTCAGGTATGAAGAAAGACATTGCAGAGTTTGTAGCTAAATGTCTAACTTGTCAACAGGTGAAAGCAGAACACCAACGGCCATCAGGGTTGCTTCAACCACTGAATATTTCAGAGTGGAAATGGGAGAGCATTTCGATGGATTTTATCACGGGTCTCCCTAGGTACAGAAAGGGTGTAATGCTATATGGGTGATTGTGGATAGATTAACCAAATCAGCCCATTTCCTTCCAGTAAAGGAGAGTACCACTACAGATCAGCTGGCTCAGATTTACCTCAAGGAGATAGTCAGATTGCATGGTGTGCCCAAGACTATTGTGTCAGATAGAGATTCCAGATTCGTTTCAGCTTTTTGGACGAGTTTACAGAAGAATTTGGGTACTCGTTTAGCATTCAGTACTGTCTATCATCCTTAGACAGATGGCCAAACCGAGAGAACCAATCAGGTGCTCGAATATATGTTAAGAGCCTGTTGCATGGATTATCGAGTATCCTAGCATGAGATGTTACCCTTAGTGGAATTTGCCTACAACAACAGTTATCAGTCTACAATTAAAATGGCGTCTTATGAGGCATTATATGGTAGACGATGTAGATCTCTGCTACATTGGGATGAAGTAGGCGAAAAAGATGAGTTGAGTACTGCTCTTGGGCCAGAGATGGCTCAGAAACTAGTAGAAGATGTGAAGTTAATCAGAAATAGAATGAAACAAGCCCAAGATCGACAGAAGAGTTATGCCGACTTGAAGAGGAAAGAGGTAGAATTCCAAGTGGGCAACAAAGTGTTTTTGAAAGTTTCCCCTTACAAGCGAGTAATGCGCTTCGGAAGCAAAAGGAAGTTAGCACCGAGATATATAGGTCCATTTGAGGTCTTGCAACGAGTGGGAAAGGTGGCCTATAGATTGGCACTACCACCTAGCATGGACAGGGTGCACGATGTCTTCCATGTCTCAATGCTACGGAAATATGTAAGTGATACCCTCCATATCCTGAATGTAGAGGACGTTGAAGTAACAGAGAATCTAGTATATGAAGAACATCCAGTTCAAATTTTAGATTGAAGGGTTAAAGAGCTTTGGAACAAGAGTGTTCCGCTAGTGAAGATCCTTTGGAGGAATCACAAAGTGGAAGAGGCCACTTGGGAAGTAGAACGGGACATGCAGAATCGTTTCCCAGAGTTATTTGTTTGAATTTCGGGGACGAAATTCTTTTAAAGGGGGGAGAATTGTAACGCCCCACTTGAGGTACATAGTTATTGTTTCTTCTTTTGCTCTTATCTGAGTTGGTTTCTTGGTAATATTGTTTGGTTGACCTTTGATTGAGTGTTATGTTGAATACTTGCCCTGAAATTGGTTGAAAATAGAAGAAGTTTAGTGTTTCAGTCTTCGCCGGGGCGAAGAATAATCTTCGCCGCGACGAGGAGGTGTTGTAGCCACGGGGAAGCTGGCGATAGTTTCGCCGCGGACGCAGAGGATTCCTCGCGGCGACGTGCCAACCAAAATGTTTGTTAAGTTTTAGATATTTTCTTCCCTAAGGGCAATTTGACCATTCTACCCCTATTTAGTAGGAAAAGTGGGGAGTAAAATGTAAGGATTTTTCATGGAGAATAGGTTGTTATGGGGGTGTGTTTGTAATGAATCAAAGGATATAGATAGAATTCCCAAAGAAGAGTAAGGGCAAAATGGGAATGCTTGTGTATAAATTTCATTAAAAGGAATTAAGTCATTGCAAACCCTTCATTCTTCTTCTCCAACGCCACTCTCCTCTCTTGCTTCCTCTCAAATTCTCTTTCTTTTGATCAAGGAGTTTTAAAGGGCTTTTGGAGTGATTTGGGGTAGAAAATCAACCTAAGGCATCCTAAGGTAAGGATTCTTGCTTTGGTTGTGAAGCTTTGTGAGTTTTAGTATATATTGAATATTGAGGGTTTTTGTTCATTTGTTTAAGAGTAGAGAAAAAGTCAAGCAAAACAAGTGAAAGGAAGAGCTAGTGAAATCTCTCCATAACAAGGTAAGTAAACCCCAACCCAAGTTGAGATTTGGGAATTTTCTTGATTAGGGTTTTGATAGCACTTATGTATGTATGTTATATACATGTTATTGCCATGTTATTGAGGCTTAAATAGAGATTTCTAGTGCTTTATGGTTGTTTATACATTGCAAATATAAGAAGTGACATGTGGATTGGAAAGGTAGTTTGAGATTGAATTAAAGGATATTGAGAAATCCTTTTTGGAAGTGTCTTTCTTTGGCAGGAATTGTGGCTAAGTGAGGGGGTTTCTCCCCATTTTGGATGGTTAGAGAAAGATTTAGAATTGTTGTTATAATAGAGTTTTATTATGCACTTGAGCTGTTTGTTGAAATGCCTAATAGAGGTTTGAGTATGAGTTGTGAACCTTAATTCTTGCAACATTGCATGTTGGCATTTCATAAGTGCATTAGTGGAGATGAACCATCCATAGGCATTAATTGTGCATTGAGAAGTGACCTAAGAAAGAGTAGGAAACTTTGTGTATGCACTTGCTCTATGAGTAGAGATCTTTGTGGATGCAACTACTCTAAGGGTAGAGAGAATGAGAAATGCTAGAATAGAGTGAATGAGAAGAGTATTAGAGATGGGTGGATGCTTTGTGATCATCACCCGACAGTTATGAGAATCGAGTTGATACTTTGTGATCATCACCCGAATAGCCATTAGAAATGGGTTGATGCTTTGTGATCATCACCCGATGGGTATTAGAAGCGGGTGGATGCTTTGTGACCATCACCCGGTTAGTTATTAGAAAAGGGGTTGATGCTTTGTGATCATCACCCGATATTTATTAGAAGTGGGTTGATGCTTTGTGATCATTACCCGACAGTGATTAGGAACGGGTTAATGCTTGGTGATTGTTACCCGAAAGTAATAAGGAACGGGTAGGTGCTATGTGGTCTCCACCCGATAGTTACGAAAACCGGGTAGGTGCTTCGTGATCCCCACTCGGTAGTCACTAAGAACGGATTGGTGCTGTGTGAATTCCACCCGATAGTCATGAAGAGTGAGATGGTGCTGAGTGAATGCCATCCGGCCGTACCTCCGGTAAGATGAGGCCATGACGATTAGTAAGAAACAACAGAAAGTGAGAGGAAAGAATTAAGAGTTATACATACGGGGATAGACAGATTGAGGGTTTTACTTACTGAGCATAATTTTGTGCTCACCCCGTTATTTTCCTTTGTGGATGCAGGATCTAGGTGATGATGCAGTCGGAGGGACGTCGGCAAGTGAGGAGCAATAGCTACACTGTTTCCCCTGTTTTGTCTTTTAAAATGGCATTTTTGTAAATGACGTTCTTTGTGTATAAAAGGCGTATGACTTATAATGAAAAGAAAGTTTTTGGGCCCAATTTTCTATTGTTATTATGCATGCATTGTATTAGTTTACTGTAGTTGTTACACTATTAAATCTTGTTACAACTTAATCATGAGCTAGAATGCTCAAGAAAGGAATGGAACTTGGCAACAAATTTGGAAGCTCAAAGCCCCTCAAAGATTGATCCTCATATGGAGAGCTATTCATGACCGGTTACCCACAAATATATAAAGGAGAAAATGGGTTGATTGTGATGATAAGTGTGTTGTTTGCTTGGAGGGTAAGGAAACAATCCTTCATATTATGAGAGATTGCTGCAATACTCGTAAGATCTGGATCCAATAGGTTCACAGTTTGAAATGAAGACATTTTTTTCTCTATGAATCGTGGTGGGTTTATCAAAAGTAACTTACAACAAAGCATGGGATGTGAGAACATTTAGTTTTGGAAGATTAACTTCATTACCACTTGTTGGCACCTCTGGAAATGACAAAATAGTCGTTTATTTGAAGAAGGCTTCCAAGATCCTCCAAGGCCCATGTTAGTCATCGACAATTATAAGAAATCTATTCTAAAGGCATCATGCAAGTTGAGAAGTAATGGAAGATATGTTAGAGTAGCTGCCCTAGAGCCACTCAATTATTGTAAAATTGACTCTTTGTAATAATGTTTATTTATCAATAAAAGGAATATTCTTCTATATCATGTAAATCATAATTGTGTGTACTAATCTATGTCCTTAAGATGGTAGAACCGTGATGAAGGTATAAAGTGTTTCAAATCTTGATAGTGAGAAACCTATGATCACATATGGTCGCCATTCTAGAAATTTTCATAGCCCTAGTACTATTCTAACCAAAGACACAGATAATACAGTAAGGCTATCATAGTGTTGAACGACCTTGTCGAAAGACAGTGACTGATCTCACTTATCAAAGTTGTTTGCCAACAAATTGGTGTAACGCATAGGTGCTTGCTGGAGGCAAGTTCACTAGATAGACCCACTAGAGGATTTCATATGGATGGTCACCCTAGTGTCTATGGAATAAATCCTCTAACAAATGGTGGTGCATGTGATCCTTAGACTTGAGATCACCGGAGTGCCTTGTGCACCGATTGGTGTAGTTTGACATTAGCCCAATGTAGTTCTATTCAGAGCTATCAATGCATTAGTGATTGGCTACATCGAGGAGTGTATCAAGGATATGGTAGATCGACAAAGGATTCATCACTCTTGGGTACAGGAGAAATTATCTCACTAAGTAATTTGGTAAATGGCAACAACAATGAATCTGTGGCCACGGTGGGATTGAGTTGTAGCTCAATCCAATCTTTTCCGATCGCTGGTCCAATAACCGAATAGCAAGAGATCAAGGATATCTGAAGTTGGTACTACTCTGTACCTCGGCCTTGATGAGATAATGTATGATGAAAGAATCGGATTGCACGGTAACCATATCTTTGATAGGCAAGTTGTTTCGCTGAATTTGAATCTATTCTGTGGCCATGATATCTTGCTAGAGGTCAGTCTTTGTCTGTGTTTAGTGAGATGATTGATTGGTGTCAATCAGGAGACCACTCACTGCCGATATGATGAAGAGCCTTCGGGTCACACACAAAGAATACAGATTAAGGATGAATTGGTGAAAAAGGGTATTTTTGTCATTTATGATGAAAGGGTATTTTTGTCATTTATGATGGAAAGCATATTTTTCGTCTTTTGAGATGAAAGGGCATTTTGGTAATCTCACAGTGTAATTAAATTTGCTAAGGCCGTTGCCTATATTTAATTTCATATTGAAATTAAAATTAGTGAGATTATGTATTTTAATATATTCATATATTTTAATATATATATGAAATATGAAATTCATATTTGAACTTGAATAAGATGACATGTGGATTATTACCTTGTTTGGTAAGGGGAATTTACTATTCTAGTCATGAAATAAATTTATTCCTAACTAGATTAGGGTTTTAATTTTTGTTGCATACAAAAGGCAACTTAAAATTAAAATAAAAGAAGAGAACACATTAATTAAAAATCCTAGTCACTCACCTCATTCTCTCTAAGTGGATAAGAGAACTTTTCAAGAAAAAATTATGCCATCTTTGATCCTTGCGTGTACCGCTAGCACTTAGAACCGTAAGGTGATCAACGTCCTATCTTTGTGTGGATATCGGAAGTTCACTCTTGGCTTAAAGTGGTAGTGACCCGTATCGCAAAGAAGGAGCCTCCAAACGAAGGTATAATTCTGAAACGTTACGTTTCATAATCGTTTACTATTTTAACGTAAAATAGTCATAAAGTTCTTGGGTCTATTGGTTGTCTTTGGGGTTTTTTTTAATTTGTTATTCTGCTGCGTAATCTCCACCAGCAACCTACAAGATATCATCACAACCTATGTTCAATGGCGAAGACCACCTCTAGGGTGGGTGAAGTTAAACACGGATGGGGTCTCAAGTTCTTTTGAAGAACGAGCTGGTGGAGGGGGATTGTTGAGAACAAATAATGGACAATGGATCCATTGGTACACGAGGAATATTGGGAGGCGTTCAGCCTTAATTGCTGAAGCCTAGGCAATTTTAGTTGGGTTGGAATTAGCTTGGAAGCTGGGGTTCAGAAGGATTGAGCTTGAAAGTGTCTCTTCAACTCTATTTAATTCTCCTTCATTCCATGAATCACAAGGCTCGTTGGAGAACCAGGATATAAAGTGCATTAAAAGATGGTTACATGAAGATTGGGAGATGCACATCCATCATGTGTACTGCGAAGACAATAGATGTAAGTGCTGGTTTTTTAGCTAACCTCAGTTTCAGTTTCAATCCTAGACTTTACGTCCTCGAGTATGCTCCTTTTGCTATGGATAGACTCCTTAGGAATGATGCTCCAGGGATGTTGTCATCCTACAATCTTTGTTTAAATATAGCTTTTATGCTTTAATTGTTCTGTTTTGGGCTTTGGCCCGTCTTTCACCAAAAAAAAAAAAAAAAAAAACCTACTTTTTAGTAAAATTTATAATGGCGAATTTATCCTCATATTAAATTATTAAAATTAACTTTAATTTTCCATTCTTTGCAAATACTTTTGACATCTCAGTATTACCTCAAAAACCCTAATATTTTTTATGCTATTCAAATCATTCTTAGAGAAAAATATAATTTAATGGAGAAAAAAAAATTTGTAATATGATATATTAGATGACAAGCAATACAAAATTGTAAGTTTTTAATTGCTTCCCATATACATTTATTGTTATTTTTCTCCTTAAAGTATTGGTAGCTATATTAATCTATAAATCTTTTGTATTGCTTAACTGTATTATGTTCTTTGGTTTATTTATAAGGATTTTTGGTAGCTTTAATTTTTTTATGAACTTCCAATTTAATAATCTAAAATTTTATTTTAAGAATAACTATGGTATGGGGTATATAGCATAAGTGAAGAGAGTAGAATGTTAATTCTTTCAAAAATACTATATATATATAGAGAGAGAGAGAGAGAGAGAGAGAGAATGAAGGGCATTTATAGAATTTTGGGGTGCAATAAGAAAAAATGTTGCTTTTAAAACTTTAACATGAGGTGTCATAAGAAATGGGGTTTGTTTAGCCCATTCGCGAGGTACCAATAGCTCCATTCTTAAAATTCATATTGCAATTAAACTTACAAATCTGATTCTAAAAGCCTTTCAAATTAATTTGAGCTTTCAATTTGTGAAGTTTCAATTCTTTAATACCGTTGCCACACTTTGAACTTATATTTCAGTAGATTCGACTTTGTGGGAGCTTTGAACTTTTATATTCACTCTCATAGAGAGTTTCTAAATTGTAAGACTTCACATTTATCTGAGTTGTTAACAGTGTTTTGCTTTGCTTACGATATTACGCTATTAGGGAGAGAAAGTGAATTCTCATGTGTACAAGGGTCTAGTTGCACCTAAAAGAAGCAACTTGTATTGTTTTCACTTAATTGGGAAATCAACCAACGGCTATAGTGAAATGCTCCAAGGAGATGAAGCTTGAAGGAGTAAAGGTAGGCTTTCTTACTTAAATTTTGAGCAAGTTTATTTCATATTCGCTTATATATACTTTGGATTAATTGTTCATTTCATTACTTTGAATTAAAAGGTTTAAGTCACTAAGAAAGTTGTACACTCGAGCTCTTAGACTAGAAGTAAAAAGTGACCAGAAACTTTGAAAAGTCTAATTCACCCCAAGCATTCTAAATAATAAAATGATTTTCTTGGAGACTTCATTATAGAAGATGATCTCATTGCCTTTTAGATGATAACTTTGTTATCTTGGAGACTTTATTTTAATGTCCTTACATTTGATTTTAGTTCCTATAATATTTGTTTGCCATTTAAAACTATGACTCATAAATTGACGTCCGTTTCATTAAAAGACAGTTGATTGTGAAATAATTTTTTTTAACCAACCTACTTATCTCATTTTTATCCCATCTCTAAGTTCTCCCTTGGCCATTTCACTTCTTCTATAATTTCTTTCTTTCTTTCTTTCTTTCTCTTCCTTAACCATATCCTCTCTTGATTCCCATCAAAACAGTAAAGTGCTATTTTTTAAAATACTATAATAATAATAATAAAAATCATTTTAAAATTAATTTTTATGTAAATCCTTAAAATTAACTCAGAATTTACCATTGGTAATAAAAAAAAAATGTTCGTGACACATGTAACTTAATGATTGGGTGTTGATAGCTATAAGTTATAGTAGTTATATTTTGTGATTTACTAGGGTTGATACGAAGGATTGAAAATGGAAATGTAAATTGACAAGGACAAGTCTCGAACAAAAGTGCGAAGCCTGCATGTATATACCATCTAGCTAGATTCTAACAAAATTTTCAAAGCAGAAACAAAGACAGGACAAAAACAAAACAAAATTAATATTAACATGAAGGCAGAAAATTTCTAAATTTGTTGGATGTTCCCATCCCTTTGAAGCCTAATTTGTCTATTGAACCTTTGAATAAACTCCTCAACTCGTCTGTTTAGTTCTTCGTTTGACATGGTAGAAAACTCATTTTCTTCATCAAGGGTTGGTGGTTCTTCTTCCCTGTCGCTTTCTGACCTTGACTTACCTATACTATTCTTACCCTCTTCAATCACAAGCCTTTTAACTTTATCAGACTTATTACGCTGATATGTTTTTGTATCTTCTGTCACCTTCTTCTCATGATTCCCACCTTCATTATCACCTAATTTCATGCCACTGCTGAGCTTACTCTCAGGTTGATCAGTTTCCATTTTCTTGTCAATAAACTCTTCTTTGGGAATAATACTTTTCTTGACGATTTCGGGGTACTGTGAAATAAATGAGGAAACGCTTCTTGCTTCGCTCTGTAACACATACTCTTCGTAAACATCATATCTGCCTCGGCCAGAAGAAGAGAACACACCATAATCAGCGGCAATGATGAGAATGAGAGTGTTGGAAATGAAAAACCAAAATTTTGAATTGTTTAACGATGGAGAGAGGTTGAAGATGTAGAACATAGAGATATAAATAGAGATGGAAAAAATAAGAGCAAAGAAAGAAATTCCTTTAGCTCTTTGAGAATACTCTTTTTGGGATTTGTAGGGTTTAAATATGATAGGTTTTTCCTCCACATGGTATGGTTGTGGCATGGCCATGTCTAGGGAGGAGAAGAAGCCGTGAGAGATTGTGGGGCAACTGCACTTTGGTTTTTTAAATGTAATTTGGTGAAGTTCCATGAACAATCGTTTTATAGCTACTAATCAAGCTAGCCAAATAATTGAACCTCTGTATGTAATCACAAGTAGCTCTTGTATTTTTCTATTAATTACTACCACGTCCTTACCACCTTTAAATTAAAAATAACTTATAGTGCATTCGCCTTAAAAAACATATTTGATTTATTTCAATTATATGGCTTATGAGTAATTACCAATATCCGAAGTTCATTTAAGTCTTCTAACCGATGAGAAGTTCATTTCGATAATTTTCTCATTACTGAAATAAATATTTCAGGATTTTTTTATGAAATTAAAATATTTAATTAATTCAAACAAATTTAAATAAAAATATTGTATATTGAGCAGAAATCCCTAAACATGTGTCAAAATTAACTCGACTTTTGACTAATCACCATATAATTATATGTAAGACGACAGCAAAAGTACACGTTGCAATTCTGAGCGTAATTTTTTAATGCTCAATTATAGACCCATTGTTCAAATTATCTCATGTGTTTTGGTCCATTGATTGGAAACCTGAACAAACTTATCCACAGTGCCACCTAACCACCGATATAAAAAAACAATACGGACGGTGTACTGTCGTTTACTTCATGATTAATTCCACGTGTCAGCTAATGTTAGGGTCCTACAATGATGAAAATTCAACAGCTAGGATTATCAATTGCTCAATGTCTGAGGAACACGTCAACATTTCTTTAGATTGATTGATCAATGATTATATGATTAGTGTCTAGCCTCTCCAGGTGTTCATGATCATGATTGATTTTGAGAACACAATAAAATAAAGCCTAAAATCAGGGTTAACTAAAGAAAGATATATTGCATAAGCTTGCTGATACAAATCACATAATTGTAGTTGTGGACCCTTTGTTTAGCGGCTGATCTTTGAGGCTCTTACACTTGGACGTACCATACAAAATGGTGAATCTTTCTTTATTCAGCCGCCAAGTTTTGGCCTTTGGGTCCCACCACTTGATGTTCGCATGCCATGTGTTTCATTGACCCTGGAAGAGTAGAAGGTGACGGACGGTAGAGATTGTATGATAAGGCAACAGGGGTTTCATTCTCAGAAATATACATATAATTCAAAATTGTTAGAACTGTTGTCTGATTAACATAGTTGTCAATTAAATTCAGTTTTGATACTGTTATTAAAATTAGTTCTCTTTTTTGTTAGATTTTGCATTATGATCCAATCATAATCTTCAAAACATTATGATATAATCTAAAATTAAGTTGTGCTTTTCATATTTTTATATTTAAAAATATCATCTCATATAGTATTTAATTAATTTTCCGTGAGAAACAAATAATTTTGTTTCAGTTTTTACGATAGTTTCTTTACGATTTTATTTGACATTATTATATTGGAATAATTAAACTAAATATTATTTCTAAAAATCTCATTTAATTTCAGAAAAAAAAGGAGTATTTCCGAATTTTAACTAAACAGAACTTTTGTTAGTTAATAGTTATTATGAGTACTTGGACAATTTTGTTAATTATTTAAGAACTCTGTATTTTAATTACGAATCAAGTATTGCCTAAACACCATATCATAATCTTAATAATGATTGAAATTATAAAATAAGTCATAATTTATAAATTAATTGTATATGTTGTGATGACTTGTTAATATAAAATTTTAAGCTTGCGGAGCAAGGACTCGTCGGCGTGAAAGAGTTGAGGGTATGATGGCAAATGCTAATTGGTGAGTAATATCTGTTTCTTGCGTGATCATATCAATCATAAGATTATTACTAACCCATTAATCAGGTTTAAGCAATAGAGTTTTGCGATAACGAGAGGAACACTTCAAAGACAGTGAGACAAGCTTAAGTTTCGTGTGTTGGTTTATATTAATAAAAAATATTGATCACGGAAGCAAAGGCTTGATTTATGGCGCCACTTTAATTAATTAATTAATTAATTAAATTTTATCATTCTCAAAATCAGACAATGATTTTACCCACAGAATTTATGAATGATTTTGTCGTCTGGAATTTTCTTTGGGATATATATCGGAGAGAGCACGTTGTAGCTTTTCCTTACATTCACTTAATTATAAAATTAGAGATTGTGTTATTTGCCTTCGCTACAAACCATGTTATAGTTTGTCAACTATTGACGTCGTATTCGTCACTACTTGATTAGGAGACGAGCCATATATTTATGATCCTAGTTAGTAAAAATGCATATTATACGTGAATTGTATGGACATTCATATAATTCGCGTATAAAATATACGTATACGTATTTTATAAAATCTACCATATAATTCGCGTATAATAAGGCTTCTTGTATAATTCGCGAATTATTCGCGAACTATTCGCGAATTATTGAAAATAAAAAAAAAATAAAAAAACAAAATCTCACCCCCAAAACGACGTTGTTTTAGTGGGTTTTTACTAAAAATTAAAAATATATCTCTCTTCTTCAGTTCTTCACTTCTTCTTCCTCAGTTCAGTTCTTCTTCTTCCTCAGTTCTTTTTCAGCTTTTCTTCCTCAGTTCTTCACAAATTTCCACAAGCAATCAACTCTCACAATCATCACACAACAATCAACTCTAGCAAATAATCAATTTCCATAACCTTCGTCTCTTTTGTATAGACATAAGTTTATACTTTATACAAAAGAGACGAAGGTTTAAGAAGGAAGTGAAGAGAAGGTGGAGAAAAGAAAGAGAAAGAAGAGAAGAAACTTACAGAAGAAAGAGAGAAGAAAGTTTTGAAAAGAACGAGAAAATGAAAGAGAAGAGAAAGGAGGGGGAAAATTTAATAAAATATATAGTTTTAACGTTTACATAGTATATTTGTAATTTTTGTAAACTGACTGCAAGGTGTATTTATAATTTTTGTAAACAATTGGTTTTATTATGATTGTGTTTGATTTGACACTATAGTTGAATCTTGACTAAATATTGTGTTTGAGTCTGGAAACTATAATTTGAATATCAGTTATATTTATATATTGTGTATTTGTGTTATTGATTAATTAAATACTTTGCATTTGAAATGTTATATTGATTTTAACAAAGTAGTCCATAAAAGTGTTAAAACTAAGATTGATATTGCCATATTTTTCAAAACGTTTTATTGACAATGCATCGTATTAAACCCATTTATACCCGTACCGTATTTTTCCCGTATCCGAATTTTATGGCCGAATTTTTATAAACTTATTTTTCACCGTTTACCGTATTATACCCGTAAAATTCCCGTACCTTTTTTTTGCCGTACCCGTATTTACTAATTAGGCTTATGATATATAAGAGAAACGTAAATATGGAAACAATATCTCAATTGCTTAATGTGTCCTTGTTGGAAAAATAAATATATAATCATAGAGATTACTAGGGGTGAGCACAGGTAGCGGGTAGAACTGGAACCTGTGGATAGAACTGAAACCAGAACTAGAACCAACACTGTGTGGGTAGGTTTCGGTTTCATTTTTTTAGAACCAATACTGTGCGGTTCCGGTTCCGGTTCGTACATGTGGAGGAACCGGAACCTGAAAAAAAGAACTTGTATCGGGTACCCTGTTTTGGAACCTGTTTTGCAACCTAGGCTGAAATAAAATATCTGTGAAGAATGAGGGGTCTATGTAATTTTACATATAAAAAAAATTAAAATGGGAAAAGTTAAATTTTTACAATAACCCAATTAAATAAATATACAATTATACTTATTACATATAAACTATACCATATAAAAAAACTTTAATATATTATAATATTTTAATATTAAAGTTTTGATTAATTAAGTATATAATTGGAATTATGACCAATTAAAAGTATTTTAATGTTATTAAAATAATTATTTTTGAATAAAATAGTATATTTGATTGAATAATAATATAATATTTAGTTATTTACTTCAATTATCAAGTTCTAAGTATATCTGTAGTAAATTAGTAATTAATTAATTATATAACATAAATTGATAAACATTAATACATTACTAGCTAAATAATTACTTAATCAATTATAACATTACATTATAGTTAGATGATTACTTAATTAATTATAAATTTATAACATTACATTAGTAATTTAGTAAATTACTTAATTAAATAATTAGAAATTTAATTAATTATAACATTACATTATAAAAAAATAATTACTTAATTAAATGATTAAAAATTTAATTAATTATAATATTACATTAAAGATTTATAGTATGATTACTTAATTCATTATAACATTACATTATAGTATGATCACATAATTAATTATAACATTACATAGTTAAGTGATTACTTAATTAACTATGACATATATTATAAACATTAGTAATTTACTACATTAGCACAATACTTAATTAAATGATTAGAAATTTAATTAATTATAATATTACATTATAAATTTATAGTATGATTACTTAATTAATTATAACATTACATTATAAACAAATAATTACTTAATTAAATGATTAGAAATTTAATTGATTACAATATTATATTAAAGATTTATAGTATAATTACTTAATTCATTATAACATTACATTATAGTATGACCACATAATTAATTATAACATTATATAAGGAAATGATTACTTAATTAATCATGACATTATATTATAAACGTTAGTAATTTACAGAGGTGGTTAAGGACCGGTCCCAAGTAGGCCTGGGCCTGGGCTCATTTGGGACTGGTCCTTTTGGGACCAGTCGCTCATGGGCCTGGGATCGGTCCCAAGCCCATGAGCAATTTTAGGACCCAGACCGATCCTATGGGCCTGCAAAATTTATTTTTCCCTCTGATCGTTTTTTATATTTTAGGGGCGAAATGAAATTCTGTAGGGGGTTTTTAGTCATTTTTAGGGGTAGATTAGTAAGTTTCTAAAAGTTTAATTAATTTTAAAAAATAATAAAATAATAAATAAATTAATAGTTAATTTTAACATAAATGTAATATTCACATTTTACACATTCACGCTTCACAAATAAACAATTAAATAATTTTTTTATTAAATTATTCATCTTCATCGTCAACAATATTTAAATAATTCAAATCTGTATTCCTAAAGAGTTCCAGTAGTTCGAGATCTTCAGGGTGCTGTTGTAGTCTTCTTTCTGCATGAGTCCAATCTCGTAAACACGTTATATCACTTCAATCATCTCATCAGTTAAAGAACATCTTCTGTTTTCAATAATCCGACCACTCGTTGAAAATGTTGAGTCGGATGCAATTGTAGAACCTGGCACAGATAAAATGTCACGTGCCATTTGGGCTACAATGAGAAATCGACTTTCATGTTGGTTCCACCATTGAAGAATATCCATGTCATGTTTCTCCTTCATCGTCATGAAGGACAAGTCCACTTCTAGGCAGCGATTCAGCTCATTTGGTCCATGTATGTATGAGTTGGAGTTGCTACTTCTGCCATGTTCCATATACATCTACTTGCTTGATCCTTGACGAAGGTCTTGTAACACCCCACTTGAGGTACGTAGTTAAATTGTGTTGTATTGCTTGAATGTTTATTGATTTGTTCTCATTTGAGCTTGCATGTTATCATTTTGGTTGGTTGGCCCTTGGTTGAGTGTTTGCCTTGATTTTGGTTGAGTTTTGGTGAAATTTGGAATGTCGGTCTTCGCCGCGGCGACGTTGGCTTTGTAATTGCGGTGTCGGTTCTGTAATTTTTCGTCAGGGCGACGGAAAGTTCTTCGCCGCGGCGATGGGACGGCAGAAAAGTTTCTTGAGGTTTCTAGATAATTCTCCATAGGGGTAAAATGACCTTTCTACCCTTAATTAGCAGAAAGAGTGGGGAGTGAATTGTAAGAAAATTTTATGAAGAATATGTTAGAGTGGGGGTGTGATTGTAATGATTTAAAGGACAAGGATAGAGTTTTCAAGAAAGAGCAAGGGCAATATGGGAATGAATGAAGATATTTTGAGCTAAAAAGGGGTTAAGCTTAGTGAACCCTTCATTCTTCATCTTCCACCGCCTCTTCCATTCTCCATTTCCTCTCAACTTTCCCTTCAACCTTTCAAGAATTTTAGAGGGCTTTTTGAGTAGTTTGGGGTAGAAAATCAATCTAAGGCATCCTAAGGTAAGGATCCTTGCTTTAGATGTGGAGTTTTGCATATATTGTATATTGAAGTCTTATGGTGTTATTGTTTAAAGGGTAGAGAAGAAACAAACATTGTAAAGGAAAGGAAAGTGCTAGTGAGATTTCTCCATTATAAGGTAAGTAAATCCCAACCCAAGTTGAGATTTGAGAACTGAGTAGAGATTGAATAGAAATTATGTATGCATGTTGTATGTTATGTTATTGAGATTTGAGATGGAAATGACTATTTGCTTTGTAGTTGTTAAATCCACTTCAATTATGAGAATTGAGATGTGTGTTGGGGATGTAGTTTGAGATGAAATTGGAGGAGATTGAGAAATCTTTTTGGAAGTGTTATTTTATGACAGGAATTATAACTTTGTGAGGGAGTTTCCTCCCATTTTGGATGGTTCAAGAGAGGAGTGGAACCATAGATAAAGTAGAGTTTATGTATGCACATTAGTTGTTTGATGAAATGCCTAAGAGAATCATGAGCATGGGTAGTAAACCTTAATTCTTGCAACATTACATGTTGGCATTTCATGAGTGCATTAGTGGAGAAGAACCATCCATATGCATTAATCGTGCATTGAGTAGTGGCCTGAGAAAGAGTAGAGAACTTTGTGAATGAACTACTCTAAAGTAGAGAGAACGAGAAAAACACTAAGCGGGTTGGTGCTTTGTGATCTCCACCTGGTAGTGATCTCCACCTGGTAGTTACTAAGAGCGGGTTGGTGCTTTGTGAACTCCACCCGACAGTCACGAAGAGTAGGTTGGTGCTATGTGAACTCCACCCGATCGTGCCTCCGATAAGATGAGGTCGTGACATATAGCAGAAGTTAAGTAAAGAGAGCCGTGTGAAAGAGAAATAGAAAAGTGTAAAGAAAGAATTAAGAGAAAGAGTTACGGGGACAGTCGAGTAGAGGATTTACTTACTGAGCATTATTTTGTGCTCACCCCGTTGTTTTTCTTTGTGGTTGAAGGATCTAAGTGAGAACGCAGTCGGATGGGCGTCGGCAAGCGAGGAGCAATAGCTACACTGTCCACTGTTATAATGGCATTTTATAAATGATATTTTATTTTGTATAAAGAATGTTTATATGTAATAAAAGAAAATTTTGGGCCCATTTACTTCTACTAATATAAATGTATTTTACTTGATATATTTCTATGAGTATTCTAGTATAAAGCAGTTATTACAGGTTTGCATCAAGGTCCTAATCATCTCTCCTGAACATTCCACCTCCACTTCCATTGTACCCGTTCTCATATAAAGAAAAAAGGCTTTCTAATTTTTGCTTAAAGTCAGTCAAATAAGACGTATAATCATGTCCTAAATGCTAGCCTAACTCAGTAATTATACAGTTAACTATGTGTAATTTAAACCTATGATCTACAACAAGGCCTAATCCATGTAAGAATGGAATATCTAACCAAATTTCTCGTATTTTTCTTCCATATTTGAAACAATTTCCCTTAAAACCTCATTATATCTATATTTAGCAAAAGTTTTAGCAATTTGAAGTAAAATATCTAACACTAAATTAGTAGTCGGATAATAAATACCACTTAATATATTAGTAGAATCATAAAAAATTTTAAGAAATGAATTAAAAAAGTTCACAAATCGCCCAATCATCATAGTTGACAACTTCCTTTGGATAGTGCTTCTGGTTGATGAAATCTGTAATTTGTTTTGCAGTTGGCAAAGCTTTTTCTAACATCAAGTAGGTGGAGTTCCAACAGATAGGCATGTCCGTACATAACTTCAAAGGTCGAATCGGTGGGTCCTCTTGCCTACAATATTTGAGATACTCCTACCATATTTTATTGCTACAGTCGACGATAAATTCGATACCCGCACGCACCCTCTCCATCTTCGAATGTATAGCATCTAAACCTGCTTTAACTATCAAATTGATGATGAGGCAAGCACATCTCTGGTGAAAAAATTTGCCTTCACCACGCAGATCCAATCTCTTTTCAAATAAAGAGATTGTCGCGGTGTTAGCAGCTGCATTATCAAGCGTTAGCACTACAGCTCTATCAGTTAATAGATACTCTTGCAAAACTTCAAGAATTGTAAAATAAATAGTCTCAGCACTATGTTTTTCATATAATGGTTTAAAACCCATCAATTTTTGTTGTAAACCCCAATTATGATCTAAGACATGTACTGTGACAGTTAAAAAATCTGTTTTTGATCTACAAGCCCATATGTCTGATGTAAGTGTAATAGATATATTCCTAAAATTTTGAAATTCGTTTTTAAGTTTATTATTTATTTTGTTATAAAGTTTTAGTATATCTCTTTTACTTGTACTTCTACTAACAAGGGTATATGCTGGACAAAATGCAGTTTTAATCATGTGAATAAAATAAGGATTTTCAGATAAACAAATGGAAGAGCCTGTAGCAACTATGAATCTTGCTATTTCTTCTCGTGCAACATGTGCATTGTATTGCCATGTTGAGAGAGTTGAGGATTGTGGATTAAAATTAAGTTGAGTTTGAATTTGCCTACCTGATTCAGTTGAAGATGTACTGGGCAGTTGCATTATTTGGGGGTGCTTTTTCTCCAAGTATTGTCGCATCGTCGAAGTCCCATTCTCAACACCAATAATGGTTCCACAGAAATTACATACCCCACATGATTCTTCCCCCTCCCCATTTGTCTTTAGCCGTTTTGATTTGATGAAGTATCGCCATACATCGGACATGACCCTCTTTGACGGTCGAGGGGATTGGGCTATGCCCATGCCCATTGACTCGCTGCTCGCATGCGTTTAGCTACACCTCGTCTCGACTGAATTTAGTTGTGCAATTGCAATTGCTGCCTCTGGAAGAAAGGGTGAAAATGGATTGAACCCTTCTATTTCTTTGGTGGATGGAACGTAAAACTCATTTGGGGATGATCCTCCGAATGCATCATTTTGGGAATTCATTATGAATTTATGATAAAATAATAAATAATTAAAATGAAAAAAAATTAAATAATAATATGAATAAGAGATGATATTGAAAAATAGAAAAAATTGAATAATATAAATAAATAAATAATATGAATAAATTATAAATATAAATATAAATTGAATGAGAATTTGATTGGAAATTTAGAGTTGAGAGATTGAGTGGTGTGGAAAAAATGAGAGATTTGGGGGTTATTTATAGTGTAGTGTTGTGTGTGTGTGTGTGTGTGTGTGTGGGGGGTGTTGAATGGAAACCCTCCAAATGACCGTATTAAACAAAAGTTACATATAATATTCTATTATAAACATTAGTACAATACTTAATTAAATGATTAGAAATTTAATTAATTATAACATTAGATTATAATTAAATAATTACTTAATTAATAATAACATTACATTATATTATAATCACTTAATTAATTATAACATTACATAGTTAAATGATTACTTAATTAATTATAAATTTATAACATTAGTAATTTACTACATTAGTACATTACTTAATTAAATGATTAAAAATTTAATTAATTATAATATTACATTATAGATTTATAGTATCATTATTTAATTAATTATAATATTTCATTATAAACATTAGTACAATATTTAATTAAATGATTAGAAATTTAATTAATTATAATATTAAATTATAGATTTATAGTATGATTGTTTAATTAATTTAATTAATTGTTTGTGTTTTGGTTTTGATTGAGGAATTTTATGTGAATTGTGATGAATTGATTGAATTCAAATGTTGCCTAGAGATTAGAGGATTTATGAGTCACATTGGACACAAATGAATGAGTAATCAAAATTTGTTAGGGGTATATTTGTAAACTTTTAAGGTATTTTTTTGTCATTTTTTAAACTAATAGGGGGGTAATTGATTTTTTATAGGGTACATAGGAAAGGAACCGGAACCTGCATTTTAAGTTTCGGTTCCTTGAATTTAAGAACTTGCACTGTGCGGTTCTGGTTCTAGTTCCTTTTTTTGAGAACCTGCACTGTGCGGTTCCGGTTTCGGTTCTTCCAAAAAATGCAGGGTACCCGGAACCGCTCGCCCCTAGAGATTACAATAAACTAATTCCCAAGAACTTATGAACACGTCATAATTGCAATCACATTATAGTATACTTTCACTGGTTCAATAGCGACATTAATTATTCTCAAATGATTGATGAACCGTCTCAACCAAACGGCTTCTTGCATTGCAATTGAAAATGCTACAAAACCAACCTCCATTGTAGATAAGGCTATAGACAGTAAAATCTATGGTTGATTCGGAAGGAACAGATCTTGCGAGAATTGAGCCCTTGACAAACTGATGGATCTACATAGAGAGAAAAAGAGAACATGAAGGCTCGGGTGACACCGGTGTAGTGTTGCTGTAGGCACTCAAACAGTCAAGTATGCGAGGTTAAAGGTATATTAGTGAAGGCTGAGAGCAGGAAGGATTACTGGAATAATGTAGCAGTTCTTGGGAGCAAGAACTTTTGAGAGCTAGGTGCTATGGGTTATTTCTGAATGCCTAAT
Organism: Pistacia integerrima; assembly: GCA_026225825.1. Lineage (NCBI taxonomy): Eukaryota > Viridiplantae > Streptophyta > Magnoliopsida > Sapindales > Anacardiaceae > Pistacia > Pistacia integerrima. The sequence continues at coordinate 19,408,883 of CM047747.1, forward strand.
GAAAGGGTAGCCTCTGTTTATATAGTGAACTCAGGAGGTTGAAGTCCTTGTAGGACTTTGAGTCTTACATGGTAGAAGGATTCAAATTAGGAAGGAGTCTTGTGATTTGCCTTAATCAGATTAGGGTTACCACTCCTAGTAAGATTCTAGATCTTGACTAAAGTGGAAAGTAAATAAGATTCTAATTCCTATTCTAGGACTGTTATGGGCTAATGAGCTGAAACCCGATTTAATTTAACTTGTAGGATAGCCCAACTCATAGAGTGGTTAGTTCACAAGATGGATTTAAGCGTAGGTCCAATTGGAATTGGACTAAGGCATTGGGCTGTGATATGTTTATTTTGTTATTGGACATCGTCAAGCCCAATACGATTTTTGGCCTATACAGTTTATCCCTCACTCTCCAAGTTAAGGGATACTTAGCTTTGGAGAGTAGTTTGTCCTCCACTCTCCAGTCAATCGTGGGGATAAAAATCAATATGTCATGGCCCTTTAGCTTTCGTTTGTGGTGAATTGACTAGGATTCTGATCCTTATTATGGATTGTTGTGGGCGAATGGGTCGAGCCCAATTCAACTTAACTCGTGGGATTGCCCAATTCAAATAGCATGCAGCTCAAAAGGTATTCTAAACTTGAGCTCAATCGGAATTGAGCCAAGGCCTTAGCCGTGACATATTTACGATGTTATTGGACCTTGTTAGGTCCAATACGATTTTTAGCGCATACAGTGACAAACGAGCTTCCCAACCTTAAAGCCTTTATGCCAAACCAACCTTTACACCCTTCCAAGCCTTAAAGTCTAGGATTTATTTCCTTTGTCTATACTTTTGACTCTTACTTCTTGTTGTTACACATGGGGAATAATTTAATTTTGTTGTTTATTTTTCTCTCATCATGTTTTGAACTCATATTATATATATCTTTACGAATTTCTTTTAATCATATTTTTGCTTATGTGAAATATGCTTGATGTGTTTGACGTATCTCTTCTTCTTCATGACAAAAAGGTGGAGAAGAATGATGAGCAAAGAAGTTGTCATATTGAGTTGATATGCTGAAAAGTATGTGTGGGGGAGAAGAATGTGAATTGATTGTTTATATTGAAGTGTTGTTTGTGTTGAGAAAGAAAGCATTTTTGTGCTTATTGTAGTTGTGTATGGGATGCTTGTAGTAATGGAGAGTTTTTGCTAAAATGTGTGTTCATTTTGATTGAAAAACTGTTAAAGGGATATGCTTGTTGATAGGGGGAGACTTTTGCATTTTTCTCAATGATTATGGAACTCAATTTTGCTTAGATTTGTCATTAATCAAAAAGGGGGAGATTGTTGAGCTCTCGTGTGTTTTGATGTGCCAAAACTAATAAAAAAGAGTGATTAATGCACTAACAATGTGCAATGGTATCACATAAGTAATAACCAAAATAAAAATGCAGATTTTCCTAGTGGAAAGACAGTCCATGTAGATGGGTCGCCTGTCTAATTCAGTTTTTCTAGAAAATAATCTCAAGTCAAGCCATTCCATTTTGGAACGACATCGTTCCTTATGCAAATTCACAGTTTTGTCCAACATGAAGCAAAAATCCATTCAAGCAAACTCAAGTCAGAAATGGAATAACCAAACTGAACGTACCATTCTAGCAAGCTATTCTAGACATGTCAAGACTTACTCTAAAAAAGGCTAACCCACGTCCGCAAGCTAAACATCACTTGCAATGTATGAAGGAATGACCATTCCTTCAACTTGTTCCACATGAACGACATTGTTCCACTCCTAGTTTATAGCTCTGGAGTCTTGATATCTTTTGCAATCTAAAGAGGAATGTTCCATGGAGGAATGAGTGTTCCAAGCTGAAGTCAAGATTTTGGACTTAGATTTTTCAAGATTAAGTCAAGGTTGAGAGAACATCAATTAAATTCAGAACTCCCTCGATGAACACCCGTTCCCAGATTTCTTCAAGCCGTTCCACAAAGGAACGATGCCATTCTAGGAATTCATTCAAGGTTTTGGAATTTTGGACATTAAGAGGTCCAAGATGGAACACCCGTTTGTAATAGAGGAATGATCATTTGTGATAGGGCAATGATCATTCCATATAGGGGATGACCATTCCAAATCCTAGATTTCAAAGAAAAGCGACCGTTGGTGTCAGGAACGCTCGTTCCCGATGTTGGAACACTTGTTCCTCTTAGTTTTGCAACTTTTCAAAAGTGCATTAAATGCTGCAACGACTCTAATTTTCTGAGGGTTGGTAGACACTTTATAAGGATGATTTATTTCAAGAAAACAAAAGAGAGAGAATAGTGCAGTGTCCGACATTCAATTTTGCAAACCCTAGAGCTCAAAAATCAATCTTTCATTTGTGTCAAACTAATATCTTTGAGATAATCTTTGAAACCATTGTGTATTAGCCTAAGTTAGAGGCAATCTTTCACAAAACATTTTATCTATTATCCTTAGGTGAAATCCTGTAAATCTAGAGGTAAAATCATGTCAACCTATTATAGAGGCGAAATCTTGTGAAAACTATTATATTGGAGAAATTTGATTCTAGTAGAACTTTAAAGAGGTTGCTTTGAAGAAGTTGATGTAAGAGTATCGTGATCAAAGCTCCGAACCACTATAAAATCTGTGAGCATTATCTCTTTTCTCTCTCATTTATTATTTGTCGTTAACTTAATTATTTATTGTTTATCATTGAAGTTATTCATTGTTCTTATTGTTAGGTAGTTGGAGGTTTAATTTTCCACATTAAATTTTTTAATCTCCTATTCGCCCCCCTTGTAGGAGTATTTGCCATTTAAGGTTTTACAGTAACTTTTTTTCCTATTTATCAGCCTTTTATCTTATTAAAACTCAATTATTCATTGTATTTCCATTTAAAGTATTATAATTAAATCTAGGATAAGTCCTCAAGTATTTTCGAGCAAATAATTTTCTAGTTCTAAAAGGTAAAATACGTGTTATCTTAGTTTGTTATTTCTTTTTATAGCTTGTTAATTTTATAAAAAAGAGAATAGTATTATGTTTTATTAATAAGAACTCAAGTGAGGCATTTTTTAATTATTTTTCAACTTAAAATTCATCAAAATGCCTCTCTTTATAAAGGAGTTTATACTTTAAGGAGAGGATTTGATTCCAGTTGTTTCAGTTTTAGAGAACTCATAATAAGCCTACATGCATGGTTTTTTTTTTTTTTTTTTCAACAGATCACTAAAATTCATCAAAATCCCTCTCTTTATAAAGGAATTTATGTAAATCTTTTGGTTTTGAATTTCATCAAACATCTTGAGCATTTTTTACACTTTTAAACTCATTTGAGTGATGTTTTCCGAATGATTTATGGAAAAGAAAAATTGATTGTTACTAGTTTTGGAAATCAACATTTTTCTTCATTGTGTTAGGTGTTCTTAGCGCACAATGTCAAGCCGAACTGGTTTGCAGGATTTCAATCCTTTTTCATTTATTTTCGTTTAAATATGTGTTTTCGTCACGGTCAATTGAGTAATTGACTTTCGTAGTAAACTTTTCTCAAATTTGCCTTCATCTTTCTTTTGATTAAAATTAGTTGTGCAACGTCACGGTGAGACACTTTTCAGAACAAAACTCAGAAAGAAAGTCGTGAATTGGTTCACACCACTACGAAGATTCAATGGATTAAGAAGAAAAAAGCAGCAAATAATCAAAATTTCCTAGAGGCATGTTATCTACCCCTACAACTACATTAGAGTTAGTTAACGATTCATCAGAATTGAAGTGCTAAAAGGCAGGCCATTTACTCATAAAATAGCACCAAAATAGCGATTTGACCTCCTCCTTTTTTTAATGTAGTTTAGTAATTTTATATTTTTTTTTATTAAAATAATATTTGGTGTGCTCTGACTTACACAAAAAGAATAGCATAGGCAAGGTGGTAATCTTGTAAAATAGGAGAGGGAAATGAAGAGTAATGTTACAATTATCGAATAGTGTATATCGAATTTGTGAACTGAATGATGTGATAAAATCTTGATCATTAATTTATTATAAGTTAATATTAAATAATGGTTAAAATTTTATCACATTATTCCGTGTACGAATTCGATGTTTAACTTTTGATAAATTTATCGTGAAATGAATCTTACGGATATTTCATTAAGAAGAAAAAAACAAATAGGTAAAATTAAATAAAAATATTGTTGTCGGATCCTGGGGATGAGTTTAAAGAAAGCATAATCTGACGGCCTGTCACTGTCCTCTCACCTGACCCTGTAACGAAAGCAAGCGGTAGACTGAGACTGAGCGTCAAACGACGGCGTCTCAGTCGTTCCTTGTCGGCTTGTCGGTTTCGTTTCCTTTAGTCATGATAACCACCTCTCTGCATGGTACAGATGCCCACGCATGCAATATTTACATACAACACTTACCCAAATCCCATGCGATTCTTTCCTCATTAAGGGTCTCCCTGTATGAGTCTCCTTTTCTGTTGGGATTTCTTAGGGCACTGCCCCCTCAATGGGTCCCCATCTCTCTACTCTTTGACCGGCGTGATGATATATATATATATATAATATCATCATATTCCTCTTCTTCGTCTCAGTCATTTCATATCAACTCTTCTGTTTCACCTTGTTCATCTTATAAAAAATGGAGGTAGCAAATGCAAAGAAGTCCGCTATCCCAATCTCGAAATTCAACTCTGAAGAAAAGACGTACGAGATAGTGAGTGATCTGGCATCCAGTAACGCGGTGGTGTTGTTCAGTATGAGTGGATGTTGCATGTGCACTGTGGCTAAGCGTCTTCTCTTCGGCCTTGGAGTTGGCCCGACTATTGTGGAGCTGGATCACCACGCAGCCGGGCAAGAGATTCATTCCCTTCTTTTTAAGCTTGCATCGGACGGCCAGCATAAGCCTGTCCCAGCCGTCTTTGTTGGTGGGAAACTCCTTGGTGGAATCGAAACTCTCATGGCTTGTCACATCAATGGAACTTTGGTCCCACTCCTCAAGGACGCGGGTGCGCTTTGGCTTTGAAAATGCATTATCCAGGACCATCCTTTATGTTTACTTATGTTTAATTTTAAGCTTTTGCTTCTACTACTCTGTTATCTATAGTTGGTTAATTGTACAGAGATTATTCACTCTGGCTCGTATGATAAGATAGGATGAAAGCAAATTATTACAATTATTATATCTTATTAGTTCCTTCTTTGATCTAGAAATCTACATATGGGAAATGTTGTTATTCTCAGTGTTTAATCGGATAACTTTATTTAGAAAACAATGGCTTCCCTCTATATATTCTTAATTTTGCTTTGGTAAATTGGAGAATGAAAATGGTAAGACATTGAGACATGAGAAAGTTGAGTATCTTTCAAGAATAATTATGGGTTAATTACGTATATAAAAACGTTTATTATAAGGGAAGAACTTCGAAACCAGAAATCTGTTACTGTTATAATATCTTCCTTAAGTGGTCTTTACTGCACGCACAACCCATATCCAACTCCCTTATGTTAATTGATGTGATAATTTACTATATTGATATTAAATTTGGTTTCTGTATATTTATATTAGTACAAGCTACTTATGTTATGGATAAATATATGATGAACTATGTTAGAGAGTATTAAGTAAATATTTACTTCATTCCAAAAATTCTAGAGACGTTTTAAATTTGGAAGCACAAGTGCAAGTGTGACAAGTCAAACTGATTCAACAAACTAAAATATCGCAATAGCACAAAAAGTATTATCATCTTAATTTGTGTTTTCCATCAGATGCATGTATGCTTCTGTCAAGCCAAATTATGTGTTCACAGACGCACACAAAACATTTCAAACTTGTGGTCCCTCAAATTTTATACAATATTATAACAACAATAGTGTATAGAGAAAAGCGTAACATAGCTATTTAATTTAGAGTAACGTGAGACCCATAACTCAATCTCATAATTTTCTCTTATAACCTTTGACATGACAGTTCGTCATTAATTAGCGCGTAAAATAGGTCACATCTGTCCATTTGCGAATTAATCAATGACGAACTATCATATCATCTGGGGTTATGAGAGAATGTTGTAAGAGAAGATTATAGACCTAACATTATTATTTAATTTATAGTACATATCAAATTAAATATTGACAGTATCAAATTAAATATTGACCTTTTGTAAAGATGACTCAATCTTAACCCAAGAAAAAAATAAATAAATAAAACAAAACTTCTGTGTGTCACCCTGTTTGTTTACATTCACTAGGATATAGAAGTCTGAACTTAAACTTAATTTTACCTTTTCTTTTGATTTTGAATTATATTTTTTCTTGTGGGTTACTTGTTAAATGTAGTTTTTTTCTTCTTTAGTTTTACTACAATCCTTTTGAATTTGATTACTGCGTAGCTACTGCAGTGAGGTTGTTCTACCTAACAGTACCTGTGGTTAAAATATAACTCTTTTATTTTCACTGCAGTGTACTGATGGATTTTGTAGGTTGTGAGGACGAAACAAAAATTTATTTTCGGGAGGGTGGAAAAAATTTTAAATTTACATACCAAAATTATTAATCTTGTTAAAATGAGGACAACATTAACAAAGAAAGAAGATAAACAAAAGAAGAATTGTGTAGAAATAAGAGAAAAGAGAGTGTATACTAAATATTATAATTTTTTTTTTTGGGAAAATTAGAGATTTTAGAATTGTAATTATTTATTATGAGTACGAGATATTTTTAATATAATTAGAAAATTTATAATAAATTATGAATTTATAAAAAAATATTTTTTTTTCCGTAAAACTTTGACCTTGGTCCTTGGTCTTGGTATGGAACACTTGAGTCAGACTATCTTCACCTACTATTATCTCAAACTGAGAAATAGATTCCAAAATGTTGCTCAAAACCAAAAGGAATTTTCTAAGCTGCCCGGTCTGGTTTTATGAAAATATTTTATATAATATTGCAAGCACCCCGGGATATTATATTTTAGTACAAATATATCCCCTAAATCTTATAACTCTCTATTGGACTCTTTAAACCTCAAGTTTGCACAATCTTCATTACTTTTCTCCTTACTTTCTAACTCTCAAACAAAATGTATTAAATGTTATTTTTCAATTGTGAGTTTATTTAATACCCTCCTCCCCCTTCATTCTCAAAGATACAAAAACTTGAGGAAGCAAAGCTATCTTGTTGTGTGTGATTCTCCGGACCGTTAGATTCGTGGCATCTATCCCTTAACCAAGCTGAAAACGAGTGACTAGGATCACCCCACATGTCACTCCCATGACAAGTGACTTAACCAATAAACTCATCAATTTAAGACATAATTGCTCTGGCCTAATAATTACCCTACCATATATAATGATTACGCTGGCTTAAGTATGGGTCAAAGGCTCACTCATGTCAAGATTAGTGGGGACTATGCATGTAAATCCCTCCATAATCACCAATTCCCGACCACCATTAGAGGGAAGTACAAGGGGGAAGCCATTGCCATAAGGAAAACAAGAAAACAGCCTGAGGAGTCACCTCGCTGACCACCTACTTGCAAGTTAAATGTTGCTTTCAAGTTAAGTATTGTCCACTAGTTAAAGGTTGGTAACAAGTTAGACTTCAATTACAAGTTTGCCACTATTATAGCCTATATAAGCTAGTTTTGCACTCGAGCAAGGGGGGATTGGACTCTCTCTCTCTCTCTCTCTCTCTCTCTCTCTCTCATCCATGTAAGCCCCGAGGGGCAAAGGGATCATCCTTACTCTACATACGTATTTGATCAGGAAGAGAGAGCGACTCTTTGTAATCCATACTCAAAGAAAAAGTCACACCAATGCAATACATAACAGAGGATATAGGCTTGGGGATTTCTCGTTGAACCTCTTTAAAAACCTCTTGCCTAACCCCATTATGGATTTTCTAATCCGCTTTATGCTGACTATTTGTAGACATGTCCACATCTTGTATAGTTCCTTCTAGATCGATTGGGTGTCTCTGATTATAGGCTTTTTATCTATTATCCTATTTTTGACTTGTTGATTTTGAATTGCTGGTTATTCACAAACATGTACCTGTTAATTGTTGTATGGGGTTTTATGCAGCAAAAATTAAAAGATCCCCAACAACAACCATAAGCCTTAGATCCTTATACACAATTTTTATGTTATTAGCAAATAAACCGATATTAAATAAAACGTTCTAGGTTGCATACTAGCGTTTGGAGGCTCTTTCTTTGATGTGAACCGCTCCCACTCTAAGACGAGAGTGAACTCTTGGCTTCCACACAATGATAGGACGATGATCACCTAGCGATTCGGAGTGCTAGCCGAAACCGCAAGGTTTAAGGATTCTTCTCCACAACAATGGGTGACCACGGCTTGGGAGAGTGAGAGAGAGAGTGTGTGTGTGGACGGCTAGGGTTTATAGAATAATAGTGTTATTTGATTTTTATTTTAGTTGCACTTAAATATTGCAAATCTAAAACCCTAATCTATTATGGAATTTGAATTAATATATTCCATAATATATTAATCAAATATTTAATTACCATCACAAGGTAATTCCACATGGCATACTTTAAATTCAAATTTGAATATGAATTTCATATATATATATATATATGTGTGTGTGTGTGTGTGTGTGTGTGTGTGTGTTATATTATTATCTAATATTAATATTTAATGATATTGATATTAATGAAGATAATATATATATATATATATATATATATATATATATATATATATATATATATATATATATTATTGGAATAGCCCTAGAGCCAATCAATTATTGTGGAATTGGCTCTTTGTAATAATGTTCATTAATCAATAAAAGACATTTTATACTATATCGCGTAAATCATTATTATTGCAATATGTATTGATATATGTCCTTAGAATGGTAGAACCGTGACGAGGGTATCAAGTGTTTCAAATCTTGATAGTAAGAACCCTATGAGCACATATGGTGGCCATTCTAGAAACGTCCAGTGATATTATTACGAAGTGAGGGCACAGATAATGCGGTAAGGCTATCATAGTGTTGAACGACCCTGTCGAAAGGCAGTGGACTGATCTCACTTGTCAAGGTTGTTTGGTGATAACCTGGTGCAACACATGGGTGCTTGCTGTAGGCGATTACACCGCAGCAAGTTCACTGGACTGACCCACCAGAGGATTCCATATGGATGGTAACCCCAGTGTCTATGGAACAAATCCTCTAATGAATGGTGGTGCATGTGATCCTTAGACTTGAGATCACCGGAGCGCCTTGTGCACCGATTGGTGTAGTTTGACACTAGCCTAACGCAGTTCTTTTCAGAGCTGTCAATACGGTGGTGATTGGCTGCATCAAGGAGTGTATCAAGACTATGGTGGATTGACAGAGGATTCATCACTCCCGGGTATGGGAGAAAGTTATCTCACAGCGCAATTCAGTATATGGCAATGACACTAAAACTGTGGCCACAGTGGGATTGAGTTGTTACTCTATCCAGTTTATAATACGGGTCATTGGTCCGAAACTGAATAACTAATATCGAGTAACCGAAGGTTGACACTATTTCTATGCCTTCGTCTCGTCGAGATAATTTATGATGAAAGGATCGAATTGCACGGTAACCATATCGTTGACAGGTAGCTACTTTGCTGAATCCGAATCTATCGGGTGACCATGATGCCTTGCGAGGGGCCAATCTTGGTGTGTGTATTAGTGAGGACGATTAATTGGTGTTAATCGCGATACTATACACGCCGATATGATGAGGAGCCTATGGGTCACACACATAGAAGACAATTTAAGATCCAAGAAGAAAGAAGGGCGTTTTTCGTCTTTTAAGGCGAAATGGTATTTTGGTAATTTCACGGTGCAATTAAATTTCTTGAGGTTCGTAGCCTTTATTTAATTTGTTAGAAAAATTAAATAAGTGAAATTACGTTTAAATGTGTGTTCGCAGATATTTAAATATATTATCATTATTGTTAAATATTAATATATATTTAAATATATATTAATTGATTTTAATTGAGATAATGATGGAAATTAAAATAAATCAAATTGGGAGTGTTTGGCAACATGGGGCGTTTGGGTTGGAGCCCAAGCCTATTCCGTATGGGATTAGGGCAAATTGTTTTTAATATAAAAGAAAAGTGTGTTAATTTATTGTTGGTTGATTTTTCTTTGTAAAACCAAAACACACAGCAGCCCCATTTTGCTTCTCCCACGGCAGTAACACCTATGGCCTAAAATCAATTCAATTGATTTTGTTTTCTTCTTAATCTTGAAGCCAAAGAGGATCTAGCAAATCCCTCTTTGGTTTTTTTGAGACTGTCTTCGTGTGGACTACACAGGTTCGATCCTACACTTGGATCGGTAGCAAAACATTCGTCGACAAATTTGGAGGAGCCTCCAACGTGCGTTTGTTTCTTTAAACTTATGTTGAATATTTATGCAGATTTTATTTAATATAAATTGCAAAATTATACCCTTGATCTTGGCTCATGTAAACGATCCCTAAGTTATATTATTTTTGTTTTTGCTGCGTATACGGGACCGTTTACTAATATATATATATATATATATATATATATATATAGAGAGAGAGAGAGAGAGAGAGAGAGAGAGAGAGAGAGAGACACACACACACACATAATCTCACTAATTTTAATTTCCGTATGAAATTAAATATAAGCAACAACCTTAGCAAATTAAATTGTATTGTGAGATTACCAAAATGTCTTTTCATCTTAAAAGACGAAAATACCCCTCTCACTTGTTTATCCTTTATTTGTCTTATATGCTTGTGACCTGAAGGCTTCTTATCATATCGGCAGTGAGTAGTATCACGATTGACACCCAATCAATTGCTCACTAAACATAGACCAAGATTGACCTCTAGCAAGGCATCATGGTCGCCTGATAGATTCAAATTTAGTGAAATAGCTTACATATCAATGATATGGTTACCGTGCAATCCAATCCTTTCATCATCCACTATCTCATCAAGGCCGAGGTATATAAGTAGTGTCAACCTCGGATATCCTTGATATCTCGGTATTTGGTTATTGGACCAACGACCGAAATTAGATTGGATTGCCTTACAACTCAATTGTAATGACTCTCTTTCTAGCTAATATACTTGTAACATAATAGTAAAACTCACTAAATATATATATAAGAAAATATACATATAAACGAGTATAAAATTATGGGCCCATATTTAATTTTCTTTATATACAAATCTTTACATAATATAATAAAGTCTCAAAATAGTAACTTGACAGTTTTGCCTAACCCTTCCGCTACGTGATGTTCCAAGTGATCGCATCTCACCTGTTACCTGCAAAAACATTAAAAACAACAGGATGAGCACTAATTGCTCAGTAAGTAAACCCGCTATGCTACCCTTCTCTCTCCGTTGCTTAAATTATGAATTTCTTTCCTTACTTCACACTTCCCCATTCTTCTCTATTCTTTCTCTACTCTTACTCTATTTTTCTCTCTGTTCTTTCTCTGTTTTTCCTTCTATTCTTTCTCTATTTTTTCTCTCTCTCTTCTTTCTCTATTTTTTCTCTCTCTGTGCTTTCTCTATTCTAATTTCCCACTACTCAGATGATGGGCATGATATTATGCATATATATGATGCAAATGCATAAATGTATAAAGTGTGCATTTTCTTTTATGTTCTTATTCTGTTTTTCTTTCTTTTTTGTGCTTCTTTCTTTCTCTTCTTTCTTATGCTTTTCTTTTCTTTCTTATCCTTTTCTTTTCTTTCTTATTCTTTTGCCAATCGGACTTAGTTGAGGCATGGATTCGGAACCTTGCCCGTGTGAGTGTATTCTTCTTTCTTGGGTATAGCCCTCATCCACATGCACTCTTACGGACTGTACCAATTCTTCTTTCTTATTCTTAGGTCGCTCACTAAAGGCGGCGTGCATGTGGGGAAAATTCTTCTTGTCACTCACGGGTTCCCCATCGCAACAACCTTTTCTTCTTTTTATCTTTTTTACACTTCTTTAAGTAAAAATTCAGATTTGAACTTCTTTAATATTCTCATTTCTTTCTATTTACTCTTTAACATTCTTTAGTGATTTTTCATGCTCTTATGAGTATGTATGCATGTAGATGGTTTCATGCTTATAATTCTTTCTAAACTCACATGTTTAGATGCAATTATGCAATATGGAATGCAAACATTTCATTCTCTACCATCTACAGACTAATCTCAATATAACACATAATCATACTTATACATGCACTTCTCATTGACATTTCATCAAACAACTTACGTGTACAAAACAACTCTAATTTGGCTACACTTCTATCTCTTTTCTAAGCCACCAAAAATTTGGTATAACATCCTCCATATTTAACATCAAACCTGTTCAAAATGTACACTCCAAAATTTCTACTCTAATTCTTCCAAATTTCATCCAAACTCACATCAAATATCAAATATACCAACACTACTTCTCATGGATAAGTTCTAATCATCATTCAACACCAAATCCATCAACAATTCTTCATATAAAACACATATATATGCATAAAAGGAATTCTCTACACAATATTACTTAAATCATACTTAGGGTAGGATTTAGTTACCTTATATGTGAGCAATCCAACACTTTAAAAATCTTCTTTGAACCAACTCTCTTTCTTTTAAATCCTAAGGATGCTTGGGATTGAAAATCCACTAAAAAGTACTCAAAATCTATGAATTTCCCTTGAAGAAGAATTGAAGAAATTGAGAGGATTTGAAGGTGAAGGTGAAGGTGGCGTGAAAATGGATGAAGAATGGCTAGGGTTTCATTCTTCAATTCTTGATATAACATATTATTATTATAGTTTCCCATTTTGCCCTTGCACTTTCTATGAATTCCATCTATGTCCCTTAGTCAATTACCAAAATGCCCTTATTTTTATTAACTTCTCCATGTTATTCTATCTCTTTTCACTCCCCACTTTTTCAACTAATTATGAGTGAAAAGACCATTTTACCTCTAATAAAATTTTAAGGCATTTTCTTCACACTTTTTTTAAAATAACTTCAACGAAAATCAACTAAGGGTAAAATGGCATAAGTAATGCTACGTACCTTGATGTGGGCATTACATAAATCCTACCGTGGCCACAAATTTAGTGTCGTTGCCATTTACTGAATTGCTCATTGAGATAATTTCTTTGATACTCAAGAGCAATGTTCTGAAACCCAGACCGAAAGGTGACTTGGCCAAGTGGTCGGTTTTCGGTTTGAACGGTCCAACCGGTCTGATCGGCGGTTCAGACTAGTGACGTCAGCAACTATGTATATATATTATATATTTTGTTCTTTTCTTACCTATCACCTCATCTTCTCTTTCTTCTTCTTCTCCTTCACCTTTTTTTTCCTCTCTTTCTCCCTTGTTATCTTCTCTTTCTTCTTCTTCTTCTCCTTCATTTTTATTTTTTCTCTCCTCTTCTCCCCGTCATCTTCTCTTTCTTCTTCTACTTCTTTTTCTGCTTCATCTTTTTTTTCTCTCTCAGTTTCTCCCTATCATATTCTCTTTCTTCTTCTGCTTCTTCTTCTCCTTCATTTTTTTCCTTACTGTTTCTCCCAATCCTCTTCTCTTTCTTCTTTACAGATTATATTTTGAAGGCTAGTTCCTCGCTATTTTGACGCTGAAAATGACGAATGAAGAAGGTAAAATGGTTTTAGGGATTTTGATTTAGTGGATCGGATTTGCTATTGGGCAATTGGATTGGTGGTTTGACACTGTTCCACCAGTCTAACAACAGTTTAAAATGGTCTAAATAACCAATCTGGTTTTATTGTATTAGTGAATCGGAGTCTTGAACGAAACCTGGTCGTACCTGTCTAACCGGTTGGTCTAGTCTAGTTTTCAAAACATTGCCTTAGAGTGATGAATCCTTTGTCAATCCACCAAAGTCTTGATACGCTTCTCGATGTAGCCAATCACTACTGTTCTGATAGCTCTGAATAGAACTATGTTAGGCTAGTGTCAAACTACACCAATTGGTAAACAAGACGCTATGGTAATCTCAAGTCTAAGGATCACATGCACCACCATTCGTTAGAGGATTTATTCCACAAACACTAGGGTTATCATCTATGTGGAATCCTCTAGTGGGTTTGTCCAGTGAACTTGCCTATGACAAGCACCCATGTGTTGCACTAGACTATCGACAAACAACCTTGACAAGTGAGATCAGTCACTTCAACACTATGATAGCCTTATCGTATTATCTGTGTCCTTATTCAAAATAATACTTGGGCTATGAACATTTCTAGAATAGCCACCATATGTGATCATAGGGTCCTCACTATCGAGATTTGAAACACTTGATACCCTCGTCATGGTTTTACCATTCTAAGGACATATATTATAACATACAGTAAATACAAATTACATAATGTAGAAAATACCTTTATTAATTATAAACATTATTTACAAGAGTCAACATTTACAAAATAGATTGGCTCTAGGGCACCTATTCTAACAATCTCCCATTTGCACTATAACCAATCATTCATATATTTAATACCAAATGACCTCAAGTGCCTTTCATGCTTCTGCTACGATAGAGCCTTCGTCAATGGATCTGCGAGATTGTCATCAGTATATACTTTGCAAATTTGCACATCCTTTCTCTCAACCATTTCTTTGATGAGATGAAATCGCCTGAGCATATGTTTGGATTTCTGGTGAGATCGTGGTTCCTTTGCTTGAACTATCACTCCATTGTTGTCGCAATAGATATCTATTGGATCAACAATCGTGGAAAGCATACCAAATTTGGTGACAAATATCTTAATCCAAACCGCTTCCTTGGCCATATCGGACAATGCGATTACTTAGTCTCCATTGTAGAGTCTGTTACATTGCTTTGCTTGGAGTTGTACCAACTCACGACAACTTTATTGAGACAAAATATAAACCCAGACTGCAAGCAATAATCATCTTATCTGTTTGGAAATTAGCATCACTGTATCTTTTACCATGAGCTCATCTTCCCTTCCATAAACTAAGAACATATCCTTAGTCTTTTTCAAATACTTAAGGATGTTCTTGATAGCTATCCAGTGATGCTCACCTGGATCCGATTGATATCTACTACAAGTTCTTAATGCACATGAGACATCAATCCGAGTACACAACATGGCATAAATGATGGATCCAATTCTGATGCATATGGGATCCTCTTCGTTCTATCTCTCTCATCACGTGTTTTAGGACACATATCCTTAGAGAGATAGACACCACGTGACATCGGAAGAAATCCCTTCTTGGATTCTTTCATACTGAATCTCTTTAGTACCTTGTTTATATACATACTATGAGTGAGGCTAAGCAACCTACGTGATCTATCATGATAGATCTTTATTTCGAGGATGCAAGTTGCTTCTCCTAAGTCTTTACCAACTGTAGGTTTGGAATATCATTCTCGATCAGAAGTATGTCATCGACATACAACACTAAAATGCAACTGCGCTCCCACTTACTTTCTTGTGAACACAAGACTCATCTTCGTTCTTAATGAAATCAAAGTCTTTTAGAGCTTCATTAAAACAAATGTTCCAGCTCTTGAAGCTTACTTGAGTCCATAAATGGACCTCTGCAACTTGCATATCTTATCACCTTGTCCATTAAGAAAGAAACCATCGAGTTGTGTCATATACACATCCTCTTGTACATTTCCTTCAAGAAAGTTGTTTTAACATCCATTTGCCAAATTTCATAATCGTGATATGCAGCAATCACAAGTACAATCTGGATAGACTTAATCATGGCAACCGGCAAAAAGGTTTCTTCATAGTCAAGCCTTGAACTTGTTTGAAACCTTTGGCAACCAGCCGTGCCTTATAGGTATGCACGTTGCCATCCATGTCAATCTTCTTCTTGAAGACCCATTTACACCCTATGGGTTTTACCCTTTCATGTTGATCCCTAAAGTCCATACTTGGTTTGGGTATATGGAGACCATCTCAGATTTCATGGCTTCAATCCATTTAATGGAATCTGGATCTGATATAGCATCATCGTAGGTTTTGGGTTCATTGTCTTGGTAGACCAGTATGTCGCCATGCTACTTGAGGTGATTCACTTTGATGCACAGATTGTGGAGTAATCTCTTCATGATGTTCAACCACTTCTTGTGGCACATCATTCCGTCCTTTGTTTAATGTATTCTATGATACTAGAATTTCATCGAGTTCTACTTTTCTTCCACTACTACCTCTTAGAAGAAATTCCTTCTCTAAGAAGACACTAGTACAAGCAACAAAAAATATATGCTCTTTTGGGTGATAGAAATAGTATCTTTTTCTCTCCGTAGGATACCCCACAAATATACATTTATTAGACCTCAGGCCTAGCTTATTTGAAGTCAATTTATTGACATAAGCTTCATAACTCCAAATCTTCAGATAAGACAAGTTAGGCTTTCGCCCACTCCATAGCTCATATGGAGTCTTATCTATAGACTTTGATACCACACAGTTCACTATGTGGGTCATAGTCTCTAAGGCATAACCCTAGAATTAGGTATGTTTAACTCAATTTGGCATACTTGGCATAGTTGTTACTTTGAGAACATCCATATTGTTTATTTCAAGAACATATAAAATATTATGATACAGTTCTATAAAAAATATTATTTATACTAAAAGACAACAATTCATTAGTAATAAAAGCAATATTCTCATTTGTCCAAAGTGGACACAAAAATATTATTTCTAGAAACTGAGGGTAAATCATAATAATTCATAAGTTCCAATAACAAGCCCGTAGGCAAAGTCAAACAATAAGATCCTACAACTAATGTAGCATCACGTGGTCCATTTCAAACTAGTAGGTCCACATTTCCTCAATCGAGTGATCTACTTTGTTGTAGTCTCTTCACATTATTACAAATGTGAGAACCACATCCAGTGTCAATACCCAAGATGTAACAGGAGATTAAAAAATCTCAATACACACATTTAGAAGAAGAGGAGTTCTTCTTCTTATTCTCCAGGAAGGCCCTATAGTGTTTCTTCCAATGGCCAGGCTTGCCATAGTAGAAGCAAACTACCTTCCCATCTTTGTTGATGCCACCCCTAGACTTAAGGGCATCTTGAGATTTGGACTTAGGTTTAGGTTTGGGTTTGGCCTTAGCCTTACCTTTACCTTTACCTTTGACCGCCCTTCTACTAGTGTTAGCAGCAACTAACATAACTTAATGTCTTACTCTATAGTCTTTAAAAAGGCTAGGAGCTCAGGAAGAGTCTTCTCATTCATGCTCATATTATCTATGAATTGAGAGTACGAATCAAGTAAGGACTGCAAGACTAAGTCGATTGCCAAGTCATTGTCCATACCATAACTCAAAGTCTCAAGCCTTTCAATGTACCCAATCATCTTGAGTACATGAGGACCAACTTCAGCAGCCCCATCCATTTTGCACCTGAATAGCTGTTTCAACACCTCTTACCTTTCATTATGTTGAAGTTATAAAATCATGGTAGAAGGATCCATGTTTCAATATTGCTATTGTAGTTCAAGTGTCATTGATACTTAATAAGTTCTATGTTAGTATCATCGAGATGTTTTGGTAAACATCTCACTGTTCTTGGGTGATATCATCACCAGGCTCTTGAGGTAGAGCATGATTGATGGTATACAATTTACTTTCAAACTCAAGTATAATTTGAAGATCTCTATACCAGTTTAAAACATTGCTACCATCCAACCTGTGTTGATTATTGAACACATTGTAAGGTTGTTGTTGCTCATTTTATGATTCTACAAGTGTAGAAAAATAAATGTTACTATCATGTTTATTATTGTTTAATAAGGTCTTTTATTAAACAATTGCTCCCACTATCTCGCTCAAGCTAATAGCCCTCACTGTTAATCTGGGAAATCCCGTTGGCTTTCCTAGTGGACTAAGATCCCATCTAGCCCACTTTAAACCTTTGCTTTGGTGAACAAGCCAAAATGGGTTGATTAGGTAGGTCAACAAACTTACTTTACACTAGTCGATAGCTCCAACTACCAACCTCAAATGCAAAATAAGCCAACAAAAAAATCACACAATTTAATGGCTTAAATCATTGTCCTCAAGTGTAATTATCAGTATCAATAGAGTGGACACTATATGTCACCACGTACACATAACAAGTGTACTTCTCTACTATGCCTATGACGTGTTTATCAACCTTCGGTTTGGTGAACAAGCAAAACACATCATTTAAGTCGACCTATCACCATTAAGGAAAACTCCAATGAAGTTTGACCTCCTACTAGAAGGAGTGTACCCTTTGCTTTGGCGAACAAGGTTCCAATGAACAGTGGCTTGATCAAACTCATGGTGATGGAAGGCCTTTTAATTACTGACTTAATATACTTTTGTTGAGTGGTTTTTATTTTATGTCTCACCAATTTTATCTTTATTAGCATGGTATAGTCATAACATACACCCTTAGCATGCAACCAAGCATTAAGGAAATGTGTTGGTGCATAGTCTTAACTAAAACCGATTTCCTCGAGCCTTGAGGAATTGGTAAGTCAACCTAGATAAAAAGGAATAAATGAATTCTTCAAGTAATTCGCCTTCTTCTTTCCATCACTTCTTCTTCTCGAACATTACAAAACTTTCAAAATAAAATTACATTTTACATAATTGAAAAGAAACCTCGAGATGTGAGATGAGAGAGAGAAGTTACATTGGAAGTATAGAGAAAGGCAAGGCACACACACCCTATTTTAAAATTACATAATCCAAATAATTCTTAAACTAGGTTCATAGGCTTATGCACCAAACACCATGCATATTCACAATCAACAAGATGCATAAAACAAATCAAAGTTAGATTTTGATTAGGTTGGTAAAATTATATTACCCCTTGATATTTAGCGATGTTACATTTAAGTCCAATAGTTTAAAATTTTTCATTTTAGTCTCTTGTCATCATGCCTCACTCAATTGAGCCTTTGAAATGTTCTTAACATGTAGCAACATATAATAGGAAATTATGGATTAAAACTATCGTGCAATAACATGAACATGGCCCAAAATTTAGCCTATTGCATCAATACGTGAGTTGCCCCAAAAATTCTAGATTTGAACACGCACCAGATCAGGCCTTTGACTGAAATATCAAATGCCAATCAAGGTCAAGTTCAGGGAGCACTTGGCCACCATGGGACAACCACACACTGCAGCTCACGGGGAGGACAACAACAGCGCGCTTGTACATGTTGTTGTGCATGCGCAACAGCCTTTGTGCCATCGCACAAGACTGTTGTTGTGCTATTTGCCGTGGCACCAGCCAAGGCAACATGCATGAGCATCCGACCACCCTTCTTTGCATGCACGTTGCCATTTGCATGTTGTTGCTGCTTGTTTACAATTGCTGTTGCGCGTGGCAATGCACAACAATAATGCATTGCCCTTTAGGGCAGTGCACACTCCACCTGCAATCAAGTTTTATTTGATTTCGATTCATCCCAAACAAAATCAGTAGATGCAATACTAAAAAAGGCAACACATCAACCAAAACAGATTTTTTAATAATTTTCTAGATTTTTTATCAACATGTTAAAACCTTAATTCAGAATTATCGATCCCTAAACATCCAAACGATAATTAAACAATGTAATCAGGTATAAGAAGCTCTAATAACACTGTAGGTCTACGGATCGAGTGAACGCTGTGAAATATAAAACTTTTCCCAATCCACAAACCAAAAACCCTAAGATCCTTATACCGTTTTTACATTGTTTGCATATGAAATAAATATTAAACAATTAATATGGTTGCATACCAACATTTGGAGGCTCCTTCAATTGATTTGAATCACTTCCACTCCAAGATGAGAATGAACGATAGGTATCCACCCGAAGACAGAACTACAATCACTAAAGGATTCAATGTGAACGATAGGTATCCACACGAAGACAGAACTACAATCACTAAAGGATTCAATGTGCGAGCCAAACAAACTGGTTCAAGGATAATAGCACATAATTTTTCTCTTGAAAAATTCTCTTCTCTATCATATGGGTGTTCATGGTTTTGAGAGAGAGAGAGAGATGGCGGCTAGGGTTTGTATTTGATTGAATTATTTGTTGGAGTAGGTGTCCTACAGCCAATCAATTACTGTGGAATTGACTCTTTGTAATGATGTTTATGAATCAATAAAAGGAATTTTCTACTATATCATGTGAATCATAGTTGTATGTATTGATATATGTCTTTAGAATGGTAGAACCGTGACGAGGGTATCAACTGTTCCAAATCTTGATAGTGAGAAGCCTATGATCACATATGGTGGTCATTCTAGAAATGTTCGGAGCCCTAGTATTATTCTGACCAAGGACACATATAATACAGTAAGACTATCATAGTGTTGAATGACCCTGTCGAAAGGCAATGACTGATCTCACTTGTCAAGGTTATTTGCCAACAACCTGGTGCAACACATGGGTGCTTGATGTAGGTGAGTTCACTGAACTGACCCACCAGAGGATTCTATATATATGGTAACCTCAGTGTCTATGGAACAAATCCTCTAACGAATGGTGGTGCGTGTGATCCTTAGACTTGAGATCACATAAGTGCCTTGTGCATCGATCGGTGTAGTTTGACACTAGCCCAACACATTTCTATTTAGAGCTATCAATACGGTAGTGATTGGTTGCATCGAGGAGTGTATCAAGACTATGATGGATCGACAGAAGATTCATCACTCCCGGGTATGAGAGAAGTTATCTCATGGTGCAATTCAGTTAATGACAATGACAGTAAATTTATGATCACAGTGGGATTGAGTTGTTGCTCAATCTAATTTATTATTCCGGTCATTGGTCTAGTAACTAAATACAAAAATATCTATAATAATTGAGGTTGACACTATTTCTATACCTCGGTCTCGATGAGATAACAGATGATAAAAGGATTTGATTGCACGGTAACCATATCATTGATAGGTAGCTATTTCATTGAATCCGAATCTATCGGGTGACCATGATTCCTTGCTAGGGGTCAATCTTAGTCTGTGTGTAGTGAGATGATTTATTGGTGTTAATCTACTCACTGTCGATATGATGAGGAGCTTATGGATCACACACTAAGGAGATAGTTAAGGATGGTTAACTATGGAAGGGGATATTCATCTTTCGGATGAAACAACATATTGGTAATTTTGCTGTGTAATTAAATTTACTGAGGTTGTAGCCTATGTCCAATTTTATTATTGGAATAATTTAGCAAGATTATGAATTTAATTATTGAAGTTAATATTTATATTTAACTAAATAATTAAATTGGGACCTATGTGTAATTCCACCTAAGTTTGGGTCGTTGCTAAACTTTAGGGGTGGAATCGATATTTACCTTTTCTATATAAAGAAAAGGATGATTAGGTTTTGATATATTCATCCATTATTCAGCCGTGGGTGAAGAAAAAATTTGAGAGAGAATTTTTCTCTCTGCTCTTCTTCACTTGATCCTTCCAAACTTTGAATCCTTAAAGCCAAGGATTGGTTCTACCAAAATCAATCTCTAGTCTATGTCGTACTGTCTTTGTGTGGATGACGTGAGTTCGATCCTACACTTAGATCGGTAGTGAGATTGTGTTCAGAGATATTGACGGAGCCTCCAAACGCTGGTTTGATCTTATCCTTGCTTGGATTTGTGTTATTTCAATTTAAGCATGTAAAACATATACATACCAGGCCCTGATCTTGGGTTCATCAGAGTAATCGATGGGAATTTTTTTTTTTCCGCTGCGTTTAACTCGTCGATTTACTTACATTATTGTGTTTTAATTTTTATGCTGCACTTAAATAGTGCAACAATTAAAACCCTAATCTAATATGAAATAGTCATATACTAATTCCATATTTAGGTTATATTTATTCAATTACCAAATCAAGGTAATTCCAACCATGGTAATTTAATTTCAAATTTGAATTTGAATTTATATTATATTATATTTATTAATATTAATATTATTTTACATATTAATATTAGTTAATAATATAAGATTTAAAATATGTATATACACAATCTCACTTATTTTAATTTCTGTATGAAATTAAATATAGGCAACGACCTCAGCAAATCTAATTGAACGGTGAGATTACTAAAATACCCTTTTATCTTAAAAGAAGAAAATGCCCTTCTCACTTACTTATCCTTTATTTGTCTTCTATGTGTGTGACCCGAAAGCTCCTCGTCATATCGGTAGTAAGTAGTATCACGATTGACACTCAATTAATTGTCTCACAAAACACAGACTAAGATAGGCCTCTAGCAAGGCCACCCGATGTATTCGGATTTAGCGAAATAGCTATCTACCAACGATATGGTTATCATGCAATTAAATCCTTTCATAATACGTTATCTTATCAAGACTGAGGTACAAAAGTATTGTCAACCTCAAATATCCTTGATCTCTTTGTATTTGGTTATTGGACCAACGACCAAAAAGATTGGATTAAGCAACAACTCAATCCCACTGTGGCCATAGATTTGGTGTCATTGTCATTTACTAAATTGCACAATGAGATAACTTCTCCCACACTCGGGAGTGATGAATGGATTATATTTTCTTGATTTAAACAATAAGGATATTGTCAATGTAGAATCAAAGAAAGCTAAACATAGCGAATAAACCTTTGGCACTATAGAGTAGGTCATATTAATCAGTCCCGCATCTCAAAACTTCACAGAGATGGAGTTTTGGACCCTTTTTACTTCCAGTCATTTGAGGTATACAAGTTGTGCCGTTTAGGCAAGATGACCAAGTCGCCTTTCACAAGACAAAGTGAAAGGGCTACTGAATTGTTAGGCATCATCCATAGTGATGTATTGGTCTACCAAGACAATGAACCCAGAACCTATGATGATGCTGTATTGGATCCAGATTTCATTAAATGGCGTGAAGCCATGAAACCTTAGATTGACTCCATTACCAGAACCAAGTATGGTCTCTGGTGGATCTACCTGAAGGGATAAAACCCATAGGGTGTAAATGGGTCTTCAAGAAGAAGATTGACATGGATGGTAACGTGCATACCTATAAGGCACTACTAGTTGCCAAAGGTTCCAAAAAAATTCATGGTATTGACTATGAAGAAACCTTTTTGTCGGTTGCCATGATTAAGTTTATTTGGACCATGCTTGTGATTGTTGTCTATCACGATTACAGAATTTGGCAGATAGATGTTAAAACAGCTTTCTTGAATGGAAACGTAGAAGAGGATGTGTATCTGACACAACCTGATGGTTTTGTTCTTGATGGACAAGTTGATAAGATATGCAAATTGCAAAGGTCTATTTGTGGACTCAAGCAAGCTTCAAGGAGCTGGAACATTCATTTTGATAAAGCTATAAAAGACTTCAATTTCATCAAGAACGAAGATGAGACCTGTGTTTGCAAGAAAGCAAGTGGGAGCGCAGTTGCATTCTTGTTGTTGTATGTTGATGACTTACTTCTGATCGGGAATGATATACCAAACTTGCAGTCGGTACAGACTTGGTTGTCCAAGTGCTTCTCCATGAAGGACTTAGGAGAAGCAGGCTACATCCTCGGAATAATGAGCTATCATAATAGATCGCGTAGGTTTCTAGGCCTAAGTCAGAGTACATACATAGACAAGGTACTGAAGAGATTCAATATGGAAGAATCCAAGAAAGGATTTCTTCCGATGTCACATGGTGTCTATCTCTCTAAAGATATGTGTCCTAAAACACAAGATGAGAGAGATAGAATGAAAAGGATCCCATATGCGTCTACAATTGGATCTATCATGTATGCCATGCTATGTACTCAGGTTGATGTTTCATGTGCACTAAGCATTTGTAGTAGATATCAATCGAATCCAGGCGAGCGTCACTAGATATAAATCAATTGTTCATCAAAGCAATTTGAGATTAGCTAGTGGCGTGTAGCCTAACCCCAACTCATATAGTCAATCAATCAACTATTAAACACGATCAAACATCAACAACAATCAAAGATCAAGAAATATCCAAGATTAGCTAGTGGCGTATAGCCTAACCTTGACTCATACTACCATTCAATCGTAAATCAAAGGTAATCACACAATAATAATGATTAATCAACTCAATAAACATAAATGAATGAAACTAAGATATCATTGGATCAATAAAACATTTGATTAAACAATAAACATGAAATAGTCTAATTAGATTACACTGGATACACTAGGAAAGAGTCTAGCTACTCATAATAACAAGGACACAAACCTTGATCCAACCCATAAGCATTTGACTGTGAAATCCACTCAAGATGATCAGTATTTATCCTACAACAATCAATCACTCCTTCCCAAGTTTCCCAAAGTTACAAAATGTTTTTAGAAAACCTAATATGACTCAAAATTGGACTAAAGTTTCCTTTATATAGTTTTTAGGCAAAATGGAAAACTTGTAAATATTGGTCGCCAAAAATAAGGTTGAAAATGTAGAGTTTTTCTAAATATCGCGATTTGCACCACTGTGCAATTGAATGGCGCTGCAGTGTAGCTCCAGACAATTTTTGCTTCGAGGAAAACCTTATCACGTTGCGGCATGGTTGAATTGCATCGCAGCGTAATTGGTTTCGTCGATGTTGAGCTGTGGCGTAGTGATTTTTACACTGGGTCACAATCTGAGTTGCATCATCTTCATGCCATAGCTCAGAAAAGTGTCTGAGGCTCAGTTTCAAAATTTCACTCTTTTTCTGCTCGCCTTGATTTATCTGCACTCAAAGGGTCCAAGATGTCCGAACACCAACACAAACACGAATAATCCATCTTTTTGCACATGAATACCTGAAAACGCAACAAAGCCCATGATTGTGGAGGATAACAAAACGAGGAAGGAAACTCATCCTAAATAATTTGTTAAACCTTGAATTCCTTACAATTTCACGGCCAAATCACAAAATAAATCCGCATTTTCATCACTCAATAGTCGTGGACGATCTTGGTGGGCTTTCCCACTTGTGGATTATAGCAAACTACGACCTTGACTTATCGAAGTGAGGGTTCGCTAATCCTTATAGCTCTATGGGATAACGTTTTGTGAGAAAAGAAAAAGGGGGGTATAAGTGAGATTTCAACTATGGATAATCAAGCGGTCTCATCCCAACATTTAATAAGCAGCTAGGCAAATCGATGTGCTAATGCAAGCGACAAGCAACTGCCGCTTCTGTTAGAGTAGGTGCCCTAGAGCCAATCAATTATTGTAAAATTGACTCTGTAATAAATGTTTATTTATCAATAAAAGGCATATTCTTCTATATCATGTATGTAATGATATATGTCCTTAGGATGGTAGAACCGTGACGAGGGTATCAAGTGTTTCAAATCTTGATAGTGAGAACCCTGTGATCACATATGGTGGCAATTCTAGAAATGTCCATAGCCCCAGTATTATTCTGACCAAGGACACAGATAATACGGTAAGGCTATCATAATGTTGAACGACCTTGTCCAAAGGCAATGACTGATCTCACTAGTCAAGGTTGTTTGCCGACAACCTAGTGCAACGCATGGGTGCTTGTTATAGACAAGTTCACTGGACAGACCCACTAGATGATTCCATGTGGATGGTAACCCCAGTTTCTATGGAATAAATCCTTTAATGGATGGTGGTGCATGTGATCCTTAGACTTGAGATCACTAAAGCGCTTTATACACCAATTGGTGTAGTTTGACACTAGCCCAACATAGTTCTATTCAAAGCTATAAATACGGTAGTGATTGGCTACATTGAGAAGTGTTTCGAGACTATGGTGGATCGACAAATGATTCACCACTCCTGGGTATGGGAGAAGTTATCTCATTGGGTAATTTAGTAAATAGCAATGACACTAAATCTGTGGCCACAATGGGATTGAGTTGATGCTCAATCCAATTTAATATTCCTATCATTGGTCCAGTAACTGAATAAAACATGTCAAGGATATCTGAGGTTGACATTATTTCTGTACCTCAGTCTCGATGAGATAACAGTTGATGAAAGGATTTGGTTGCATGGTAACCTTACCATTGACAGACTGCGATTTCGCTGAATCCGAATCTATCGGGTGGCCATGATGCCTTGCTAGGGGCCAATCTTGGTCTGTGTGTAGTGAGACGATTAATTGGGTGTTAATCGCAATGCTACACATTGCCGATATAATGAGGAGCCTACGGGTCACACACTTAGAAGATAATTTAAGAATCAATTTATGAGAAAGGTATTTTCATCTTTAAGGATGAAAATGTATTTTGGTAATCTCATAGTGCAATTAAATTTGCTGAGGTTGTTGCCTGTATTTAATTTTAATATTAAAATTAAATTAGTGAGATTATAATTAAATATATCTATGTATATATATTTAAATGAATTATTATTATTAATTAAATGTTAATATTTTATTATATATATTAATTGATTTTAATTATAATAATAATTAATTAATTAAAATACCATAAAGGGTGTGTTTGGTTGTAAGGGTGAACTAGGGTTGGAGCCATGGCTATTCCTAAGTGGAATAGGGTTTTAATTGTTACACTATATAAGTGCAACTTAAAATTAAAACAAAGAGAATTATTCATTTAATTAAAAACCCTAGCCACCCAAGAGGTTCTCTCTCGCTCATGTTTTCTTCTTCAAGTGAAGAAGAAAATTTTTCAATTTTGATTGTTCTTGATTCTTGATGTCGGCAATTGTTCTAGCAAAACAATGGTTGGTTCTTCGAATAATCTTCGTGTGGACTTCCGTGAGTGCGATCCTACATTGGATCGATTAGCGAAGAGTCATGTGAACAGTAGAAGGTGAACAGTAGAATGTGAACAGTAACCGGTGAACAGTACTTGATAAGAGTGTAATTTATATTTTTTTTATTCCTTCCATATTATGTTTTTGTTATGTTTTATGCCTAGTTGAGTTGATTAGAGTCTATTTTGTGAGTTTTGCATATTTGGATAGACTTTATGAAATAAGTGAGAAAAGATTAGGAAATTCCAGATTTTTGTTATTCTGACCAGTGCTGTGTTTTTCAGGTTTTTCATGTAGTCAAACTTCTCGATTGCAAAAGTATTCTTCAGAAAAAGTAAAGTAGACAAACCAAGCTTTCCAAGAAGGTATTATAAACAAGAATCCGAGTTCGTTTGGGTCCTCATTAGTTGTTGCAAAACCGGCCTAGAATCCTACTCATAGAAGGAATCCTGGCTGAGTGTTGAGTCTTCAAATGGGCCCAACTGGAGTTTCAGATATCGAAAGCAGGTGATTCAAAAGCCCAAATTCATCTACACATCAGGACTACAACTTTTATGAAGTGATCAAGCCCAGAAAAGTTCTTTTACATTGTGAGAATCCTAGTGCAAGCTGGATTTCGAATTCAGTTTTCCATATCTGATAAGGAATTGACAGTTTTGGAATTCTATCATTTAGGAAAGGTCTTGGAAAGTAATTTCCTTTTTTTATGGGGTAAAATTAAGGAAAAAACACAGTATTTATTTAGGAGTTGTTAGGTTAAAAAGGGAGAGGAGAACAGTAGTAGAGTTATAGTTTTTAGTTTTTTACTTTCTACGTCAAGATGTGCGACTGATTTTTCTTCTTCAGTTCAAGGGGATTTTGAAGCCTGAATTCATGTCATTGGTGTAACTTAAGTTCAGTAACATTGTTCTCAATCTCATTCTTATTGGAATTGTTTATGTTATTCTGTTTTAATTGTTTATGAATTTTGTTTGGGTGATTTAGTAATGGCCTGCTAAATTGTTTAATCGGAATTTTATCTGTTAGAATTAGGAATTGTGATACGTAATTGTCCTCTTTCTATTCAATGAGTAACACATGATGATAGATGATTACGGACAAGTTTTCAATCTGTCACCTTGAATAACATAACCTAAGTTAAATAATCCGATCTTACGTGATTGTTGCTTGGATTAATCTATTTTCCTAATTCTTAAAGCTACCATTGAATTAAACTTAGAGAGCTTATTCTAGGTTGTTCAAGGGTTATGATCTCATTGAAGAGCTTATTTCAGTAGTGACTATTAAGGGAAAATTCAGGTAATAGAGCTTGTTGTTTCATAGGGTCAATAATTCCATAATAACGAGATAGAATGATGTTATAGTTAGTTCGTGTCCAATGCATGTTTAGGTGGATCTTGAACCGAGAACTGGTTGTTTTTAATCTGATATTTTCTACCATTGGAGATTTATTTGTTTCACTTTAGATTGCATTGACTACAACCCCTTTCATTACTGTGCTCATGTTTACTGTTTAGGATTTTATTTTATTTTATTTTTCTTTTGTTTTCGTTGTGGTTATTGGATAGAATATAGGAATTAATCAAATCATTCCCTGTGGGATCGACCCTTGCTCACCCTATATACAATGTAGTAGTTAGGTTAGTAAGGTTAATTAATTTGGTGCATTCGACATGCTACCATTGCTCGTGTCCGAAATCAGAGATATTCGGAGGAGCCTCCAAATGTCGGTATGAACTAAATCCTTGTATGGATTTGTTTTTAATACAATTTTATTTTACGTTTCAGTTTATGCATGAAAACGTTATAATCTGTACTCAGATCTTGGTTCGTGTAATTGATCGATTCATTTTAAATATTACGTTTTTCCACTTCGCGAATTCGATCAATTACTTACAGCTTCGTGTGACAGGTTGATGCCTCAATTACCGAGATGGTGATTATTCTTCTTGTTCTAGATGATGATGCGTGGAGTGAATAGAGGGTCGAAATCGGTCCTAGTTTGAGCTCTCTATAAAAGGCATGCCACAGTTGTGTTGTTGTACAATTGAGATTTGAAAGTTGTTTAGCTTTAATCAAAGAAATAGGCAGCGGAAAACAAAAATTTACCAATTAAAACCCTAGAAGCCCCAAAAACCCATATTTGAGAGTTACAATGTTTACATGTTATAGATCATTAAAAACCCATTCAAGGTTTTAGATTCTTACCCACGTTGATGGCTTCACCGCTTGATCGTTGAAAAACGCGCACACTCCAAGGATGGGAATGAACCCACGATACCCACACAAAAGGAAGAATCAACACAGAATCACTTTGCTAGTTTGATTTGTGAAGTTTACAGAAGTGAGTGAGAAAAAGAAGAGAGAAATTTTCTCTTTGGTTTTTCTCATGGGCAGCCAAATGAGCTTCTTAGGGAAATTTGGGGAAAAGTGCTCTTTTTGTATGTACAACCTAATTTCCCTTGTTTAGTATATTATTAATATACCTTTCCACTAGTTATTTAATTAGTTTCCATGATTTCCGAACAAAATCACAAACTAGGTATTAGGCCATTATTATTTTGTTCATCTAATAATGATTTTTCAGTATTTAAAACATATATATACCAATATATGTAATTAAATAATGACATTTTATTTATTTACAATATATATATATATATATATATATATATATATATATATATATATATATATATATATATATATATATATATATATATATATATATTCATGACAATATACATATATTTAAATAAATAACCAATCTTACATATAAAATCCAATAAGGGATTGGATCCAAGCAACAATCTTTCAAGAAAATGTAATTGCTTTGTAAGATTTACCAATATACCCCTTTATCAATAAATGATGAAAATGCCCCTCACTCGTTGTCTTCTTTAAATTGCCTTTTAAGTGTGTGACCCATAGACTCCTCTTCATGTCGGTAGTGAGTAATATCACGATCAACACCCTATTAGTAATCTCATTACACACATACCAAGATTGGCCTTTAACAAGGCATTATGGCCACTCGATAGATTTAGATTCAGCGTATTTGCTACCTTTCAGTTGTATGGTTACCGAGAAATCAAATCCTTTCATCATGTATTATTTTATCAAGGTTTGAAGCATGGAAGTAATGTCAGCTTCAAGTATAAACCACCTTAACATATTCAGATTCGGTTATCAAACCAATCGGCCAACTAAGCATCAACTCGATATCACCGTGGCCACAGATTCAAGGTTGTTGTCTCTTATCAAAAATCTCACTGAGATAATTTCTCTTGCACTCAGGAGTAATGAATCCTTTGTTGATCCACCATAGCTATGATGTACTTCTCAATGCAGTTAATCACCACCATACTGATAACCTTAAATAGGATTATGTTTGACTAGTGTCAAACTACACCAATAGTTACACACAACACTCCAGTGATCTCAAGTCTAAGGACCACATGCACCACCATCAGTTAGAGGATATATTCCATGGACATTGGGGTTACCATCTATATGAAATCCTCTGATGGGCTAGTCCGGTGAACTCGTGAATAACAAGCACCCATGCATTGCACCAAGTTGTCACCAAACAACTTTGACATGTGAGATCTATCACCACCTTTTAGTAAGGTCGTTCAACGCTATGATAGCTTACTATATTATCTATGCCATAGGTCAGGATAATACTGGGGCTACGAAAGTTTCTAGAATGACCACCATAAGTGATCATAGGGATCTCACAATCAAGACTTATCACTGCTTAATTCCCTGATCACGGTTTAACCACTCTAAAGGCATATATTAATACATACATATGGAATATGTTTTACATAATATAAATGATGCCTTTCACAGAATGAATAATGATGACCCATAGAGTCAACATACAACAATATGATTGGCTCTTGGGCACTTATTCTAATAATCTCCCACTTGCACCTATAACCAATTATTATTTATTTAATACCAAATGAAGGCAAGTGCCTATCATACTTCTATTGCGATAGAGCTTTTGTAAGCAGATCTGAGATGTTGTCATTGGTAGGTACTCTACTGTTAGTAATTAACCGGATTTGCGTAGCAAAAAAATGTAATATTTACAACGAATCGATCAATTACACGAACCAAGATCTGAGTACAGATTATAACATTTTCATGCATAAACTGAAATGTAAAATAAAACTGTATAAAAACAAATCCATACAAGGATTTAGTTCATACAGACGTTTGAAGGCTCCTCCGAATACCTCGACTTCGGAGATGAACCTGTTCACTGACTACTGTTCACCGAACTATTCACTGGATACTATTCACTGACAATGTTCACGTGATTCTTCGCTAATCGATCCAATGTAAAATCGCACTCACGAAAGTCCACACGAAGATAATTCGCAGAACCCTTGATTATTTTGCTAGAACAATCAAACAACTTCAACAATCAAGAAAGAAGAACAAGAAAAATTTTCTTCTTCACACAAGAGTGTAACGTGAGAGAGAGAGAGAGAGATAGGGTGGCTAGGGTTTTTTATTATTGAATAATTCTCCTTTATTTTAATTTTAAGGTGTACTTATATAGTGCAACAATTAAAACCCTATTCCATTTAGGAATAGACATGGGCTTCAACCTTAATTCACCCTTGCTACCAAACACACCGTTTATAGTATTTTAATTAATTAATTATTATTATAATTAAAATCAATTAATATTTAATAATATATTAACATTTAATTAATACTAATAATTCATTTAAATATATACAGAGATATATTTATAATCTCACTAACTTAATTTTAATATTAAAATTAAAGACAAGCAACAACCTCAGCAAATTTAATTGCACTGTGAGATTACCAAAGTACCCTTTCTCCTAAAAGACGAAAATACCCTTCTCACAAATTGATTCTTAAATTATCTTCTACGTGTGTGACCCGTAGGATCCTCATCATATCAGTAGTGTGTAGTATCGCGATTAACACCAATTAATCGTCTCACTACGCATAGACCAAGATTGGCCCCTAGCAAGGCACCATGGCCACCCGATAGATTCAGATTCAGCGAAACCGCAACCTGTCAATGGTATGGTTACCGTGCAATCAAATCCTTTCATCATTTGTTATCTCATCGAGATTGAGGCACATAAATAGTGTCAACCTTAGATATCCTCGACATGTTTGTATTCAGTTAATGGACCAATGACCGAAATAATAAATCGGATTGAGCATCAACTCAATACCACTGTGGCCACAGATTTGTGTCATTGCCATTTACTAAATTACTCAGTGAGATAACTTCTCGTGTACCCAGGAGTGATGAATCCTTTGTCGATCCACCATAGTCTCGATACACTTCTTGATGTAGCCAATCACTATCGTATTGATAGCTCTGAATAGAACTATGTTAGACTAGTGTCAAACTACACCAATTGGTGCACAAGGTGATCCGGTGATCTCAAGTCTAAGGATCACATGCACCATCATCCGTTAGAGGATTTATTCCATAAACACTGGGGTTACCATCCATATGGAATCCTTTAGTGGGTCTGTCCAGTGAACTTGCCTCTAGCAAGCAATCATGCGTTGCACCAGGTTGTCGGCAAACAACCTTGACAAGTGAGATCAGTCACTGCCTTTCAACAAGGTCGTTCAACGATATGATAGCCTTACCGTATTATCTGTGTCCTTGGTCAGAATAATACTAGGGCTACGGACGTTTATAGAATGGCCACCATATGTGATCATAGGGTTTGCACTATCAAGATTTGAAAGGCTTGATACCCTCGTCATGATTCTACCATCCTAAGGACATGTTTCATTACATATAACTATGATTTACACGATATAGAAGAATATGCCTTTTATTGATAAATAAACATTTATTATAGAGTCAATCTTACAATAATTGATTGGCTCTAGGGCGCCTACTCTAACAATCTCCTACTTGCACTATAGCCAATCATTCAAGTATTTAATACCGAATGAACTTAAGTGTTTTTCATGCTTCTGTTGTGATAGAGGATTCGTTAATGGATCGGCGAAATTGTCATCAGTATGCACTTTACTGATCTATACATCTTTCCTCTCAACCATTTCTCTGATGAGATGAAAACGTTTGAGTCTATGTCTGGACTTCTAGTGAGACCGTGGTTCCTTTGCTTGAGCGATTGCTTCATTGTTGTCACAATAGACATCTATTGGATCAATAATCGTGGAAACCACACCAAGTTCAATGACGAACTTCTTAATCCAGACTACCTCATTGGCCGCATCGGATAATGTAATAGACTCAGCCTCTATTATAGAGTCCGCTACAGTGCTTTGCTTAGAGCTCTTCCAGCTCATTACACCCCCATTGAGACAAAATACAAACCCTGATTACGATCGATAATCATCTTTATCCGTTTGGAAACTAGCATCACTGTATCCTCTTACAGTGAGCTCATCTTCCCCTCCATATATCAAGAACATGTCCTTAGTCCTCTTTAGGTACTTAAGGATGTTCTTGACAGCTATCCAGTAACGCTCACCTACATCTGATTTATATTTGTTACAAGTGCTCAATGCACATGAGACATTTATCCGATGACATAACATGGCATACATGATGGAACCAATTGCTGACGCATATGGGATCCTCTTCATTCTATCTCTCTCATCGTGTGTTTTAGGACACATATCCTTAGAGAGATAGACACCATGTGACATCAGAAGAAATCCCTTCTTGGATTCTTCCATACTGAATATCTTCAATACCTTGTCAATGTATGTACTCTAACTTAGGCCAAGCAACCTGCGTGATCTATCTAGGTAGATCTTTATTCTGAGGATGTAGGCTGCTTCTCCTAAGTCCTTCATGGAGAAACACTTGGATAACCAAGTCTTTACCGACTGCAAGTTCAGTATATCATTCTCGATCAGAAGTATGTCATCGACATACAACACTAGGAATGCCACTACGCTCATACTCACTTTCTTGTAAACACATGGCTCATCTTCATTCTTGATAAAACCAAATTCTTTTACGGCTTCATCAAAACAAATGTTCCAGCTCCTTGAAGCTTGCTTGAGTTCATAAATGGATCTCTGTAACTTGCATACCTTATTAGCTTGACCATCAAGAATAAAACCATCGGGTTGTGTCATATACACATCCTTTTCAAGGTTTCCATTCAAGAAAGCTATTTTTGTCAGTAAACGGTCCCGTATACGCAGCAGAAACAAAAATAATAATATAACAGGGATCGTTTACATGAGCCAAGATCAAGGGTATAATTTTACAATTCATATTAAATAAAATCTGCAGAAAAATAAATCTGAGTTTAAAGAGAACAAACGCACGTTGGAGGCTCCTCCAAATTTGTCGACAAATGTTTTGCTATCGATCCAAGTGTAGGATCGAACCCACGTAGTCCACACGAAGACAATCTCAAAAGAATTAAGGAGGGATTTGCTAGATCCTCCTTAGCATTAAGAATCAAGAAGACAAATCAAATGAATTGATTTTGGGCCAAAATTGGATTCTCGTGGGAGGGGTGTAAAATGGGGAAACCTGTGTGTTTTGTTTTTCAAAAGAAAAAAAATCTGTGTCATTTAATTAACACATTTTCTTTTTATAGTACATCAATTTGCCCTAATCCCATATGGAATAGGCTTGGGCTCCAACCCAAACGCCCCATGTTGCCAAACACTCCCCAATTTGATATTTTTATTTTTCCATCATTATCTCAATTAATATATATTTAAATATATATTAACATTTAACAATAATGATAACATATTTAAATATGTGCGAACACACATTTAAACGTAATTTCACTTATTTAATTTTTAACAAATTAAATAAAGGCTATGACCTCAGCAAATTTAATTGCACTGTGAAATTATCAAAATACCCTTTTGCCTTAAAAGACGAAAACGCTCTTCTTTCTTCTTGGATCTTAAAT
The DNA here is from genome assembly GCA_026225825.1 of Pistacia integerrima. Classification (NCBI taxonomy): domain Eukaryota; kingdom Viridiplantae; phylum Streptophyta; class Magnoliopsida; order Sapindales; family Anacardiaceae; genus Pistacia; species Pistacia integerrima. Next base: position 19,443,549 of record CM047747.1, read on the forward strand.
TATCTTCTATGTGTGTGACCCATAGGCTCTTCATCATATCGGCAGTGTATAGTATCGCGATTAACACCAATTAATCGTCTCACTAATGCACAGACCAAGATGGGCCCCTAGCAAGGCATCATGGCCACCCGATAGATTCGGATTCAAAGAAAGTAGCTACTGTCAGCGATATGGTTACCGGGTGGTAATTCGATCATTTCATCATACATTATCTCGACGAGACGAAGGCATAGAAATAGTGTCAACCTTCGGTTACTCTCGATATTATTTATTCAGTTTCTGGACTAATGACCCGCATTATAAACTGGATAGAGCAACAACTCAATCCCACTGTGGCCACAGTTTTAGTGTTATTGCCATATATTGAATTGCGCCGTGAGATAACTTTCTCCCATACCCGGGAGTGATGAATCCTCTGTCAATCCACCATAGTCTTGATACACTCCTTGATGCAGCCAATCACCACCGTAGTGACAGCTCTGAAAAGAACTATGTTAGGCTAGTGTCAAACTACAGCAATCGGTGCATAAGGCGCTCCGGTGATCTCAAGTCTAAGGATCACATGCACCACCATTCGTTAGAGGATTTGTTCCATAGACAAGGGGTTACCATCCATATGGAATCCTCTCGGTGGGTCAGTCCGGTTGAACTTGCCCGCGGTGTAATCGCCACAGGCAAGCACCCATGTGTTGCACCAGGTTGTCACCAAACAACCTTGACAAGTGAGATCAATCACCGCCGGGACAGGTCGCTTCAACACTATGATAGCCTTACCGTATTATCTCGTGCCCTTACTTGAGAATAATACCGGGGGCTATGGACGTTTCTAGAATGGCCACCATATGTGCTCATAGGGTTCTCACTATCAAGATTTGAAACACTTGATACCTTCGTCATGGTTCTACCATTCTAAGGACATATATCAATACATATTGCAATAATAATGATTTACGCGATATAGAATAAAATGCCTTTTATTGATTAATGAACATTATTACAAAGAGTCAATTCTACAATAATTGATTGGCTCTAGGGCACCTACTCCAACAATCTCCCACTTGCTCTATAGCCAATCATTCATGCACTCAACACTAAATGACCCAAGTGCCTGCACTATAGCCAGCATTCATGCACTCAACACTGAATGACCCAAGTGCCCATCATGCTTCTGCTACAATAGAAACTTTAATAGTAGGTTGGTAGGTATTATGCAAATCTGCACATTCCCTTTCTTGTCGATCCTTTAGATCAGACTGAATCAACTAAGTAAGTGTTTGGATTACCGGTGAGACCGTGATTTCTCAGCCACAACAATGGCTCCATTGTTATTGTAGAACAACTATACTAGATTGGCAATGCTTGAAATCAAATCAAGTTCGGTAATGAACTTCGTGGTCCAAACCGCCTATATGGCTGCATTAAATAATGCGATATACTTAGCATCAAATGTAGAATCCACTGCAGTACACCAATTTGAGCTCTTGCAGCTCACTGCAGCTATATTGTGACAAAATGTGTAATCCCAAATTGCGAACTATAATCATCCTTTTCCCGTTTGGAAATAGCTTTACTGTATTCTCTTACAGTGAGCTCATCTTTCCTCTATAATCCAAAAATATATATATTCTTAAGCCCCTTTCAAGTACTAAAGAATGTCCATTGACACTCATCCAGTGTCATTCACTTGGATTTAGTTGATGTCTTCTACTAGTGCTGAGTGCACATAAGACATCAATCTAAGTACATAACATATTGCTCACTTGAGCCTGATTGATATCCACTACAAGTGCTGAATGCATATTAGATATCAATCTTAGCATACAAGATAAATCCACTTGCTGAAGCATGTGGGATCCTCTTCATTCTATCTCTCTCATTGTGTGGTTAAGGACACATATTCTTACAGAGATAGACACCATATGCCATCAGAAGAAATCCCTTCTTGGATTTTTCTATACTGAATGTGTTCAGTACCTTGTCTATGTACTTTGACTTAGTTTGAGCAACCTACGATCTATCACGATAGATCTTTATTCCAAGGATGTAGGCTGCTTCCCCTAAGTCCTTCATGGAGAACCACTTGGATAACCATGTCTTTACCGACTGCAAGTTCGGTATGTCATTCCCGATCAGAAGTATGTCATCGATATACAACACTGGGAATGCTACTGCGCTCCCACTCACTTTCTTGTAAACACAGGGGCTCATCTTCGTTCTTGATAAAACCCGGATTCTTTTACGGCCTTCATCAAAACGAATGTTCCACTCCTTGAAGCTTGCTTGAGTCCATAAATGGATCTCTGCTACTTGCATACCTTATTAGCTTGACTATTAAGAACGAAACCATCAGGTTGTGTCATATACACATCCTCCTCAAGGTTTCCGTTAAGGAAAGCAGTTTTGACATCCATCTGCCAAAACTCATAGTCATGATATGCAGTAATTGCAAGCATAATCCGGATGGATTTAATCATGGCAACCAGCGAAAAGGTTTCTTCATAGTCAATGCCATGAATTTGTTTGAAACCTTTGGCAACCAGCCGTGCTTTATAAGTATGCATGTTGCCATCCATGTCAGTCTTCTTCTTGAAGACCCATTTACACCCTATGAGTTTTACCCCTTCAGGTGGTTCCACCCAGAAGACTACACTTGGTTCTGGGTACATGGAGTCCATCTCAGATTTCATGGCTTCAAGCCATTTAACAGAATCTGGATCCGATATAGCATTTTCATAGTTCTAGGTTCATCATCTTGGTAGACCAATACGTCACCATATTGAGTCACGAGATAACCGTATCTCCCGGGCTCATGGCGTACTCTCCCAGATCTATGTAGCTCTTGTGCTACCTGAGGTGGTTCACTTTAATCCATAAATTGTGGAGTAACCTCCTCATGATGCTCAACCACTTCTTGTGGCACATCAACCCGTCCTTCGTCTAGTATATCTTGTGGTTCTAGACCTTCATCGAGTTCTACTTTTCTCCCACTAGTACTTTTTAGAAAATATTCCTTTTTCTAGGAAGACACCAGATCGAGCAACAAAAATTATGTGCATTTCTGGGTGATAGAAATAGTATCCTTTGGTCTCCTTTGGATACCCCACAAATATACATTTACAGGATTTTGGGCCCAACTTGTTCGAAGTCAATTTCTTAACATAAGTTTCGCAACCCCAAATCCTTAGATAAGACAAGTTGGGCTTTCGCCCACTTCATAGCTCATATGGAGTCTTATCTATAGACTTTGATGGCACACGGTTCAAAACGTGAGTCACAGTCTCTAGGGCATAACCCCACAACGATGCAGGTAAATCACTAAAACTCATCATGGACCTAACCATATCAAGTAAGGTCTTGTTCCTCCTTTCCGACACTCCTTTGTGTTAGGGTGTATAAGGAAGGGTGAGTTGTGATACTATCCCACATTCCTTTAGGTATGTTTAGCTCAACTTGCCAAAGTTGGCATAGTAGTCATTTTGAGATTATCCTTGTTGTCTTTCTTAAGAACATATTATTATGAAACAGTTCCATAAAGAATATTATTTATACTCAAGGACAATAATCCATTAGTAAACTAATATGTCCTATGTGGACACAGAAATATAATTTCTAGAAACTAAAGAAAAACCATAATAATCCACTAGTTCCAAGAAACAAGTCCATTGGCTAAATCAGACGATAAGATCCTACAGCAAATGCAGCAGCACGTGCTTCATTTCCAACTGGTAGGTCCACCTCTCCCTCGGCGAGCAATCTACTCTACTGTAGTTCCTACACATCAATCAAATGTGAGTACCACATCTTGTGTCAACTAGATGTTTACGGGAGAAGTTAATCTCAATAACGTACTTGACGAAGAAGTAACATTCTTCTTCCCTTTTGTTAGGAAGGCCTTGCAATGTTTCCTCCAGTGGCTAGGATTCCCACAATGAGGACAAACGCATTTCCTTTCTGCAACAGTTCTTTCCATTGACTTCTGAGCCCTTTCCTTTTCACTTGAGTTGGCTTCAACCAACGTCAATGTTTCTGACATTTTCATGCCTGACTCAGTAGCCTTTAACAAATCCAAAAGCTTGGAAAGGGTATTCTTCTTATCTTCCTCAATGAAGTCATAGACAAATTGAGAACAAAAATCCGGTAATGACTGTAACATTAGGTTTATTGCTAAACCTTCTTTAAGTCCACATCCCAAAATCTAGAGCTTGTTCATATACTCAGTACACTTGAGTATATGATCGCCAATTTTGGTACCCTCTTCCATCCTACATTTGAATAACGACCGAGACACCATATGCTTCTCATTTCTTCGAAGAAAATGAAGAATAGAAGCTAAATCCATTTTCTGGCACTGCTGTCGCAGTAATGGTGTCATTGATGCAAGCACAATGTGTAACGCCCCACTTGAGGTACGTAGTTGTTGTTTCTTCCTTTGCTCTTATTTGAGTTGGTTTTTGGTAATATTGAGTGTTGTGTTGAATACTTGCCCTGAAATTGGTTGAAAATAGAAGAAGTTTAGTCTGCTATGCTTCACCGGGGCGAAGAAGAATCTTTGCCGCGGCGAAGAGGTGTTGAAGCCACGGGGAAGGCTGGGCTGGACAGATGCCGCGCGCAGTTTCCAGGGCGCCGCGCGACAGTGCCGATTAAAATGTTTGTTAAGTTTTAGATATTTTCTTCCCTAAGGGCAATTTGACCATTCTACCCCTAATTAGTAGGAAAAGTGGGGAGTTAATTGTAAGGATTTTTCATAGAGAATATGTTGTTATGGGGGTGAGTTTGTAATGAATCAAAGGATATAGATGGAATTCCCAAAGAAGAGTAAGGGCAAAATGGGAATAATTGTGTATAAAGCTCATTAAAAGGAATTGAGAGTTAGCAAACCCCTCATTCTTCTTCTCAAAAACGCAACTCTCCATTCTTGTTCATCTCAACTTCTCTTTTCTTTTGATCAAGGAGTTCCAAGGGATTTTTGAAGTGATTTGGGGTAGAAAAGCAACCTAAGGCTTTCTAAGGTAAGGATTTCTACTTAAGTTGTGTGATTTGTGAGTTTTAAGTTATATTGAAATTTGAGGGTTTTTGTTATTTTGGTTAAGAGAAGAGAAAAAGTCAAGCAAAACAAGTGAAAGGAAGAGTTGGTGAAGTCTCTCCATAACAAGGTAAGTAAACCCCAACCCAAGTTGAGATTTAAGAATTTTCTTGATTAGGGTTTTGATAGAAATGATGTATGTATGTGATATACATGTGATATGCCATGTATGAAGGCTTAAATAGAGATTTCTATGCCTTGTGATTGTTTATTCTTTGCAAATATGAGAAATGAGTTGTTGGGTTGGAAAGGTAGTTTGAGATGGAATTGAAGGGGTATTGTGGATCCCTTTTTGGAAGTGCCTTCTTTGACAGGTTTTATGGTTATGTGAAGGGGTTTCTCCCTATTTTGGATGGTTAGAAAAAGTTTTAGAATCATGGCTATATTAGAGTTTTATAGTGTGCATGAGTTGTTTGATGAAATGCCTAATAGAGGTTTGAGTATGAGTAGTGAACCTTAATTCTTGCAAAATTGCATGTTGGCATTTCATAAGTGCATTAGTGGAGATGAACCATCCATAGGCACTAATTGTGCATTGAAAAGTGACCTAAGAAAGTGTAGGAAACTTGTGTAGGCAATTACCCTATGAGTAGAGAGCTTGGTGGATGCATGCAACTACTCTAAGAGTAGAGAGAATGACAAATGCTAGAATGGAGTGAATTAGAAGAGTAGAATAGATGGGTTGATGCTTTGTGATCATCACCAGATAGTTATGGGAATCGGGTTGATGCTTTGTGATCACCACCCGAATAGCCCTTAGAGATGGGTCGATGCTTTGTGATCGTCACCCGATGAGTAGTAGAAACGGATGGATGCTTTGTGACCACCACTCGGTTAGTTGTTAGAAGTGGGTTGATGCTTTGTGATCATCATCCAACATTCGGTAAGGTTGGGTTGATGCTTTGTGATCATCACCCGACGACTAGAGACGGGTTAATGCTTGGTGATCGTTACCCAAAAGTCATGAGAAACGGGTAGGTGCTAGGTGGTCTCCTCCCGATAGTTAGGAAAACCGAGTTGGTGCTTTGTGATCCCCACTGTAGTCACCGAGAACGGGTTGGTACGTGAATTCCACCCGCTAGTCATGAAGAGTGAGATGGTGCTGTGTGAATGCTATCCGGCCGTACCTTCTCCCGGTAAGATGAGGCCATCTTGTTAGTAAAGCCCAGATATAGAAACGAGAAATAGTATAAGGAAAGAATTACGTGTGATACATAATGGGGACGACAGATGAGGGTTTTACTTACGAGCATTATTTTGTGCTCACCCCGTTATTTTTCTTTTGTGGATGCAGGGATCTAGGTGTTAATGCAATGGGAGGGCGTCGGCAAGCGAGCAATAGCTACACTTGCCCTTTCCCCGTTTTGTCTTTTAAAGTGAATTTTTGTAAACCATACTCTCTGTGTATAAAAGACATATGACTTATAATGAAAAGAAAACTTTGGGCCCAATTTTCTATTGTTATTATGCATGCATTGTACTAGTTTTCAGCAGTTGTTTCACAATGTATCTTGTCATTTCTGCTTTTGCATCATGTGTATGCTTCACATATACATACCAGTCTCATGGATAGAACTATCAAGAGCTCGGTGATAGAGCTGCCTGGTGTATAATCTATCGCTTGACTAAAGTATATTGTTTATACTTCCATACCAGTCAACGAAATATTCACCATTCCATTTCTCTCCCAGTTCGATGATTTGTCGCAGCGATGTTGGGATCATTTTGCTCAATTTTAAGTGAATCTACAAGTGCAGAATAAGTAACCGTTATTACCATGTTCATTATTGTTTAATATGGTCTTTTATTAAACGATGCTCCCACTATTTTACTCAAGTCAATAGCCCTTACTATTAACTCGGGAAAGCTCGCTGACTTTCCTAGTGGACCGAGATCCCATCCTGCCCATTTCAAACCTTCGCTTTGGCAAACAAGCCAAAATGAGTTGATTAGGTAGGCCAACAAACTTAATTCCACACCAGTTGATAGCTCCTACTATCAACTTCAAATGTGAAAAAGCCAACAAGCCAATCACACAATCCAATGGACACTGTATGCCATCGTCCTCAAGTATGATTCTCAGAATCAGTAGAGTGGACACTACATGTCACCACGTACACACAATATGTGTACTGCTCTACTATGCCTATGACACGCGTTTATCAACCTTCGCTTTGGCGAACAAGTAAAACTGTCATTTTAAGTCGACCCATCACCATTAAGGAAAACTCCAATGCATTTTAACCTCCCACTGGTAGAAGTGTACCCTTCGCTTTGGCGAACAAGGTTTCGGACTTTAAAAGTGGTTTGATTAAAACCATGGTGATGGAAGGCTTACTTGACTTAATATACTTTAATTGAGAGTTTTGTTATTTAATGTCTCACCAGATTATTATCTTTGTTAGAATGACATTGTTTGGCATGTTATTAAACATTCAACCTTATCATGCATTCTAAACAAAATATTAAAACGTGCTAGTACATGGCCCAACTAAAACCGATTTCCTCGAGCCTAGAGGAATCGGTGGGTCACCTAGGGGTCCTTGTAATAAACATCTTGAGTCTTCAAGTATGATTGCCTCGTCCTTTGCTCCATCTTCAAGTACATTACAAAAAATATCATTCTAAATTTACAATAAATAATTATACAAATTCTTTACATCAATAAATTTAGAAACCTCGATTTACATTCGAGGGGAATTAGATGAAAAGAGAATGTACATCGAGAAGAGGAGAAAGGAAGGACACGCAGGCCCTATTTAATGAATAATATAACCATACATACCCAAAATATTTTAAAACATTCATCCTTAGGTCTAAGGCTCATGTACCGGGCACCATACAATATACAAACAAGTACAAAGCATACATTTCAAAAACAATCAATTTTTTTAAATTTGTGGGTTAATTACAATTTACCCCCTAAAAATTTGCAGAACTGTAGTTTGGTCTAAAAATTTTAAAACTTTATATTCTGGCCCCTACGCACTCGGAAGTGCGCTTGCTGCGGTGATGAGTTAGATCGCCGCGGCGTGCGTTGATTACTTGACGATCACGCTTAACGTGTCGCGGCGATTTGGTACAACGCCCATCCTAAGGACGATCGTCGCGACGGTGGGTTATATCGCTGCGGCGAGCGCTGTTTTGTACAAAGACTCGTAAGACGATCGGCCGCGTGCTTTATATCGCCCGGCGAGCGCTGGGCGCTACCGCGCGCCGGCTGGAATAACCGCCCGCGCGCGATGGATTATATCGCCGTGAATGCCAGCGCACACGGATTCGTAGCTCTGGATCTGTTCATACAGTAACCACATACACTTTAAACGATTTTTGCAATCAATCAAACACATTGATCTCAACAAAAATCCATTATACATTGCACCAAACTTACAATTCATCAACAAATCAGATTAATTGATTAATCAATTTCTCAAAACATGATTTAAGGCAGATTTTATAAGGCAACATTATATCATCGAATACATGTTATCAACCATCCAAATAAAAAATCGTAAAATTCATTACCTTAGGCTCTGATACCACTGTTAGTAAACGGTCCCGTATACGCAGCGGAAACAAAAAAAATAATATAAGAGAGATCGTTTACATGAGCCAGGATCAAGGGTATAATTTTACAATTCATATTAAATAAAAATCTGCGGGGGTAAAAATAAATCGAGTTTAAAGAAAACAAACGCACGTTGGAGGCTCCTCCAAATTTGTCGACGAATGTTTTGCTACCGATCCAAGTGTAGGATCGAACCCACGTAGTCCACACGAAGACTGTAATAGCCACTTTTTATTAAATATATATATATTCTTTACAAACCTATATAATTTTACACAAAATTATGCTATGTACAAAAGTCATCAAAAACATAGTGGACAGTGTAACCGCTTCCCCTCGAGCGCCGACGTCCATCCGACCGTGTGACCTCACCTAGATCCTGCAAAAACATAGGAAATCAACGGGGTGAGCACGAAGATAATGCTCAGTAAGTAAATCCTCTACTCCTCTACCCCCGTAACTCTCTCTCTCTCTAATTCTTTCCTTACAACTTCTCATTCAATTTCTCTTTGGTACTTCTCTCTTTTTCTTTTTCTTTCTTAGAACTCTTTTCTAATAACTCTTTAGTAAGTCACAGCCCCATCTTACCGGGGCACACGGGACTCGCCTCCCACTCTACGTGATCTCTACTGCTTCTAGCCGATCGGACCTCCCTTATGTATGGATTCGAACCCTTGGTCACGTGAGTGTATAATCTCTCTCGGGTACTGGTATAGCCCTCATCCGCATGCACTCTCACGGGCTACACCACTTCTCTATCTCATACTCATGCCGCTCTCTCAATGTGGCGTACATGCAGGAATACTCTACCCATTACTTACGGGGTTCCCCATCGCATAACCTACTCTATTCTCTTTCTCTTAGCTTAGCTCTTAAAGTAGCTTATACTCAAATTCTCTACTATGTCTCAAGCTACTTCTTAAGTGCATAAAAATTCGTATGGATAGCTCATGCTCACTAATACACTTATGAAATGCCAAATACAAGATTTCCTCAAAACAGTCATTCTGTATAGTTCACACTAAAAAGGCCATAACTTGCGTTATACACCTCAGATTGCTACGATTTTGGTCTCGTTTTAAAGCTTAGAAACAGGGCTATAACTTCTATGTTTTGGTCTCAGCCTAGTTCAATCCATAAGATGCCCAAAAATTACTTAGATAGTCACGGAAGTGACAGGGCAGATTTCACTTAGGCATTTCATCAAGCAATTCATGTGCATATAAACACTCTACTAACATTACTACTATACTTCATTCTCTAGCCATCCAAAATGGGGGAAAACTCCCTCAAATACTCATAATCCCTGTCAAGAAAAGCACTTCCAAATAGATTCACACAACATCTCTCAAACTTCATCTCAAATTCCATTTCTCATCACACATCAAAAACACTTCTCATAATACATATCCATCTCAACTCAATTCTCAACAACATAACATACTTATACAAGCATACATCTCTACTCAATCTCTAAATCTCTACTCAAAAACTTATCAAAACTCAAGTTGGTAGGATTTACTTACCTTATGAAAAGGTGACTTCTCTAGCACTTTTCCTTTCCTTTGTTGTCTTGTCTTCTCTCTACAACTCAAACAAGAACAAGAACAATAACAACAACCAAATAAGACTTCACTATAACTATAAGAAAACTCACATCTAAAGCATGAATCCTTACCTTAGGATGCTTTAGATGAAATCTCTACTCAAAATTACTCAAAAGCTCTCCTAATCCCTTAGAAATCTTGGAAGATTGGATGGAGAAATTGAGAGAATTTAGGCAAATGGAAGAGGCGGTGGAAATGAATGAATAAAGGATTTCTCTACACTTTAACTCTTTTTAGCTCATATTATAAGCATCATTTCCCATTTTGCCCTTGCCCTTCCTTAGAAATTCCATCTATATCCTTTGATTCTTTACAAATACACCCCCATCCAAACACAATCTCTACTAAATTTCCTTACATTTTACTCCCCACTTTTCCTACTAATTAGGGGTAGAATGGTCATTGTGCCCCAAAAGAAGAATTCTCTAGAAAACTCAAGAAACTTTTTATTAGGCTCGTCGTCGCGGCGAAGCACTTTCCGTCACCGCGCGGCTTTCCGTCGCTCGGCGAAACAGGCGTAACCTACCCGTGGGTGCAGCTCCTCCCGCCGCGGCGAAGCTTATTCTTCACCCCGACGAAGATTGGATTTCCAAACTTCACCAAAACTCAACCAATTCAAGGCAACCATTCAACCAACTCAACATACCATGATAACAAACAAACTCAATTGAAGCTGAAACAGTAAACTTTTAACTAATACAGTAAATCTTAAGTACATACCTCAAGTGGGATATTACAAAGACAATCTCAAAAGAACTAAGGAGGGATTTGCTAGATCCTCCTTAGCATTAAGAATCAAGAAGACAAATCAATTGAATTGATTTTGGGCCAAAATTGGATTCTGCCGTGGGAGTGTAAAATGGGGGTTGTGTGTTTTGTTTTTCAAAAGAAAAAAAATCTGGTCATTTAATTAACACATTTTTCTTTTTATAGTACATCAATTTGCCCTAATCCCATATGGAATAGGCTTGGGCTCCAACCCAAACGCCCCATGTTGCCAAACACTCCCCAATTTGATATTTTTATTTTTCCATCATTATCTCAATTAATATATATTTAAATATATATTAACATTTAACAATAATGATAACATATTTAAATATGTGCGAACACACATTTAAACGTAATTTCACTTATTTAATTTTTAACAAATTAAATAAAGGCTATGACCTCAGCAAATTTAATTGCACTGTGAAATTATCAAAATACTTTTTTGCCTTAAAAGACGAAAATGCCCTTCTTTATTCTTGGATCTTAAATTATCTTCTATGTGTGTGACCCATAGGCTCCTTATCATATTGGCAGTGTGTAGTATCGCGATTAACACCAATTAATCATCTCACTAATGCACAGACCAAGATTGGCCCCTAGCAAGGCATCATGGCCACCCGATAGATTCGGATTCAGCAAAGTAGCTACTTGTCAACGATATGGTTACCGTGTAATTCGATCCTTTCATCATACATTATCTCGACGAGACGAAGGCATAGAAATAGTGTCAACCCTCGATTACTCTCGATATTATTTATTCAGTTTCTGGACCAATGACCCATATTATAAACTGGATAGAGCAACAACTCAATCCCACTGTGGCCATAGTTTTAGTGTCATTACCATATACTGAATTGCACCGTGAGATAACTTTCTCCCATACTCGGGAGTGATGAATCCTCTGTCAATCCACCATAGTCTTGATACACTCCTTGATGCAGCCAATCACCACCATAGTGACAGCTCTGAAAAGAACTACGTTAGGCTAGTGTCAAACTACACCAATCGGTGCACAAGGCGCTCCGGTGATCTCAAGTCTAAGGATCACATGCACCACCATTCGTTAGAAGATTTTTTCCATAGACACTAGGGTTACCATCCATATGGAATCCTCTGGTGGTTCAGTCCAGTGAACTTGCTGCGGTGTAATCGCCTACAACAAGCACCCATGTGTTGCACCAGGTTGTCACCAAACAACCTTGACAAGTGAGATCAATCACTGCCTTTCAAAAGGGTCGTTCAACACTATGACAGCCTTACCGTATTATCTGTGCCCTTACTTTAGAATAATACTGGGGCTATGGACGTTTCTAGAACAGCCACAATATGTGCTCATAGGGTTCTCACTATCAGGATTTGAAACACTTGATACCCTCGTCACGGTTCTACCATTCTAAGGACATATATCAATACATATTGCAATAATAATGATTTACGCGATATAGAATAAAATGCCTTTTATTGATTAATGAACATTATTACAAAGAGTCAATTCTACAATAATTGATTGGCTCTAGGGCACCTACTCCAACAATTTTGACATCCATTTGCCAAATTTCATAGTCATGATATGCAACAATTGCAAGCATAATCTGGATGGATTTGACCGTGGCAACCGGCGAAAAGGTTTCCTCAAAGTCAATACCATGAATTTGTTTGAAACCTGTGGCAACCAGTTGTGCCTTATAAGTGTGCACCTTGCCATCCATGTCAGTGTTTTTCTTGAAGACCCATTTGCACCCTATGGGTTTTACCCCTTCAAGTGGTTCCACCAAAGACCATACTTGGTTCTGGTACATGGAGTCCATCTCAGATTTCATGACTTCAAGCCATTTAATGGAATCTGGGTCTGATATAGTGTCTTCGTAGGTTTTAGGTTCATCATCTTAGTAGACTAGTACGTCACCATGTTGAGTCACGAGATAACCGTATCTTTCAGGCTCATGGCATACTCTCCCAGACCTACGTAGCTCATGTGCTACTTAAGGTGGTTCACTTTGATCCATGGATTATGGAGTGACCTCCTCACGATGTACAACCACTTCCTGTGGCACATCTTCCAGTTCTGTGTCTAATATACCTTGTGGTTCTAAAACTTGATTGAGTTCTACTTTTCTCCCACTAGTACTTCTTAAGAAAAATTCATTCTCTAAGAAGACACCAGTATGAGCGACAAAAATTTTGCACTTTTCTAGGTGGTAGAAATAGTACCCTTTGGTTTCCCTAGGATACCCTACAAAAATGCCTCTCTCGGATTTTGGGCCCAACTTGTTCGAAGTCAATTTCTTGACATAAGCTTCACAACCCTAAATCCTTAGATAAGACAAATTAGGCTTTCGCCCACTCCATAGTTCATATGAAGTCTTATCTACAAACTTTGATGGCACACGGTTCAATACATGAGTCGCAGTCTCCTAGGCATAACCTTAGAATGATGCAAGTAGATCACTAAAACTCATCATGGACCTAACCATGTCAAGTAAGGTCCTATTCCTCCTTTTAGACACTCCATTGTGTTGGAGTGTATATGGAAGGGTGAGTTGTGATACTATCCCACATTCCTTCAGATATTCAGGAAACCCTGAGCTCAAGTATTCACCTCCTCAATCCGACCGAAGAGCCTTAATACTTTTGCCCAACATATTCTGTACTTCATTCCTGAATTCTTTGAACTTATCAAAGGCTTCAGATTTATGTCTCATGAGTAGACATAACCATATCTACTGAAATCATCAGTAAATGTGATGAAGTAGGAATATCCACCTCTGGTTTCAACTGTTAGTGGACCACATACATCAATATGGATGATGCCTAACAGTTCAGTAGCCCTTTCACTTTGTCCTGTGAAAGGTGACTTGGTCATCTTGCCTAAAAGGCATGACTCGCATACCTCAAATGATTGGAAGTCAAAAGGGTCTAAAACTCCATCCCTTTGAAGTTTTGCAATACGGGTTTGATTAACATGACCTAATCTACAATGTCAGAAGTATGTATGGTTTTGATCACTATGTTTAGCTTTCTTAGTTTTAATGTTGAGAACATCCTTATTGTTTAAATCAATAACATATAGTCTGTTATATAACCTTGCAATTCCAAATAGAGTACCATTCAAACTAAAGACAACAATCCATTAGAAATTTCAAAACGATATCCTATATTATCCAAAGCGGATACTGAAATAATTTTTCTAGAAATCGCAGGTACAAAATGACAATCTTTGAGTTCTAATAATAAGCCCATAGGCAAAGATAAACAATAAGTCCCTACAGCTAATGCAGCCATATGTGCTCCATTTCCAACTCGTGGGTCCACTTTTCCTTGGCGAAGTGTTATTTTGCCGCGGCTGACACCGCAAAACAATGAATCGCACAGTAACCCTTTTTGCAGTTTTTCACGTAATGATATGGATCCAAATCAACTCGAATGCACAAGCATTCTACCAAGACATCAACCAACCAATAAGTCACTCATAAACACATCATTAGTCAATTGATCAATTAAACAAAATTTTACAGATTTAAAAACAATCAATTTATGCATCAACATGTTATCAATCAAATATACATGTTATCAATCAATGATTAAACATTATAATCTAGTACCCGAGGCTCTGATACCACTGTCAGTAATTGCATAAACTGAAATGTAAACTAAAACTGTATAAAAACAAATCCATACAAGGATTTAGTTCATACTGAAGTTTGGAGGCCCCTCCGAATATCTCTGACTTCAGAGACAAATACTATTCACCGACTACTATTCACCAACTATTCACTGGATACTGTTCACCAAAAATGTTCACGTGATTCTTCGCTAATCGATCCAATGTAAAATCGCACTCACGGAAGTCCACATGAAGATAATCCGCAGAACCCTTGATTATTTTGCTAGAACAATCAAACGACTTCAAGAATCAAGGAAGAAGAACAAAAAACATTTTCTTTTTCACACAAGAGTGTAATGTGAGAGAGAGAGAGAGGGTGGCTAGGGTTTTTGATTATTGAATAATTCTCCTTTATTTTAATTTTAAGTTGCACTTATATAGTGCAACAATTAAAACCCTATTCCACTTAGGAATAGACATGGGCTCCAACCCTAATTCACCCTTGCGACCAAACACACCCTTTATAGTATTTTAATTAATTAATTATTATTATAATCAAAATCAATTAATATATAATAATATATTAACATTTAATTAATAATAATAATTCATTTAAATATATAAAGAGATATATTTAAATATAATCTCACTAACTTAATTTTAATATTAAAATTAAATACAGGCAACAACCTCAGCAAATTTAATTGCACTGTGAGATTACCAAAATACATTTTCTCCTAAAAGACGAAAATACCCTTCTCACAAATTGATTCTTAAATTATCTTCTAAGTGTGTAACTCGTAGGCTTCTCATCATATCAGTAGTGTGTAGTATCGCGATTAACATCAATTAATCATCTCACTACACACAGACCAAGATTGGCCCCTAGAAGGCATCATGGCCACCTGATAGTTTCGGATTTAACGAAACTGTAGCCTGTCAATGGTATGGTTACCGTGCAATCAAATCCTTTCATCATCTATTATCTCATCGAGACTAAGGTACAGAAATAGTGTCAACCTCAGATATCCTCGACATGTTTGTATTCAGTTAATGGACCAATGACCGAAATAATAAATAGGATTGAGCATCAACTCAATCCCATTGTAGCCACAGATTTAGTGTCATCGCCATTTACTAAATTACCCAATGATATAACTTCTCCTGTACCCAGGAGTGATGAATCTTTTGTCGATCCACCATAGTCTCGATACACTTCTCAATGTAGCCAATCACTACCGTATTGATAGCTCTGAATAGAACTACGTTGGGTTAGTGTCAAACTACACCAATTGGTGCACAAGGTGCTCCGGTGATCTCAAGTCTAAGTATCACATGCACCACCATCCCTTAGAGAATTTATTCCATAGACACTGGGGTTACCATCCATATGGAATCCTCTGGTGGGTCTGTCCAGTGGAACTTGCCTCTAGCAAGCACTCATGCGTTGCACTAGGTTGTCGGTAAACAACCTCGACAAGTGAGATCAGTCATTGCCTTTCGATAGGGTCGTTCAATAGTATGATAGTCTTATCGTATTATATGTGTCCTTGGTCAGAATAATACTGGGGCTAGGGATGTTTCTAGAATGGCCACCATATGTGATCATAGGGTTCTCACTACCAAGATTTGAAACACTTGATACCCTCATCATGGTTCTACCATCCTAAGGACATATATCATTACATATAACTATGATTTACACAATATAGAAGAATATGCCTTTTATTGATAAATAAACATTTATTACAGAGTCAATCTTACAATGATTGATTGGCTCTAGGGCACCTACTCTAACATCTACTTATTTGAACATCTCCTCTCTAAAAAATTTCCCTGACCAAGTGGAAACGTCTAAGTATGTGTTTGGATCTCGGATCAGACTATGGTTTCTTAGCCTGAGCAATGGCCCCATTATTATCACAGAATATCTGTACTGGATCAACAATGCTCGGAACCTCATCTAGTTCAGTAATGAACTTCCTGATCCAAATCGTCTCTTTGGTTGCATCTGACAATATAATGTACTCTCAACCTTCGTTGTAGAATTAGCTATAGTACTCTGCTTTGAGCTTTTCCAACTCATTGCAGCTTCATTGAGACAAAAGAAAAAACCTGATTGCGATAAAAAATCATCTCTGTCAATTTGAAAACTAGCACCACTGTATCTTCTTATAGTGAGTTCATCATCTCCTCTATAAACCAGGAACATATACTTAGTCCTCTTTAGGTACTTAAGAATGTTCTTGACCGTTACCTAGTGACGTGATAATCCTAGGATTATACTGTTTTATCTATGCTTTTGGTTGGATTTTGGATACTTCTTCTTAAGTTTGTGCCTGAATTGCAACTTAATTTCATACATTTTATGTTTCAGGCCAAAGCATCTAGTTAGCAAAAACTAAGCGGAATTGAGTTTCTAGACCCATAATCAAACGAATTTTAGGAATTAGGAAAGTTCTGATACGGATTCGAAGCACTATGAAGCTTGTTCCTATTGGGGATCACTAAGATTGAAGATTCAAGCAAAGAAGCAAGCGGAGGGCAGTTTCATAATTTTAGAAAAGTTTGCCGCGATGAGAAAGTCTCCGGTCAGATAGTGAAATAAAATCTAACTCGATGTCGTGGCGAAGTTTATTCTTTGCCGCGGCGAAAACTGCAATTTTTAGTTTATTAAAACTGTGCGTTTTAATTGTATGGGAGGAGTCTTAGGGTTTTGGGGTCGACTATTTAAGAGGGACTTGTTTATTTTAGAGGGGGTTTGACACTTTTTGGAAGGAGAGGAGAAAATTGGAGATTGGAAGCCTTTGGGTTCATCAAATAGGGAAGAATTTATTCTCTTTTCGTTATTCCAACATGTTGAGCTCTGTTTTTACAGCTTTTCTTTTGAGTTGTTTTATTTTTGGTATGAACTAACTCACTTTTGGGTTAGGGTTTTGATGTAATTGAGATTTTAATGTCTAATCAATAAATTGATGTTGCTTTCACATTCTATTGCTTGGATTATGTATTTATTCTTGTTCTAATTGAAATTAATTGTTGAGCATGATGAGACTGAGAAGTGAATCATGCATTAGCCTCTTAGAGTAAATACCATTGATTGATTGAAAGCTAGAGATAGGTTCGACGATCCATGAAATCAATTTAGGATTCCACTTAGCTTAATGGACTTGGAACTATTAACCTTCATTGTGTTGGGTGCAGAAGCTTAATAGGGATAAGTAAGAAAACATAGCCTAAGAAGGTATGTTTTACAGGTTAGGGTGTCCGATTTATAATCCTTGCATGTGAACTTAGAAGCAACATAAATTGTAGATTAAATCATAAAATCTGTAACGCCCACTTTAAGGTACGTAGTAGTTTTGTCTTGGTGTTGCTTGTTGGCCCTAAGTTAAATTTCTATGTTGTTATTGTTGCTTGGATGCCCTGAATTTGGTGAAGCCTTGGAGAATTATGGAAGTGCAGACTTCATTGGGGCGACGTAGGCTCTGTATTTTTTCGCCGGGGCCAAGAGTCGGCTGATTTTTCTAGTGAAGTTTCTAGAGAATTTTCCATAGGGGTGAAGTGACCATGCTACCCCTATTTAGCAGTAAAAGTGGGGAGTGAAGTGCAAGGAAATTTCAAGGAGAATGAATTGGAATAGGGGTGGATGTGTAAAGAATTAAAGGGTAAAGATGAAATTTTCAAGAAAGTGTAAGGGCAAAATGGGAAAGAGTGCTTATTTATATGAGCTAAAAAGGGTTACCCTCCCATTCTCTACACCCCATATATCACTTCCACTCTCCATTTCTCTCATCTCTTCATCCAATTTGCTAAGGAACTTGAGGGCTTTTGGTTGGATTTTGACAAGGAATTGATCCTAAGCATCAAGAGGTAAGGATTCTTACCCTAGACATAAGATTAATTAGTGTTAGTATGGAATTCTTATGAAGTTTATGCTTAGGGTTTGAGAGCAAGAACTAATCCAACAAGGATAAAGAGTTTTTTGTGAAACTACTCCAGAAAAAGGTAAGTAAATCCAACCCTAACCCTTGTTTGAGCAAGTAAAGCATAGAGAATGTTTTATGTGAATGTTATATGAAGTTCATATACTTGAGATTTGTGTATGAAACTTGTTATTGAGTTTGATGATGATCCATGAATGAGTTTTCTACATGAGAAGGGTTGGTTGGGTTGATAGAATTTGATAGAAGTTGAGTTGAATTTAGAGAGAGTTTAAGAGCATTTAAGAAGTGTATTTTCTTGGCTAGGATTTGTGATGATTCAAAAGAGTTTTACTCTAATTATGGATGGTTTAAGAAGGAGGGAGAATTATAGTTAAAGTAGAATTTAAGTATTGATGGGAATGCAAAATGTCATATTTAACGCCCTTAATGTTTAGTCTTTTATACGTATTTGTTGCCTAATTGTACTCATTATTACTTTATTTTGGTTTAGGAAGCAAATGGAGGTGTTAATTGAAAAACGGAATTAATTAGGTGAATTCGGACAGTTTCGCCACTGCTTCGTAATCTGGGCATAATTCTCTCATCCGAACTCCGATTGAGATGATTCAAAATGCTGTGGAACGCTAAGAAATATATATACAACTTTTGTGTTTTGAGTTTGGAGAGATAATTGCTGCATCAAGGTTGTAATCGAGCTTGAAGTTGACGCATCTACACTGGACGTTCTGGAACATTCTGCCTTGTCATGCAATTCAAATAGGCAGATTTTTATTGGAAGATTTGAAGACCTATTGCACGAAAATTACAGCTGGAAACACCACTTTCCTATTTTATTAGGACTCTATTTTATTTTATTTCCAATTAATCAGATTAGGATAAGTGTTATTTTAGGATATTAGAATTTGTTTAGGAGATTGAGAGGTTTTTTCCAGATTTGAATTGGATTTTAAAAGGGAGATCATATTAGGTTTTAAGGGAGACCACGCCTCTCTCTCTTCTCTATTCTAGAATTTTTTCTTTCTTTTGAGTTTTTGTGATGGCCATGAGCAGCTAGAACTTTTGTAACTTGGTCGAAGGAAACGGAAACCTCGGAATCAAATAAACTATGAGATCTTTTTGTTTTTAGTGTTAAATTCATGCTTGAGTATTGAATGTTATTCTGTGCATATTTTCATGATTGATGCATTTAATTACTAGGAGGCCTACTAGTGTATTATTTGTTGAAATCTACTGCTAAGTTTGATATCAAATCCGTAATTGTTTGATCCCTCCAACTTGTGAAGCAATTAGGGTTAGTAATTTGCTGCATCAGGAATTAGTAACCTTACGAAGAACATTCAACTAAATTAAATACAACCGCTTGTGTTTGTGTTGTTTAGCTTCATCGATCTCTAATTCTTAAGGCGCCACTAGATTAAATCTTGAGCGCTTGTCTAGGGTTGTTTAGGGGTAAGATTAATTAGGATCGCTTGTTTCCTGATTAATTACAATTAAGGAGAGATAGGAAATTAGTTCCAACGGTGAATATTCAATGTGTGAATTGATTATCTTTGCATCAATGATCAGTTGTAAGATTCCGATGGTGGATGTTGACAGAGACCAAGTTCGTCATTTTGATTGAATTCGAATTAAATTGTTTTTTGTTTTTTCTTGAGATTATTTTCTGCTTTTTACACATACCCCCACCCTTTTTCACATCAAAGAAAATTCGGCTAGACACTTCGTGGGATCGACCCTTACTTACCCTATTTACGGCCCTTCAGTTAGGTTCGGAAGGTTTTTAATTGGTGCCTACGACAGACGCTGTATTTTGGCGTCGTTGTGGGGAGTGATTCTAGTTGATTATTTTTGTTTTTGTGATTTTTTTTATTGCGTTTTTTGTTATATTTTTTTTATTTTGCAAAAGAAAAAGAAAAGAAAAAAAGCGTGAGCAGTATCTGTTAGGATGAACGATAGTACTATTCATAAGGAAAATTTTGGTTGAGTTAGGAGTGCGAGTAACCGCTTCAAAGAAAAACGACGCTTCGAGCAAAACTAGAAAAAATCTAGCCCCACCCTCTTGAGGCCAAATTCGAATGTTTTGATAGGGTTTTTGCCGTTTTAGTGTTTCTGGCCAATTTAATTTAATTTATTTTTTTTTTAAATTTTCTAGTTAGTTTTCAATTTTTGTCATTCATTCTAATTCTTTTATTAGGTTTTTTTGTTGTATGACCAGGTCCTCTAACCTTGGTGAATTAACATTCGATCCAGAAATTGAAAGCACTTTGCGTAGGTTAAGGAAGGAAGTTCGGAGAAATTCTGAGGAAAGCAATTTGGCTTTCGATTCCCAATTTGCTAGTAACTCTGATATAGAAGAGGAGGACGTCATGGCTGGAAATCGGACTTTGAAAGAGCTTGCTGCCCCTGATTTGAATCAAGCACCTTTATGCATAACGTTTCCTGTTTTAGATGCTACTGCTACTACTTTTGAGTTAAAATTTGGACTAATACATCTCTTGCCCACTTTTCATGGTCTTGCAGGTGAAGATCCTCACAAGCATCTAAAGGAGCTTCATGTGGTTTGCATGAGTATGAAACCAACGGGGGTGACCGAGGAGCAAATTAAATTAAGAGCTTTCCCGTTTTCTTTGAAGGATTCTGCTAAGGATTGGCTTTATTATCTACCCTCCGGAACAATAACCACATGGAACGAGATGAAGAGATTATTTCTGGAGAAATATTTCCCAGCTTCGAGGGCAGCCAACATCCGGAAAGAAATTTGTGGTGTAAGGCAGCACAACGGAGAGTCCCTACATGAATATTGGGAACACTTTAAGAAATTGTGTGCAAGCTGCCCCCATCATCAGATTAGTGAGCAGTTACTGATCCAGAACTTCTACGAGGGCCTTACATACACTGATAGGAGCATGATTGATGCTGCAAGTGGTGGAGCTTTGGTGGATAAGACCCCCGAGGCCGCGAGGAACTTGATTGCAAATATGGCGGCCAATTCTCAACAGTTTGGCAGTAGACTTGACCTTCCATCTAGGCGTGATAATGAGGTAAATATTTCTTCCCTAGAACAACAGATCTCTAGTCTAACTTCTCTTGTTCATCAAATGGTTGTAGGTAATATGCAAACGGTGAAGGCTTGTGGAATTTGTTCGGTAGTAGGGCATCTAACTGATATGTGTCCAACTCTTCAAGAGGAGCCCATTGAGCAAGTGAATGCAGTAGGTGGTTTTCCTGGACAACCGCAAAGGAAGTATGATCCTTATTCAAGCACATATAACCCTGGATGGAGGGATCACCCTAATCTTGGCTATGGGAATCCACAAGTGAATTAGCCTCACCATCAAAACCGCTCAAATTACCAGCAGTACCAGCAGCCATACCCCCTAGACAACAACCGAGCCAAACTTCTAATTCTGGTATGTCTTTAGAAGATATTGTTAAGTCTCTTGCAACTAATACTTTGCAATTTCAACAGGAGATGAGGGCCAGTGTTCAAAGTTTGGAGAATCAGATGGGTCAGATGGCAACTGCGATCAATAGGTTGGAGGCACAAAGTTCGGGGAAATTACCCTCTCAAACGGTGGTGAATCCAAGAGAAAATGTAAGTGCGATCGTTTTGAGAAGTGGTAAAGAGGTTGAGATTCCAATAAAGGCAGCCCTTGCGTCGTCGAAGGGAGAAAAGGAGAAAGACATCATTGTAGACAAGAACGTTCCTAATGACGATGGCGTTCCTAAGCGTAGGTTTCCGCCGCTGTCCAACTATAAACCGGTACCACCTTTTCCTCAAGCTTTAGCAGAATCTAGAAGAGATGAGCAAAACAGAGATATGTATGAGACTTTTCGTAGATGCGAGGTAAATATTCCACTTTTTGATGCTATTAAACAAGTACCTCGCTATGCTAAATTCTTAAAAGAATTGTGCACACTTAAGAGGAAACAAAAACTAAAGGGGTGTGAAAAGGTGAGAGTGGGAGCAAATGTTTCCGTAGTAATTCAGAGAAAACTTCCAGCGAAATGCAAGGATCCAGGTATGTTTACTATCCCTTGTACGATAGGTAACACTAGGTTTGAGAAGGCCATGATAGACTTAGGAGCTTCTATTAATGTCATGCCATATTCCATATATGCTTCTTTGAAACTTAGACCTTTGAATAAAACTGGTGTTGTAATTCAATTAGCTGATGGATCTAATGCTTATCCTAAGGGTGTAGTTAAGGATGTTTTGGTTCAAGTTAATGGCTTAGTTTTCCCCACTGATTTTTATGTGCTTGATATGGAAAATGGTGATCAAACTGCCCCTATTTTGTTCGGAAGACCTTTCTTAAAAACATCCAAGACTAAGATTGATGTTCATAGTGGCATACTTACCATGGAATTTGATGGTGAAATTGTTAAGTTTGACATTTATGATGCCATGAAATATCCTGATGATGATGATGATGATCATGTTTATTCTATTGATGTGGTTGATTCTTTAGCACATGAAGTTTTTGAACTCAATGGAAAAGATGGATTGGGAGTTGCCATTAGTAAGCATCTTGAGGAAGAGAATAAGGAGTTAGCTTTTAGTACTGATTTGCAGGAAAGCAGGTTATGACATGGAATGATTCTCCAAAGTTACAGCAGCAGTCAGGTAACGTTCCTTGTATTGCATTACCAATTTCTAACGAGAGGCCTTTACCTTCTGTTTTGCAGGCCCCTGTTCCAGATTTGAAGCCTCTCCCTAGTTACCTCAAGAACGTGTTCCTGGGAGATGGTAGAATGTTACTTAGTGCATCGCAAGAACAAAAGCCTTGAGTCGAGCCAATGACAATAAACAAAGGCGCTGCTTGGGAGGCAACCCAAGGGGAGTTTGTTTTCTTTTCTTGCATTTTAATTTTGGTTATTTTTGCTCTTTTCTTTGCATTTCATCTTCCATTGGGGACAATGTCAGTTTTAAGTGTAGGGGAGGGGATTTAGGTTTTGTTTAGGTTCTGCTTTTAGTGTAAAAAAAAAAAAATCTGCCTAGTTTAAGGGTATATCGGCTGGAAACCAGAACCCTCCTTAAAAACTGCCTAGCAATACTTGGCAACCTCGGGTATAACAAAGCCACGTACACCTTAAACGAAATACCCCCGCATTTGTTTTTAGGAAGGTTTATGCTTTAAGTCATGTCTTTGAACGTCTAGTGATGCATGAAATAGTAACTTGACTTTGTTGTTGAGCATATTCCTTGACTTAGGATGTTAGCAATCTTTCATAAAATAGAGTTAATCATATTTGAATCTTTGTAGTTTGAAATAATATGTCTTGAGAAGTTGTGTAGACTTGGTGACGAAGCATGATTGAGGAGTGTATAACAACCCTTAAAAAAAAAAAAAAAAGAAAAAAAATTGTTTCTCTTAAGCTAGTCCTAAATTTGGGTTTAAGCAAACAGGAAAAAGAAAAGAAAGGTATGTGGTGGGTCAAGATGGAGCATAAAACGCACTCACTCATAAACACAACCATGAAATGAGATGGAGCATAAAATGCACTCATTCTTTTTCAAAACAGAAAAAAAAAAAAAAATTGTATCCTTAGTTTGCTACCCAGTTTGTAGTAGTAAAGAGAAACAGTAAAAGAAAAGTTGAGAGGGGAGTTGTACATGAATTGGTTGTGATTAGTTCCCTTGTTTGCATTGACTGATTAAGAGTAATTGTGGAAGATGATAAAGAGAGATGAATGTCATTAACTCTGTTTTATTTTATTTTGCTGCTTCCTAAGTTAGGTATGAATATGCATGGATTAAATATTGTTGCTTATGCATCATGCTGATGTTCTTGATATGACTTGAGATGATGGTGTTCTTGATATGACTTGAGTGTAGGGTTTGTTTGAATTAGTTTGCCCGAGGACGTGCAAAAGCTAAGTGTGGGGGAATTTGATGGGAATGCAAAATGTCATATTTAACCCCCTTAATGTTTAGTCTTTTATACTTATTTGTTGCCTAATTGTACTCATTATTACTTTATTTTGGTTTAGGAAGCAAATGGAGGTGTTAATTGAAAAACGGAATTAATTAGGTGAATTCGGACAGTTTCGCCACTGCTTCGTAATCTGGGCCTAATTCTCTCATCCGAACTCCGATTGAGATGATTCAAAATGCTGTGGAACGCTAAGAAAGAGATATACAACTTTTGTGTTTTGAGTTTGGAGAGATACTTGCTGCATCAAGGTTGTAATCGAGATTGAAGTTGACGCATCTACACTGGACGTTCTGGAACATTCTGCCTTGTCATGCAATTCAAATAGGCAGATTTTTATTGGAAGATTTGAAGACCTATTGCACGAAAATTACAGCTGGAAACACCACTTTCCTATTTTATTAGGACTCTATTTTATTTTATTTCCAATTAATCAGATTAGGATAAGTGTTATTTTAGGATATTAGAATTTGTTTAGGAGATTGAGAGGTTTTTTCCAGATTTGAATTGGATTTTAAAAGGGAGATCATATTAGGTTTTAAGGGAGACCACGCCTCTCTCTCTTCTCTATTCTGGATTTTTTTCTTTCTTTTGAGTTTTTGTGATGGCCATGAGCGGCTAGAACTTTTGTAACTTGGTCGAAGGAAACGGAAACCTCGGAATCAAATAAACTGTGAGATCTTTTTGTTTTTAGTGTTAAATTCATGCTTGAGTATTGAATGTTATTCTGTGCATATTTTCATGATTGATGCATTTAATTATTAGAAGGCCTACTAGTGTATTATTTGTTGAAATCTACTGCTAAGTTTGATATCAAATCCGTAATTGTTTGATCCCTCCAACTTGTGAAGCAATTAGGGTTAGTAATTTGCTGCGTCAGGAATTAGTAACCTTACGAAGAACATTCAACTAAATTAAATACAACCGCTTGTGTTTGTGTTGTTTAGCTTCATCGATCTCTCTAATTCTTAAGGCTGCCACTAGATTAAATCTTGAGCGCTTGTCTAGGGTTGTTTAGGGGTAAGATTAATTAGGATCGCTTGTTTCCTGATTAATTACAATTAAGGAGAGATAGGAAATTAGTTCCAACGGTGAATATTCAATGTGTGAATTGATTATCTTTGCATCAATGATCAGTTGTAAGATTCCGATGGTGGATGTTGATAGAGACCAAGTTCGTCATTTTGATTGAATTTGAATTAAATTGTTTTTGTTTTTGCTGAGATTGTTTTCTGTTTTTACACATACCCCCAAGCCTTTTTCACATCAAAGAAAATTCGGCTAGACACTCTTCGTGGGATCGACCCTTGCTTACCTTATTTACAGTTCAGTAGTTAGGTTCGGAAGGTTTTAATTCTGGGTGCCTACGACAGCACGCCAAGTATGCATGCTTAGTGTTTGATGAAATGTCTAAGAGAAGCATGTGCACGAGTAGAGAACCTTAATGTTGTGCAACATTGCATTCTTGCATAGCATACTTGCACTTAAGAAAGAAACATAAGCATGAGCCATCCACATTAATATACTTGCATATGCACGAGAACTTAAAGAAAGAAAGAAAAGCACTAACGAATTAAAGAAAGAAAAGTGCTAAAGAAGAGAAAAGAAAAGGTTGTTGCGATGGGGAACCCCTGGGTGTTAAGAAGAATTTCCCACATACACGTCGCTTTAAGTGAGCGACATAAGAAGAAGAAGAATTTGTACGACCCGTAAGAGTGTATGTGGATGAGGGTTGTACCAAGAAGAATTCCTACATGCATGCCACCTTAATTGAGTGGCCTAAGAAGAAAGAAAGAATTTGTACAGTCCGCAAGAGTGCACATAGATGAGGACTGTACTCACTCACACGGCCAGGGTTCCAAATCCATGCATCAACCGAGTCCGATTGGCAAAGAATAAGAAAGAATAAGAATAAGAATAAGAATAAGAAAGAATGAGAAAGCTTGAGCATCCAAGAAAAGAAAAGAAAAGAAGAGCTTCAGCGAGCAAGAAAAGAAAGAAAAGCATAGAAAGAAAAGAAAAGAAACAGAATAAGAAATAGAAAAGAAGAAAGAAAATGCATTTCTAAGCATTATTGCATGTGCATTGCATTCATGCATACTACCATGGTTTCCATCATGGTTAGTTAGAATAGAAAGAAAGAAAAAACAAAGAAAAAGAAAGAACAGAAAGAATTAGAAAGAAAGAAAAGAACAGTGAGAACTAGAAACAGAGAAAGAAAAGAGAAAGAACAAAGAAAGAATGAAGAAGAGAAAGAATAGAGTAAGGAAAGAACCCAAGAATAAGTGCGGGGATAAAGGAGTAGAGGATTTACTTACTGATCATTTTTGTGCTCACCCCGTTGTTTTTCCATGTTTTGCAGGAAATAGGTGAGAAGTGGTTGGATGGACGTCAAAAAGCGGAGAGAAATGGCATCACTGTCCACCGTTTGCTAAAGTTTTTATACGTGTTATTTTGATATATGTAAAGAATTATATTTTATAAGTAAAGAAAAATTTGGGCCCAACTACTTTTCATATGCTACGTATGTATGTTTTCATCGTATATTTTCTAAAGTATACTAGTAGAAAGAAGTCATTACAAAATCTTAGTGAAGTCAAAACCCTAACCGCTTTGTCTTAATTGATATTTTCTTGAATTGATATTGTTTTCATTAGTTAGCTTTTAAATTACATTGTGGATTTTGTTTTAACTTCAGCTTGATTTTTCTCCCACAAATCCAAACATTTTTCGTTTGCTCCAACTTAATACAAAACTAGGAGAATCAGTGCTTAACACGCAATCCTCGTGGGAATGATACTCTATTCATCATTTTATTACTTTTTGCAACTAGTGCACTTGCTACACTTTGTATGTTGTGAAAACAATGCATCATGATGCTCACCTGGATCTTATTGATATTTGCTACAAATTCTTGAAGCATATGAGACATCAATCCTAGTACATAACATGGCATACATAATGGATCCAATAGTGGCTGCATATAGTATACTATTCATCTTGTCTATCTCCTTGAATGATTTCATACACATGTCCTTTGAGAGATAAACACCATGTGACATAGGAAGAAATCCCTTCTTGAATTCTTCCATACTGAATCTCTTCGATACCTTGTCAATGTATGTACTCTAACTTAGGCCAAGCTACCTATGTGATCTATCTCGATATGTAGGCTGCTTCCCCTAAGTTCTTTATGGAGAAGCACTTGGATAACCAAGTCTTTACTATCTGCAAGTTTGGTATACCATTCCCAATTAGTAATAAGTCATCGACATATAATACTATGAATGCCACTTCACTTCCACTGAACTTCTTATACACATAGGGCTCATCTTCGTTTTTGATGAAACCGAATTCCTTAATGGCTTTGTCAAAATGAATGTTCTAGCTCCTTGATGCTTGCTTATGTCCTTATATGGACCTTTGTAACCTGCATACCTTTCCTGCTTTTCTTCAAGGACTAAACCATCGGGTTATGTCATATAGACATCCCCTTCAAGGTTTCCATTTAAAAAAGCAGTTTTGACATCTATTTGCCAAATCTCATAATCATGGTATGCAATTGCAAGCATTATCCTAATAGACTTCAACATTGCTACTGGCGTGAAGGTTTCATCATAGTCTATGTCATGCTTTTGCTTGAAACCTTTAGCAACTAGCTGTGCCTTATAGGTATGCACGTTACCTTCCATGTCTTTCTTCTTCTTGAAGACCCATTTACATCTTATGGGTTTTATCCCTTTTGGTAAATCCACAAATTTCCACACTTGGTTCTAGTACATAGAGTCCATTTTAGATTTCATGGCCTCAAGCCATTTAGCGGAGTTTGGATCCGATACAGTGTCACCATAGGTTTGAGGTTCATCGTCCTGATAAACTAGTACATCACTATGCTGAGTCATGAGAAAATCATACCTCTCGGGCTCACGATGTATTCTACCAGACCTACGTAGCTCTTGTGTAATTTGAGGTGGTTCTCTTTCTTCCACAATCTGTGGAGTAACCTCCTCCTAATGTTCCTCCATTTCTAGTGGTACATCTATTTGATCCTCATCGGTCGTATCTTGTGGAGTCAGAACTTCATTGAGTTCGACCTTTCTACCTCCTATACTATTTTGTATAAATTTCTTTTTCGAGAAAACCCCAGATCGAGCTATAAAAACCTTTCGCTCTTTTAGTTGGTAGAAATAGTATCCCATGATTTCCTTAAGATATCCCACAAACATACATTTGTCAGATTTTGGGGCAAGCTTATTTGATGTCAATTTCTTGACATAAGCACTACAACCCTAAATTCTCAAATAAGACAACTTGGGCTTTCGCCCATTCCATAGTTCATATTGAGTTTTATCCACTGATTTGGATGGCACACGGTTCAGTGTGTGAATCGCAGTCTCTAGGGCATAACCCTAGAATGATGCAGGTAGATAAAAAAAACTCATTATCGAATGAATCAGGTCAAGTAAAGTTTGATTCCTGCTTTCCAATACACCATTGTGCTGAGCTATATATTGAGGTGTGAGTTGTGATTCTATCCCACATTCCTTAAAGTATCCACCAAATTCCAAGCTTAAGTATTCACCTTTTTGGTCTGACCGAAGAGCTTTAATACTGTTACCAAGCTTGCTCTGTACTTCATTCCTAAACTCTTTGAACTTGTCAAATGATTCAGACTTATGTCTCATTAAATAGACATATCCATATCTACTGTAATCATCAGTAAATATGATGAAGTAAGAATATCCTCCATTTGCCTAAAGTGTCATTAAACCACATACATCACTATGGATGATCCCTAATAGTTCTATAGATCATTCACTGTTGCTAATGAAAGGCGACTTGGTCATCTTGCCTAAAAGGCATGACTCGCATACCTCATAAGATTGAATTCAAATAGGTCCAAGACTTCGCCCTTATGGAGTTTTGCTATGCGAGTTTGATTAAAATGACCTAGCCTACAGTGCTAGAGGAATGTTTGGTTAAGATTGCCATGCTTGGCTTCTCATTTTCAAGATTGAATATCCCTTTATCCATATTTAGAACATATAAACCATTATGTCACCTAGTGTTAGTGTAGGTGCCTTAGAGCCAATCCATTATTGTAATATTGACTCTTTGTAAGAATGTTTATAATCAATAAAAGGCTTTTTCAATAAGTAAATCAATGAACAAAGGCAGTGGAAAAACAAATTTTTTTGCCCATCGATTACTTTGATTTCGCCAAGATTAGGGTATGATATATATATATATGTTTTACATGCTTAAATTGTAAATCCATACAAGGATTAGATTATACCTGCGATTGGAGGCTCCGTCAGTGTCTTTGAATGTGATTCGCTATCGATTTAAGAATGGAATCAAACTCACGCTATCCACACGAAGACAGTACGTCAATGACCAAGAATTAATTTTGCTAGAATTAATTCTTGGCTTTAAGGAGTGTGGATTTGGAAGGTAGAGTGTAGAGAAGAGAAGAGAGAAATTTTTCTCTCAAAAACTATCACCCACGGCACACAATGAAATTGTGTATAAAAACCTAAATTTGCTTTCTTTAAATGATCAAGCAAATTTCCATTCCACCCCCAAAGTTTAGCGACAACCCAAACTTAGGTGGAATTGCATAGTAGCCCTCATTTAATTATTTAGTTAAATATTAATATCAACTCTAATAATTAAATTTGTAATTTTGCTAAATTACTCCAATAATAAAATTGGACATAGGCTATAACCTCAGTAAATTTAATTACATAGCAAAATTACCAATATGCCCATTCATCTAAACGACGAATATACCCTTCTAAAATTTACCATCCTTAAACTGTCTTCTAAGTGTGAGACCCATAGGCTCCTAATCATATCGGCAGTGAGTAGTATCGCGATTGACACCAATCAATCATCTCACTGCACACAGACCAAGATTGGCCCCTAGCAAGGCATCATGGCCACCCGATAGATTCGGATTCATCAAAAAAACTACCTATCAACGATATAGTTACCGTGCAATACAATCCTTTCATCATCTGTTATCTCATCGAGGCTGAGGTAATAAATAGTTTCAACCTTAGTTATCCTTGATATCATTGTATTCAATTACTGGACCAATGACCGGAATAATAAATTGGATTGAGCAACAACTCAATCCCACTGTGGCCGCAGCTTTGGTGTCATTGCCATTCACTGAATTGCGCCGTGAGATAACTTCTCCCGTACCCAGGAGTGATGAAACCTCTATCAATCCACCATAGTTTTGATACACTCCTCGACGTAGCCAATCACTACTGTATTGATAGCTCTAAATAGAACTACGTTAGGCTAGTGTCAAACTACACCAATCAGTGCACAAGGTGCTTCGGTGATCTCAAGTCTAAGGATCACATGCACCACCATTTGTTAAAGGATTTATTCCATAGACACTAGGGTTACCATCTATATGGAATCCTCTGGTGGGTCAATCCAATGAACTTGCCTACAGCAAGCACCCATGTGTTGCACCAAGTTGTTGGCAAACAACCTTGACAAGTGAGATCAGTCACTGCCTTTCGACAGGGTCGTTTAATACTATGATTGTAACAACTACTGAAAACTAGTACAATGCATGCATAATAACAATAGAAAATTGGGCCCAAAAACTTTCTTTTCATTATACGTCATATGTCTTTTATACATAAAGGGTACTGTTTACAAAAATGCATTTTTTGTAGACAAAACAGGGGAAACAGTGTAGCTATCTCTCTTCGCTTGTCGACGCCCCTCCGACTGCATCACCTAGAACCTGCATCCACAAAGGAAAATAACGGGGTGAGCACAAAATAATGCCCAGTAAGTAAAACTCTCTCTCTGTCTGTCCCCGTATAAATAACTCTTACTTCTTTCCTTATGCCATTTCGATTCTCTTCGTTTCTAATAACATCATGGCCTCATCTTACCGGAGGTACGGCGGATGGCGTTCACACAAAGACCATCTCACTCTATAGCTATCGGGTGGAATTCACACAGCACCAACCCGTTCTTAGTGACTACCGAGTGAGGATCACAAAGCACCAACTCGGTTCTTTCTAACTATCGGGTGGAGATCACCTAGCACCTACCCGTTCCTCATGAATTTTGGGTAACGATCACCAAGCATTTACCCGTCTCTAGTCACTATTGGGTGATGGTCACAAAGCATCAACCCACTTCTACCAAATGTTAGATGATGATCACAAAGCATCAACCTACATATCTCTTAACTAACCGGGTAGTGGTCACAAAGCATCTACCCATGTCTACTACTCATCGGGTGACGATCACAAAGCGTCGACCCATCTCTCTAAGGGCTATTCGGATGATTATCACAAAGCATCAATCCGATTCCCATAACGGTCGGGTGATGATCACAAAGCATCATCCCAACTATACTACTCTTCTAATTCATTCTATTGTAGCATTTTTCAATGCTCTCTACCCTTAGAGTAATTTTACCCACTAAGCTCTCTACTCATAGGGTAATTGCATAAACCATTTCCTTACACTTTCTTAGGTCACTTTTCCCATGCACAATTAGTGCCTATGGATGGTTCATCACTACTAATGCACTTATGAAATGCCAACATGCAATGTTGCAAGAATTAAGGTTCATTACTCATACTCAAACCTCTATTAGGCATTTCATCAAACAACTCATGTGCACTATAAAACTCTATCATAGCCATGATTCTAAAACTTTTCTTAACCATCCAAAATGGGGAAAAACCCCTTCACAAAGCCATAATAACCTGTCAAACAAAACAATTCCAAAAAGGGTTCCATAACACCCCTTCAAATCCATCTCAACTACCTTGCCAATCCAACACCTCATTTCTCAAATTTGCCAGGTATAAACATTCACAAAGCATAGAAATCTCTATTTAATTCTTCATACATGCCATAATACATGTACATCACATACATACATCAAGTCTAACAAAACCCTAATCAAGAAATTTCATAAATCTCAACTTGGGTTGGGTTTTACTTACTTGTTATGGAGAGACTTCACAAATTCTTCCTTTCACTTGTTTAGCTTGACTTTTCCTCTAATCTTAACCAAAAGAAGGAAAACCCTCAAACTTCAATATGGGTTAAAACTCACAAATCACACAACTTAAGGAGAAATCCTTACCTTAGGAAGCCTTAGGTTACTTTTCCACCCCAAATCACTTCAAAACCCCTTGGAATACCTTGATCAAAAGAAAAGAGAAGTTGAGAGGAGTAAGGATGGGAAGTTGCGTTTGAGAAGAAGAGAATGAGGGGTTTCTTTGATTCTAATTCCTTTTAATGAAATATATCCCAAAGCATTCCCATTTTGCCCTTACTCTTCTTTGGGAATTCCATCCATATCCTTTGATTCATTACAAACTCACCCCCAAATCAACACATTCTCCATGAAAAATCCTTACAATTAACTCCCCACTTTTCCTGCTAATTAGGGGTAGAAAGGTCAAATTGCCCTTAGGGAAGAAAATATCTAAAACTCAATCAACAATTTAGTCGGCTGTCGTCGCGGCGAAGAAACTGTGCGCGGGCGAAACTGCCCAAATAGCTTTCCCCGTGGCAACCTCTCTTCGCCGCGGCGAAGATTCTTCTTCGCCTTGGCGAATCACGGCAGACTGAAATTCTTCCGTTTTCAACCAATTTCAGGGCAAACATTCAACACAACACTAAATTACCAAAAACCAACTCAAAATAAGAGCGAAAGAGGAAACAGTAACAACGTACCTCAAGCGGGGCGTTACAATGATAGCCTTATCAGATTGGTGTCGTCAGCAGCAACCAAAATTAAAATCTAAGAATACATGTACTAGTGCGAGTAAGGATCGTTCCCACGGTGAGTGTCTAGCCTAGTTTTATGCTACGTGGACAAGGATGGGGGGGGAAGGGGGAAGGATTTGAGTCTAACAAAAATAATTTCAGGAAAAACAACTAAGGGAAAATTCAAATTAAATTATCGAAATCAATCAACAGAACAAACCTTGGTCTAAGTCAACATCCACCATCAAAATTTTACAACTGATCATCGATGCAAGTATATATCAATTCATACTTTGAATATTCACCGTTGGAACTATTTTCCTATCTCTCCTTAGTTGCAGTTAATTAGGAAACAAGCAATCTAATTAATCTTACTACTAAACAACCCAAGACAAGCACTAAAGGTTCAATCTAGTAGCAGCCTTAAGAACTAGAGAGATCGATGAAGCTAAACAACACAAACACAAGCGGTTGTATTTAATTTAGTTGAACATTCTTCTTAAGATTTAATAATTCTTGAAGCAACAAATTCTTAAATCTTAGTTACTCCCAAATTAGAAGGATCAAACAATTACGGATTAGATACCTAATTTAGTGATAGATTGCAACAAATAATAAACTAGTAGGCCTCCTAGTAATTAAATGAGACAATCATGAAAATAGGCATAGAAGAACATCCAATACTCAAAGCATATATTGAACACTAAAAATATATTAGATCTCACAGTTTTATTGATTCCAAGGCCTCCGTTTCCTTTGACCAAGTTATGAAAATTTAGCCGCTCATGGCCATCATGAAACCTCAAAGGAGAAGATGAAGAAGAGGGGAAGGAGAGGCGTGTGTAGTATATCCCAGTCTGATCTCCCCCTCTTAAAAATATCCAATTCAAGTCTTTGAATTCTACTCAATCTCTTAAAAATATTCTAAGTTTTATCCTAAAATAACATTTATCCAAATTTGATTAATTAAAACTAAAATAAAGTCCTAATATAACTAGGAAAGTGGTGCTTCCAGCTATAACTTTTGTGCACCAGATCTTCAAAACTTCCAATAATAAACCGCATATTTGAATTGCATAATAAGGCCGAATGTTCCAGAGCGTCAACAGTGCAGGTGCGTCAACTTCAAGCCTGATTAAAACCTTGATGCAATGATTATCTCTCCAAACTAAAAACATGAAAGTTGTAGATCTATTTCTTGGGGTTCCACGGAATATTGAATCATCTCAATCGAAGCTCGGATGAGAGAGTTATTCCCAGATTACGAAGCGATGTCAAAACTATCCGAATTCACCTAATTAGTTTCGTTTTGCATTTAATGCCTCCATTTGCATCCTAAATCAAAATAAAATAATAATGAGTACATTTAGGCACCAAATAAGCATAAAAGACTACACATTAAGGGGGAAAATATGACATTTTGCATTCTCATCACGTATTATATGTGTCCTCGGTCAGAATAATACCGGGGCTGCAGACATTTCTAGAATGGCCACCATATGTGATGATAGGATTCTCACTATCAAGATTTGAAACACTTGATACCCTTGTCACGATTCTACCATCCTAAGGACATATATCAATACATACCAATATGATTTACATGATATAGAATAAAATGCCTTTTATTAATTAATGAACATTATTACTATAATGCTTTCTTTCTAACTAGTACACTCGTAAAATAATCACTAAAACTTATTAAAAATATATATAAGAAAATATACATATATATATGAGTAATAAAGTATGGGC
Organism: Pistacia integerrima; assembly: GCA_026225825.1. Classification (NCBI taxonomy): domain Eukaryota; kingdom Viridiplantae; phylum Streptophyta; class Magnoliopsida; order Sapindales; family Anacardiaceae; genus Pistacia; species Pistacia integerrima. The sequence continues at coordinate 19,478,589 of CM047747.1, forward strand.
CCATATTTAATTTTTCTTTATATACAAATATTTACAAAATTTTCTCAAAAATAGCAACTTGACAGTGTAGCCCAACCCTTCCACTGCGTGACGTTCCAAGCGACTGTAACTCACCTATTACCTGCAAAACATTAAAAACAATGGAGTGAGCACTAATGGCTCAGTAAGTAAACCCGCTATGCTACCCTTCTCTCTCCGTTGCTTAAATTCTGAATTTTCTTTCCTTACAACTCATTTCCCGAGTATTCTCTATTCTTTCTCTGTTTTGCTCTATGTTTTCTAATTTTTTCACTACCCATGATAATGAGCATGGTATTATGCATATTCATGATGCAAATGCACAAATGCATAAATTATGCATTTTCTTTTCTATTTTTCTTATTCTGTTTTCTGTTTCTGTTTCTTTATTTCTTTCTATTCTTTCTTTTCTTTATTTCTATTCTTTCTTTCTTTTCTATTCTTTCTTTCTATTCTTTCTTTCTTTCTTTCTATTCTTGCCGATCGGACTCGGTTGAGGCATGGATTTGGAGCCTTGGCCGTGTGAGTGAATTCTCTAATTATGGGTATAGTCCTCATCTGCACACACTTCTAACAGACTGTACAATTCTTCTTTCTAAATTCTGAGGCCGCTCACTAAAGGCGGCGTGCATGTGGGACTATGTTACTCATGGCTCTCCATCGCAACAACCTTGTCTTCTTTTTATCTTTTTTTTTTTTACACTTCTTTAAGAAAAATTCAGATTTGAATATCTTTAATATCTTTAATATTCTCACTTCTTTCTATTTTCTCTTTAACATATTTTAGGGCTTTTTCATGCTCTTATGAATATGTATGCATGTTGATGGTTTCATGCTTATAATTCTTTCTCAATTCACATATTTAAATGCAATTATGCATTATGGAATGCAAACATGTCATTCTCTACCATTTACAAACTCATCCCAAAGTAACACATAATCATTCTCATACATGCACTTTTCTTTGGCATTTCATCAAACAATTCATGTGCACAAATCAACACTAATTTGGCTACACTGCTATCTCTATTTTAGGCCACCAAAAATTTGGAATAAACTCCTCCATAATTAACACCAAATCTGCCCAAAATACACACTTCAAAATTTTCACTTCAATTCTTCCAAATCTCATCCAAGCATTCATCAAATAACAACTACACCAACACAACTTCTCATGGATAGGTTCTAGTCATTATTCAACACAAAATCCATCAACAATTTTACATATAACACATATATATGCATAAAGAAAGTTCTCTGCACAGCATAACTTAAATCATACTTAGAGTAGGATTTACTTACCTTGTGCTTGAGTAATTCCACTAGAATCTCTCTTTCTTTGGTAGACTTGTTCTTTCTCTAAAACCCTAAGCATAAAAACTATAAGAATTCAACACTTTAAAAATTAATCTCACATCTATTGCAAGAATTCTTACCTTTGGGTGCTTAGGATCAAATCTCTACCAAAATCCAACCAAAAGCCCTCTAAAATCCCTTGGAAATTTGATGAAGAGATGATAGGGTCTTTTTACTTGAACTCTTAATATCTCATATTAATATGCATACTTTGCCATTTTGCCTTGCACTTTCTTTAAAATTTCATCTATGTCCCTTAGTCAATTAGTATAATGCCCTCATTTTTAATACATTCTTCATGAAATTCTATCTCTTTTCACTCCCCACTTTTCCAACTAATTTTGAGTGAAAAAACCATTTTACCCTTAATGCAAGTTTAAGGCATTTTCTTTACATTTTCTCAAAATAACTTTAGCAAAAAAATCAACTAAAGGTATAAGAGTATAAATTAAATTATGTACCTCCATGTGGGCGTTACAATTACAAAGAGTCAATTCTACAATATTTGATTGGCTCTAGGGCACCTACTGTAACATTTTCTACATTAAGTAATTCATATTCATTGTATGTTGTGATATATGTCCTTGGAATGGTAGAACCATGATGAGGGTATCGAGTGTTTCAAATCTTGATAGTGAGGATCGTATGATCACATATGGTGGTCATTCTAGAAATGTTCATAGCCCTTGTATTATTCTGACTTAGGACATTGATAATATTGTAAGACTATCATATTGTTGAACGACCCTATCGAAAGGCAGTGATTGATCTCACTTGTCAAGGTTGTTTGCCGACAACCTGGTGCAAGACATGGGTGCTGGCCATAGGTGAGTTCACCAGACAGACCCACCAGAGGATTCCACATAGATGGTGTAATGCCCAACATAGAGGTACATGATTTAAATTATGTTTTATAGCCTTTAGTTGATTTTTGTTAGAATTATTTTAAGAGAATATGAAGAAATGCCTTAAAACTTGCAATAAGGGTAAAATGGTCTTTTCACTCACAATTAGTTGAAAAAGTGGGGAGTGAAAAGAGAGTGAATTTCATAGAGAATACAATAAAAATGAGGGCATTATGGTAATTGAGTAAGGGATAAAGATGGAATTTCTAAGAAAGAGTAAGGGCAAAATGGGAAAGTGTGTTTATAAAATAAAATATTAAGGGTTTGAAGACCTTATTTCTCTCATTCCACCGCCACTCTCCTTCTCCATTTTCTCTCAATTGTTCACTCAATTCTCCAAGGATTTTGAGGGCTTTTGAGTGGATTTTAATAGGGTTTTGATCCTAGGCAACAAGAGGTAAGAATTCTTGCTTTTTATCTATGATTTATTTGTGTAAAAGTTGAGTTCTTATGAAGTTTATGCTTAGGGTTAAGAGAAGGTTTGAATCCAACAAGAGTAGAGAGCTTAGTAGAGATTCCTCAAGTATAAGGTAAGTAAATTCCACTCAAAATCCACCTCAAGTTAAAGTTTAAGAAAATCGAGTGAGTAGAGATTTCCTTTAAATATGTATATGTTATGATTATTGAGAAATTGAGATGAGATTAATGATTATTTATGCTTGTTGTTTAATATATTTGAATATGAGGAGTGTATGTGATGGTTTAATGATGGGTTGAAATTGGAAGAATTGGAGAAATCTTTTGGAAGTGTTTGTGCCATGTAGGTATGGTGATGATATAAGAGAGTTTTTCTCTCAATTTGGGTGGTTTAAGAAACCAATAGAATGATAATTAAATTAGGGTTTGTTCATGCACAATTATTGTTTGATGAAATGCCTAAGTGAAGTATGAGTTGGGTAGAAACCTTAATTTTATGCAACAATGCATATGTCCATTTCATAAGTGCATGTAAGTAAGAAATTTTAAGCATGAGTCATCCATATGTATATAATTGTGTATGTGTAGAAACTTAAGAAAGAATAAAGAATAAGAATAAATAATGAAGAATAAAGAATAAAACACTCTAAGAATAAAGAGAAAGGAAGAATAAGCATTAAAGAATTAAAGAGTGTTAAAAAAGAGAAAAGAATAGGTTGTTGTGATGGGGAACTGTGAGTGCTAAGAAGAAATTCCCACATACACGCCACCTTAATTGAGTGGCATAAGAAGAAGAAGAATTGTACGGCCCGTAAGAGTGTATGTGGATGAGGGTTGTACTGAGAAGAATTCCTACATGCACGCCACTTTAATTGAGTGGCCTAAGAAGAAAGAAAGATTTTGTACGGTCTGCAAGAGTGCATGTAGATGAGGACTGTACTCACTCACACGGCCAAGGTTTCGAATCTATGCATCAACCGAGTCCGATCGGCAAAGAATAAGAAAAGAAAGAATAAGCAAGAATAAGAACAAGAAAAGAAAGAATAAGAAAAAACAAGAATAAGAAAGAATGAGAAAGCTTGAATAAGCAAAGAAAAGAAAAGAAAAGAAAAGAAAAACAAGAAAGAAAAGAGAAGTTTGAGCAAGCAAGACAAGAAAGAAAAGAAAAGAATAGAAAGAAAAGAAATCGAATTAGAAATAGAAAGAAGAAAGAAAATGCATTTTTATGCATTATTGCACATACATTTCATTCATGCATATTACCATGTATCCCATCATGGTTAGAAAGCATAGAAAGAATAGAAAGAATAGGAAGAATAGGAAGAAAGAAAGAACAGAGAGAAGGAAAGAACAGCGAGAATTAGGAAGAAAGAAAGAACAGTAAGAATTAGAAACGGAGAAAGAAAAGAGAAAGAACTAAGAATGAAAGAAAGAAGAAAAGAATTAAGGAAAGAACCTAAGAAGGAGAAGAGTTAAGTGATTTACTTACTGAGCATGTTTATGCTCACCCCGTTGTTTTTCGTTGTTTTTGTAGGAAATAGGTGAGCAGCGGTTGGAAGGACGTCGACAAGCTGGGAGGATTGGCATTACTGTCCACCGTTACTAAGTTTTTTGTACTTGTTAATTTAGTATATGTAAAGAATTATATTTTATAAGTAAAGAAAAATTTGGGCCCAACTATTTTCATATGCTAAGTATGTATTAGTTTATTGTATATATTCTCAAATATACTAGTAGAAAGAAGTCATTACATTTTTTGTATCAGAGCAAAGATTTTGGGATTTGACAGTGAGCCATTCTCACCGCTGCCACGTTCCATAGCCGACCGTTGTAAGTTAAATTTTCTTTCCTTACTTAAAGTATTACATGAGTTGATTAAATGTGGTTGTTTTGTAGATGAGACGTAGAACCCGAGCAAGTAGTAAGAAAACAATAGATACGGGGGACTAGAACCTGCTCCCCCTCCCCTTGATGAAGCTAGAATTCGAGGGATTGTACAACAAGTCTTAGGAGAAAGATAGGGGAGAGTTGAACCAGAAAGAATTGAAAACCCCATTCAAGTACCGCCTATTAGAGAAGAAAGAGAAAAGCTGGTACCCCTGACAGTACAGAATCGGATTGAGTCGATTTATAGGCTTCCAAGTCAACATCAGCCGTCAGAATTTAAAGGTACAACAGACCCTTTAGTGGCAGAAGAATGGCTTAGGTTCGTTGAGCGTACGATAGCACTGTTTCCTATGATGGACAGGGAAAAGATTCGGTATGCCAGTTTCTTGTTTCGGGGTGATCCCTGAATTTGGTGGGAATTGATGGAAGGCACTCATGATGTTTCGGTGATGACCTGGGTGAGTTTAGAGGATTATTTGAAGCTGAGTATAGAACGGAGGACCAAGTTCATGAGAAGTTCCAAGAATTTATCAGTTTACAGCAGGGGTCTGAAAGAATATTCAGTGAGATTTAATTCCCTTGCCGAGGGTTTGCAACCTGGAATAGTCAAGATCTGCAAATTGAGAAGAGATAAGTTTGTCCATGGGTTAAAGCCGGCGATAGCTCGTGATATAATGACGGGTGCTGATCCCCCTCAAACCTAGAGTGAGGCCTTATGGCGAGCATTGAGGGCGAAAATATTTGAGAACAAAATCACCCCGGTAGGTCCCTCGATAGGAGGATCAAGTGAACCATCTCCCGCCCCACAGAGAGAAAGATTTGAAAGTGCAAGAAACAGAGAAGTGAAGAATAAGAACTTTTAGCCGAAAAAGAACAAGAAAGATCGGCATAATAAACAGCTGAGAACAGCAGAGTTTCCCCCATGTCCTAAATGTGGGAAGACTTATCCAAGGGAGTGTCTGAGAGAGTTGGGCCGTAATGTATGTTATCAATGCCGGCAACCAGGGCATTTGATGAAAGATTGTAAAGCTTCCCTTCCACCTGTAGCACAAAATTCCAGAGGCACTAATGTCAGAGTGTTTACAGTAGCACAAGGTGAAGCAGAGGCCACTCCATTAGCTATTACTGGTTAGTTATTATTTCATGCAATTCCTCTTTATGCTTTAATTGATTTTGGAGCCACTCATTCATTTATATATTATGGGATGATAGAAAGATTAGGTTTGAAACCTATTAGAGTGAGTCGACCCATTAAGATAGAGTTACCTGATGGGGTTAGTGTTGTGACCCATGAGATGTTGTCAGGAGAGTCTATGGTGATCCATGGCCGGGAGTTAGCAGTTGATTTAATAGTGTTTGATATGCCTGACTTTGATGTGATTTTGGGTATGGATTTCCTAGGGAGGTATGGAGTAGAAATTGACTGTCGGAAGAAGAAAGCCAGATTTAATCTCGATAATGGAGATAAGTTTAGTTTTGGAGAGGACCATCAGCTGAGTATGTTGATTAGTAGCATGAAGGCTAGAAATATGCTAAGAAAAGGGTGTTCTGGATATATAGCCCATGTGGTGTAAAGTAGAGATGTCCCACAACCAGAATTGTAGAGTGTGCTAGTAGTTCAAGAATTTCCAGATTTATTTCCAGATGACTTACCGGGTTTGTCTCCGGAAAGAGAAGTTGAGTTTAGTATTGAACTGGCACCAAGGACACCGCTGATTTCTAAAGCCCTTTACTGAATGGCCCCAGTTGCGCTTCAGGAATTGAAAAAGCAACTCCAAGAGCTCATAGATAAAGGTTTTATCAGACCAAGTCATTCTCCCTGGGGAGCTCCAATTTTGTTTGTAAAGAAGAAAGATGGGTCATTACGGATGTGTATTGATTATAGAGAGTTGAATAAAGTGACAATGAAGAATAAATACCCGTTACCTTGGATAGATGATCTTTTTGATCAGTTAAAGGGTGCAGCAGTTTTTTCCAAGATTGATTTGAGGTCGGGCTATCATCAGGTAAAGGTGGCAGAACAAGATGTAGCTAAGACTACCTTCCGGACAAGATATGGGCATTATGAATTTGTGGTGATGCCTTTTGGGTTAACTAATGCCCCAGCAGTTTTTATGAACTTAATGAACAGGGTGTTCCATGATTGTCTGGATCGGTTTATAGTGGTATTTATTGATGACATCCTGGTTTATTCGAAGTCGAGAGAAGAGCATGAGGAACACTTAAGCTTTGTGTTACAGTGATTAACATAAAAGAAGTTGTATGCCAAGTTTTCTAAATGTGAGTTCTGGCTTGATTAGGTGATATTTCTGGGCCATACTGTTTCTAGTGAGGGAATTTCACTGGATCCTAGTAAAGTAAAGGCAATCGTAGAATGGCAAAGGCCGAAGACAGTAAAAGAAGTGAGGAGTTTTTGGGACTAGTAGGATACTATCGCCTGTTTGTGGCAAGGTTTGCCCAACTGGCTAAGCCGTTGATAGCTCTTACTAAACAGAGAGTTCCTTTTATATGGTCAATTGCTTGTGAAGAGAGTTTTCAAGAGTTAAAGAAGAGATTAACGACAGCTCCAGTGTTAGTGTTATCACATGAGGGTGTAGATTATGACATTTATATAGATGCCTCACTGCAGGGACTTGGTGCCGTATTGATGCAGTTAGGTAGGGTTATAGCTTATGCTTCTCGTCAATTGAAAGAGTACGAGACAAGATACCCTACACATGATTTAGAATTGGCAGCAGTAGTCTTGCCTTGAAGATTTGGAGGCATTACCTTTATGGTGCCAAGAGTAATATCTACACTGACCATAAGAGTTTAAAGTATTTCTTTACTCAGAAGGAGTTGAATATGAGACAGAGAAGATGGCCAGAGCTGGTTAAAGATTATGAGTGTGAGATTAAGTATCAACCGGGGAAAGCTAATGTGGTAGCCGATGCTTTGAGCAGAAAAGTTTATTTGTCCCAACTCACAAGACAGAAAGAGTTAATAGAAGAGTTGTGTAAAGAGCATATTGAAGTCATACCAGGAAGGATTGCCAGGTTAGAGGTTCACTCTACCTTACTGGAAGAAATTAAAGAAAAACAACTAACTGATGAGTGGCGCCAGAAACTAGTTTAATAGGTGCATGAGGGCAAGATATCAGAGTTTCAGTTGTTAGATGATGTCCTCCGTTTTAGGAGTTAGTTGTGTATTCCTCAGGATGATGAGTTGAGAAAGAGAATCCTTATAGAGGCTCATGACACACCGTACACTGCTCATCCTGGAGCAACCAAGATGTATCAAGATTTAAAGAAAGGTTATTAGTGGCCAGGTATGAAGAAAGATATTACAGAGTTTATAGCTAAATGCCTGGTTTGTCAGCAAGTGAAAGCAGAACAACAAAGGCCATCAGGGTTGCTTCAGCCACTTAGTATTCCAAAATGGAAATGGGAGAGTATTTCGATGGATTTTATTACAGGTCTCCCTAGAGTGCAGAAAGGATACAATGTTATATAGGTGATTGTAGATAGATTGACTAAATCAACCCATTTTCTTTCAGTAAAGGAAAGTACTACTTCGGATCAATTGGCCCATATGTATATTAAAGAGATAGTGAGACTTCATGGTGTACCTAAGACAATAGTATCAGACAGAGATTCCAGATTTGTCTCAGCTTTCTGGATGAGTTTACAGAGGAACTTGGGTACCAGGTTGGCTTTTAATACTGCCTATCATCCTCAGACAGATGGCCAAACAGAGAGAACAAATCAGGTGCTTGAGGACATGTTAAGAGTATGTTATATGGATTATAAAGTATCCTGGTATGAGATGTTACCCTTGGTGGAGTTTGCTTATAATGACAACTACCACTCTACAATTAAGATGGCTCCTTACGAGGCTTTGTATGGTAGACGGTGTAGATCTCCACTGCATTGGGATGAGATGGGCGAGAGAGATGAGTTGAATATAGCTCTTGGGCCAGAAATGACTCAGAAAATGATAAAAGATGTAAAGCTGATCAGAAGCATAATGAAACAAGCCCAAGATAGGCAGAAAAGCTATGTTGATCTGAAAAGAAAAGAAGTTGAGTTTGAAGTGGGTGACAAAGTTTTCCTGAAAGTTTCCCCCTATAAACGGGTGATGCATTTTGGTAATAAAGGAAAGTTAGCACCGAGATTCATTGGTCCATTTGAGGTGTTACAGCGAGTAGGAAAGGTGGCCTACAGATTAGCACTACCACCCAATATGGACAGAGTTCACAATGTATTTCATGTCTCGATGCTTCGAAAGTATATAAGTGATCCCTCCCATATTCTGAGCATAGAGGACATAGACTTAGAAGAGAATCTTGTGTATGAAGAGCAACCAGTACAGATTTTAGACATAAAAATTAAAGAGCTCTGGAACAAGAGTATCCCTTTAGTGAAAGTCCTCTAGAGAAATCATAAAGTTGAAGAAGCTACATGGGAGACAGAGCAAGACATGCAAAATGTTACCTGGAGTTGTTCATTTGAATTTCGGGGACGAAATTCTTTTAAGGGGCGGGGGGAAGAAGAATTGTAACGCCCAACATGGAGGTACATGATTTAAATTATGTTTTATAGCCCTTAGTTGATTTTTGTTAGAATTATTTTAAGAGAATATGAAGAAATGCCTTAAAACTTGCATTAAGGGTAAAATGGTCTTTTCACTTAAAATTAGTTGAAGAAGTGAGGAGTGAAAAGAGAGAGAATTTCATAGAGAATACAATAAAATGAGGGAATTATGGTAATTGAGTAAGGGACAAAGATGGAATTTCTAAGAAAGAGTAAGGGCAAAATGGGAAAGTGTGTTTATAAAATAAAATGTTACGGGTTTGAAACCCTTATTTCTCTCATTCCACCGCCACTCTCCTTCTCCATTTTCTCTCAATTTTTCACTCAATTCTCCAAGGATTTTGAGGGCTTTAGAGTGGATTTTAATAGGGTTTTGATCCTAGGTAACAAGAGGTAAGAATTCTTGCTCTTTATCTATGATTTATTTGTGTAAAAGTTGAGTTCTTATGAAGTTTATGCTTAGGGTTAAGAGAAGGTTTGAATCCAACAAGAGTAGAGAGCTTAGTAGAGATTCCTCAAGTATAAGGTAAGTAAATTCCACTCAAAATCCCAACTCAAGTTAAAGTTTAAGAAAATCAGGTGAGTAGAGATTTCCTTTAAATATGTATATGTTATGATTATTGAGAAATTGAGATGAGATTGATGATTATTTATGCTTGTTGTTGAATATATTTGAATATGAGAAGTGTATGTGATGGTTTGATGATGGGTTGAAATTGGAAGAATTGGAGAAATCTTTTGGAAGTGTTTGTGCCGTGTAGGTATGGTGATGATATAAAAGAGTTTTTCTCTCAATTTGAGTGGTTTAAGAAACCAATAGAATGATAATTAAATTAGGGTTTGTTCATGCACAATTATTGTTTGATGAAATGCCTAAGTGAAGTATGAGTTGGGTAGAAACCTTAATTTTATGCAACATTGCATATGTGCATTTCATAAGTGCATGTAAGTAGGAAATTTTAAGCATGAGCCATCCATATGCATATAATTGTGTATGTGTAGAAACTTAAGAAAGAATAAAGAATGAAGAATGAAGAATAAAGAATAAAACACTCTAACAATAAAGAGAAAGGAAGAATGAGCATTAAAGAATTAAAGAGTGTTAAAGAAGAGAAAATAATAAGTTGTTGTGATGGGGAACCGTGAGTGCTAAGAAGAAATTCCCACATACACGCCACCTTAATTGAGTGGCATAAGAAGAAGAAGAATTGTACAGCCCGTAAGAGTGTATGTGGATGAGGGTTGTACCGAGAAGAATTCCTATATGCATGCCACCTTAATTGAGTGGCCTAAGAAGAAAGAAATAATTTGTACGGTCCACAAGAATGCATGTAGATGAGGACTGTACTCACTTACACAGCCAAGGTTCCGAATCCATGCATTAACCGAGTCCGATCGGCAAAGAATAAGAAAAGAAATAATAAGCAAGAATAAGAACAAGAAAAGAAAGAATAAGAAAAAACAAGAATGAGAAAGAATGAGAAAGCTTGAACAAGCAAAGAAAAGAAAAGAAAAGAAAAGAAGAACAAGAAAGAAAAGAGAAGCTTGAGCAAGCAAGACAAGAAAGCAAAGAAAAGAATAGAAAGAAAAGAAAAGAAAAGAATAGAAAGAAAAGAAAAGAAAAGAGAAGAATAGAAAGAAAAGAAAAGAAATAGAAAGAAGAAAGAAAATGCATTTTTATGCATTATTGCACATACATTTCATTCATGTATATTACCATGTATCCCATCATGGTTAGAAAGAATATAAAGAATATGAAGAATAGGAAGAAAGAAAGAACAGAGAGAAGGAAAGAACATCGAGAATTAGGAAGAAAGAAAGAACAGTAAGAATTAGAATGGAGAAAGAAAAGAGAAAGAACTAAGAATGAAAGAAAGAAGAAAAGAATTAAGTAAGGAAAGAACCTAAGAAGGAGAAGAGTTAAGGGATTTACTTACTGAGCATTTTTATACTCACCCCGTTGTTTTTCCATATTTTTGCAGGAAATAGGTGAGCAGCGGTCGGAAGGACGTCGACAAGCGGGGAGGATTGGCATTACTGTCCACCGTTACTAAGTTTTTTGTACTTGTTATTTTAGTATATGTAAAGAATTATATTTTATAAGTAAAGAAAAATTTGGGCCTAACTATTTTCATATGCTAAGTATGTATAAGTTTATTGTATATATTCTCAAATATACTAGTAGAAAGAAGTCATTACAGATGGTAACCTCAGTGTCTTTGGAATAAATCTTCTAACGGATGGTGGTGCATGTGATCCTTAGACTTGAGATCACCAGAGCACCTTTTGCACCAATTGGTATAGTTTGACACTAGCCCAACGTGGTTCTATTCAAGGCTATCAGAACGGTAGTGATTGGCTACATGGAGAAGTGTATCAAGACTACGATCGATTGACAGAGGATTTATCACTCCCGGGTATAGGAGAAATTATCTCACTTAGTAGTTCAGCAAATGGTAATGACACTAAATCTATGGCCATGGTGGGATTGAGTTGTAGCTCAATCCAATCTATTCTGGTCGTTGGTCCAATAATCGAATCCAAAGAGATCAAGGATATATGAGGTTGACACTACTTCTGTCCTCGGCCTTGATAAGATAATGTATGATTAAAGGATTTGATTGCACGATAACCATATCTTTGATAGGTAGTTGTTTCGCTGAATCCGAATCTATCAGGTGGCCATGATGCCTTGCTAGAGGACAATCTTGGTTTGTGTTTAGTGAGATAATTGATTGAGTGTCAATCGCGATACTGCTCTGTTAGAGTAGGTGCCCTTGAGCCAATCATATTGTTGTATGTTGACTCTATGGATCATGGATATTCAATATATATAAGGCATTGATTATATTATGTAAAGCATATTTCATATGTATTTATTAATATATGCCATTAGAATGGTTGAACCGTGACGAGGGAACAAGCAGTGATAAGTCTTGATTGTGAGATTCATATGATCACTTCAAGTAGCCATTCTAGAAACATCCATAGCCAGAGTATTATCTTGACCTAGGGCATAGATAATACGGTAAGGCTATTATAGCATTGAATGACTCTACCAGAAGGTAGTGATTGATCTCACATGTCAAGATTGTTTGGTGACAACTTGGCGCATGGGTGCTTGTGATTCACAAGTTTACCAGACTGACCCATCAGAGGATTCCATATAGATGGTAACACCAATGTCCATGGAATACATACTCTACCAGATGGTTGTGCATGTGGTCCTAAGGCTTAAGATCACTAGAGCACCGTGTGTGTAAGTTGCTGGTGGGGTTTATGCGTCGGAAAACAAAAATTAAATCCCCAACAACAGCCTTGAACCCAAGACCCTTACATGCAATTCACGTTATTATCATAAATTGACAATGAACATAAACGTTCGAGAATTTATACATGTGTTTGGCGGCTCCTTCTTGCAATACAGATCGCTCCCACTCTAAGCTAGAAGTGAACTTTTGGTATCCACATGAAGATAGGACGTCGATCGCCTTGTGGTTCAAAGTGCTAGCGAAATGTGTAAGGATCAAGGAAGTGCGGAATTTTTCTTCCTGTCCACAACCCTGGTGTCCATGGTTTTGAAGAGTAAGAGAGAGAGAGAGGGGGCTTGGGAGGCTAGGGTTATTTTAGTAGGAATGAAAATTCTTACTATTTTATTTTTGGTTGTACTTTAAATAGTGCAAATCAAAAACCCTGATCCTTTTTGGAATTGAAATCAACACACACCAAAATGGGATTAGTCACATATTTAATTACCATTACAAGGTAATTACCATTTGGCATTTTAAATTCAAATTCCAATTTGAATTATTGTATTATTTAATTAATATCAATATTAATATTAATATTTTATATATATATATATACACATAATCTCACAAATTTAATTTCCATATGCAATTAAATATAGGCAAAAACCTCAGCAAATTTAATTGCACTATAAGATTACCAAAATGCCCTTTCATCTCAAAAGACGAAAATACCATTTCATCATAAATGAAAAAAATACCCCTCTCACCAATTCATCCTTAATTTATCTTCTATGTGTGTGACCCGAAGGCTCCTTATCATATTGGCAGTGAGTAGTCTCATGATTGACACCAATCAATCGTCTCACTAAACACAGACCAAGATTGGCCTCTAGCAAGGCACCATAGCCACCCGATAGATTCGATTTAGCGAAACAGCTTGCTATCAACGATATGGTTACCATGTAATCCAATCCTTTCATCATCCATTATCTCATCAAGGCCAAGGCACAAAAGTAGTGTCAACCTAGGATATCCTTGATATCTCAGTATTCAGTTATTAGACTAATGATCGGAATAGACTGGATTGAGTTACAACTAAATCCCACTATGGCCACAGATTTAATGTCATTGCCATCTACCGAATTACTTAGCAAGATAATTTCTCCCATACACGGGAGTGATGAATCCTCTGTTAATCCACCATAGTCTTGATACATTTTTCGATGTAGCCAATCACTACCGTTCTGATAGCTCTGAATAGAACTATATTGCATTAGTGTCAAACTACATCAATTGGTGCACAAGGCGCTCTAGTGATCTTAAGTCTAAGGATCACATGCTCTACCATTCTTTAGAGGATTTATTCCACATAAACTAGGGTTACCATCTATGTGGAATCCTTTGGTGGGCATGTCCACTGAACTCACCTATAATAAGCACCCATGTGTTGCACCAGGTTGTCGACAAACAACCTTGACAAGTAAGATCAGTCATCGTCTTTCGACAAGGTTGTTCAACACTATGATAGCCTTACTATATTATCTGTGTCCATGGTCAGAATAATACTAGGGCTATGAACATTTCTAGAATGGCCACCATATGTGATCATAGGGTTCTCACTATGAAGATTTGAAACATTCGATACCCTTTTCACGGTTCTATCATCCTAAGGACATATATCAATACATACAATTATGAATTACACGATATAGAAGAAAAAACCTTTTATTGATAAATAAACATTCTTACAAAGAGTTAATACTACAATAATTGATTGGCTTTTGGGCACCTACTATAACAATCTCTCACTTGCACTATAGCCAATCATTCATGCTTTTAATACTGAATGACCTTCAATGCTTTTCATGCTTCTGCTGTGATAGAGGCTTCGTTAGTGGATCGGCGAGATTGTCATCAGTATGTACTTTGCTAATCGGCATATCTTTGTTCTCAACCATTTCTTTGATGAAATGAAATCGCCTGAGTATGTGTCTGGACTTTTGGTAAGACTATGGTTCCTTTACTTGAGCTATTGCTCCATTGTTGTCGCAATAGACATCTATTGGATCAACAATTGTGGAAACCATACCAAGTTTGGTGACAAACTTCTTAATCCAAACTGCCTACTTGGCCACATTAGATAATGCGATATACTCAGCCTCTATTGTAGAGTCTACTTACTGCAGCTCCACTAAGACAAAATACAAACCCAAATTGCGAGCGATAATCATCTTTATCCATCTGGAAACTGGCTTGTATCTTCTTACAGTGAGCTCATCTTCCACTCCATAAACCAAGAACATATCGTTAGTCATTTTCAGGTATTTAAGGATGTTCTTGACATCTATCTAGTGACACTCACATGGATTCAATTGATATCTACTACAAGTGCTTAATACACATAAGACATTAGTGAGTACACAACATGGCATACATGATGGATCCAATTGCTAACTCATATGGGATCCTCTTCATTCTATCTCTCTCATCGTGTGTTTTAGGACACATATCCTTAGAGAGATATACACCATGTGACATTGAAAGAAATCCCTTCTTGGATCTTCCATACTGAATCTCTTTAGTACCTTGTCTATATATGTACTCTAACTTAGGCCAAGCAACTTACACAATCTATCACAATAGATCTTTATTCCAAAGGTGTGGGCAGCTTCTCCTAAGTCCTTCATGGAGAAGCACTTGGATAACCAAGTCTTTACTGACTACAAGTTTGATATATCATTCCCAATGAGAAGTATGTCATCAACATACAACACCCAGAATGCCATTGTGCTCCCACTTACTTTCTTGTAAACACAGGGCTCATCTTTTTTCTTGATGAAATCGAAGTCTTTTACAGCTCCATCAAAATGAATGTTTTAGCTCCTTGAAGCTTGCTTGAGTCCATAAATGGACCTCTGCAACTTGCATATCTTATCAGCTCGTCCATCAAGAACGAAACCATCGGGTTGTGTCATATACACATCCTCTTCAAGGTTTCCATTTAGGAAAGCTATTTTGACATCCCTCTACCAAATCTCATAGTCGTGACATGCAACAATTACAAGCATAATCCAGATTGACTTAATCATGGCAATTGACAAAAAGGTTTCTTCATGGTCAATGCCATGAATTTGTTTGAAACTTTTGACAACTAACCATGCCTTATAGGTATGCACCTTGCCATCCATGTCAGTCTTTTTCTTAAAGATCCATTTACACCCTATGGGTTTCACCCCTTCAGGTGGATCCACTAGAGACCATACTTGGTTTTGGTACATGAAGTCTATCTCAGATTTCATAGCTTCAAGCCATTTAATGGAATCTGGATCCGATATAGCATCATCGTAGGTCATAGGTTCATTGTCTTGGTAGACCAGTACGTCGCCATGTTGAGTCACAAGAAAACCATATCTCTCCGGCTCATGACATACTCTTCCAGACCTACATAGCTCCTATGCTACTTGAGGTGGTTCACTTTGATCCACAGATTATGGAATAACCTCCTCTCGATGTTCAATCACCTCTTGTGGCACATCTTCCCATCCTTCGTCTAATGTATCCTATGGTTCTAGAACTTCATTGAGTTCTGCTTTTCTCCCACTAGTGCCTTTTAGAAAAAATTCTTCCTCTAAGAAGACACCATTATGAGCGACAAAAATTTTATGCTCTTTTGGATGGTAGAAATAGTATCCTTTGGTCTCCCTAGGATACCGAATCTTCGGGCCCAGCTTGTTTGAAGTCAATTTCTTGACATAAGCTTTACAAACCCAAATCTTCAGATAAGACAAGTTGGGCTTTCACCCACTCTATAGTTCATATGGAGTCTTATCCATAGACTTTGACAGCACACGCTTAAGTATGTGAGTTGTAGTCTCTAGGGCATAACCTTAGAATGATTTGGGTAGGTCGCTAAAACTTATCATGGACCTAACCATATCAAGTAATGTCTTATTCCTCTTTTTAGACACATTATTATGTTGGCGTGTATACAGAGGGGTAAGTTGTGATACTATCCCACACTCCTTCACGTATGTTTAACTCAACTTGCCATACTTCGCATAGTTGTTACCCTGAGACTATCCATATTGTCTATTTCAAGAACATATTAAAAATTATGAAATGGTTCTATAAAGAATATTATTTATATTAAGAGACAACAATCCATTAATAATAAAAGCAATATTCTCATTTGTCCAAAGTGGACACATAAATATCATTTCTAGAAATTGAGGGAAAATCATACTGATCCATAAGTTTCATAACAATCCTGTAGGCAAAGTCAGACAATAAGATCTTACAACTAATGCAACATCACGTGCTCCATTTCCAACTAGTAGATCCACATCTCCTCGATTGAGCACTCTACTCTGGCATATTCCTTTTGTTAGAGTAGATGCCCTAGAGCCAATTAATTATTGTAGAATTGACTCTTTGTAATAATGTTCATTAATCAATAAAAGGCATTTTATTCTATATCGCATAAATCATTATTATTGCAATATGTATTGATATATGTCCTTAGAATGGTAGAACCGTAACGAGGGTATCAAGTGTTTCAAATCTTGATAGTGAGAACCCTATGAGCACATATGGTGGTCATTCTAGAAATATCCGTAGCCCTAGTATTATTCTGAAGTAAGGGCACAGATAATACGATAAGGCTATCATAGTGTTGAACGACCCCTCAAGAAAGGCAAAGGTGACGATCTCACTTGTCAAGATTGTTTGGTGACAACCTGGTGCAACACATGGGTGCTTACTGTAGGCGATTACACCGTAGCAAGTTCACTGGACTGACCCATCAGAGGATTCCATATGGATGGTAACCCCAGTGTCTATGGAACAAATCCTCTAACGAATAGAGGTGCATGTGATCCTTAGACTTGAGATCACCGGAGCGCCTTGTGCACCGATTGGTGTAGTTTGACACTAGCCTAACGCAGTTCTTTTCGTAGTGTCAATACGGTGGTGATTGGCGATCAAGGAGTGTATCAAGACTATGGTGGATTGACAGAGGATTCATCACTCCCGGGTATGGGAGAAAGTTATCTCACGCGCAATTTAGTATATGGCAATGACACTAAAACGTGGGCCACAAAGGGGTGGGATTGAGTTGTTGTTTCTATCCAGCTTATAATACGGATCATTGGTCCAGAAACTGAATACATAATATCGAGAGTAACCGAAGGTTGACACTATTTCTATGCCTTCGTCTCGTCGAGATAACGTATGATGAAATGATCGAATTGTACGGTAACCATATCGTTGATAGGTAGCTACTTTGCTGAATCCGAATCTATCGGGTGGCCATGATGCCTTACTAGGGGCCAATCTTGGTCTGTGTATTAGTGAGACGATTAATTGGTGTTAATTGCGATACTATACACTGTCGATATGATGAGGAGCCTATGGGTCACACACATAGAAGATAATTTAAGATCCAAGAAGAAAGAACGGGCGTTTTCGTCTTTTAAGGCGAAATGGTATTTTGGTAATTTCACAGTGCAATTAAATTTGCTGAGGTCGTAGCCTTTATTTAATTTGTTAGAAAAATTAAATAAGTGAAATTACGTTTTAAATGTGTGTTCGTACATATTTAAATATATTATCATTATTGTTAAATGTTAATATATATATTTAAATATATATTAATTGATTTTAATTGAGATAATGATGGAAAATAAAATAAAATATTAAATTGGGAGTGTTTGGCAACATGGGGCGTTTGGGTTGGAGCCCAAGCCTATTCCGTATGGGATTAAGACAAATTGATTAACTATAAAAAGAAAAGTGTGTGTGTGTTAATGAAGTGATTAATTAATTTTTTTTTTAAATTAAAACATAGCAGCCCCCTTGAAAACACTCCCACGGCAGAAACACTTTGTGTTTGAAATCAATTCAATTTGATTTGCTTTCTTCTTAATCTTGAAGCCAAAGAGGATCTAGCAAATCCCTCTTTGGTTCTTTTGAGATTGTCTTCGTGTGGACTACGCAGGTTTGATCCTACACTTGGATCGGTAGCAAAACATTCGTTAACAAATTTGGTAGAGCCTCTAACGTGCGTTTGTTTCTCTTAACTTATGTTTAATATTTCTGCAGATTCTTATTATGATAAAATTGTAAAATTATACCCTTGATCTTAGCTCATGTAAACGATCCCTGAATTATTTGTTTTTGTTTCCACTGCGTATACAGGACCGTTTACTAACACCTTTCACATCATTACGAATGTGAGAATCACATCTAGTGTCAATGACCCAAGATGTAACAGGAGATAAATCTCAATACACACCTTTAGAAGAAGAAGTTTTCTTCTTCTTATTCTCTAGGAAGGCCTAGCAGTGTTTCCTCCAATGGCTAGGCTTGCCATATTAGAAGCAAACTACCTTTCCCACCTTTGTTGATGTCACCCCTAGACTTAAGAGCATCTTGAGGTTTGGACTTAGGTTTTGGTTTGGACTTAGCCTTACCTTTACCTTTGACTGATTCTCTACTGGTGTCAGCAACAACTAACATCAATGGTTTAGACTTTTAATGTCTTGCTCTACAGTCTTTAAAAAGTTAGGAAGAGTCATCTCATTTGTGCTCATATTATCTATGAACTAAGAATAAGAATTAGGTAAGGACTTCAAGACTAAGTCTATTGCTAATTCATTGTCTAAACCACAACCGAAAGTCTCAAACTTTTCAATGTACCCAATCATCTTGAGTACATGAGGGCCAACTTTAGCACCCTTATCCATTTTGCACCTTAATGGTTGTTTCAACACCTTATACCTCTCATTATGTTGAAGGTATCAAATCATGGTAGAAAGGTCCATGTTTTCATATTGCTTTTGCAATTCAGGTGTTACTAATGCTGACTTAATGTTAGTATCATCCAGATGTTTTCGGCAAACATCTCGCTGTTCTTGCATGATGTCAACCCCAGGCTCTTGAGGTAGAGCCTAATTGATGGTATACATTTTACTTTCAAACTTAAGTACAATCTAAAGATCTCTATACTAGTTTGAAAAATTACTACCATCCAGCCTGTGTTGATTATCGAATGCATTGTAAGGTTGTTGTTGCTCATTTTATGATTCTACACGTGAGAAAAACAAACTATAATGTTTATTATTATTTAATAAGGTCTTTTATTAAATAATTGTTTCCACTATTTTCCTCAAGTCAATAGCCCTCACTATTAACTCGAGAAAGCTTGTTGGCTTTCCTAGTGGACTGAAATCCTATCTAGCCCATTTCAAACCTTCGCTTTGGTGAACAAGCCAAAATGGGTTGATTAGGTAGGCCAACAAACTTAACTTACACCAATTGATAGCTCCAATTACCCACATCTAATGTAAACCAAGCCAATTGTAAAACCCCTCCCTAGCCGGGTATTTCCTAAGTATCCCTTGGCCATTGAGAACCTAGAAAACGCACTCCTAGGAAAGAAGTTTATTTTAAAATCCTATTTAAAGAATAAATCTGTAGTTTAAAAATATATATTGTTTTTAATTTAATTTCTAAACTATAATAAGTTCATTGTACAAGTCAAAAAATATAGTTTCCTTTCTTGGAGTAAATTATGAAATCCATAGTAGTACTTACTAGAACATACACACTTTTACAAAATTTACTATCAATTTGATTTCCTTTATTAACACAAACATATATACTCTATTATAACATGGACATATTTACTACATTATGAGATGTAAACATAATTACTACACTAAATACTAGCAAAACCATTCAGTAGTCATAATTAAAACATCCCTTCATGCTCATAGTGTCCCTTGGAATCCTCTCCCAACTTCATGCCTTAATCCTTACCTGCAAAACATTTTAAAACATTTCGTGGGGTGAGTGCTAATCGCTCAGTAAGGGAAAATGGCCATTTATAAACTATTAAGGTTCATTATACAAGTATATTACCTAGGGCCTTACCTACCTACAAAACATGACCTTCATTCTTTGACAAAACAAGTTCATAAAACATATCATACACTTTGGACTTTTCTCATAAACATAAGTCATAACATAACCATACATAATATAACACAGAACATATATGACTTATGAAATATTCATATACATGGCATGCTTATTTCTTTTGTCTTTATACTTGATGTTTTCATTAATCTTTGTTATCTGATCGGATTCATTTGAACTATTACCTTGTTCTTTGTAACAACTACTGAAAACTAGTACAATGCATGCATAATAACAATAGAAAATTGGGCCCAAAGTTTTTCTTTTCATTACAACTCATGTGTCTTTTATACATAAAGGGTACTGCCCATAAAAATGTATTTTTGTAAGACAAAAACAGGGAAACAAGTAGCTATTCCTCATTGCTTGCCGACGCCTCCGACCGCAACATCACCTAGAACCCGCATCCACAAAGGAAATAACTGGGGTGAGCACAAAAATAAGGCCTCGCTTAGCAAAACTCTCTCTCTTCGTGTCCCCGTATGAATAACTCTTAATTCTTTCCTTATGCTATTTCGATTCTGCTTGCTTCCTAGTAACATCATGGCCTCATCTTACCGGGAGGTATGGCCGATGGCGTTCACACACACCATCTCACTCTCTATGGCTATCGGGTGGAATTCACACAAGACCAACCCGTTCTTAGTGACTACCGAGCGAGGATCACAAAACACCAACTCAGTTCTTTCTAACTATCGTGGAGATCACCTAGCACCTACCCGTTCCTCATGAATTTTGGGTAACGGTCCACCAAGCATTTACCCGTTTCTAGTCACTATCGGGTGATGGTCACAAAGCATCAACCCACTTCTACTAGCCGTTGGATGATGATCACAAAGCATCAACTTACCTATCTCTTAACTAACCGGGTAGTGGTCACAAAGCATCTACCTATTTCTACTACTCATCGGGTGACGATCACAAAGCATCGACCCATCCCTCTATGGCTATTCGGATGATGATCACAAAGCATCAATCCGATTCCCCATAACGGTTTCGGGTGATGATCACAAAGCATCATCCCAACTATACTACTCTTCTAATTCACTCTATTGTAGCATTTTTTCAATGCTCTCTACCCTTAGAGTAATTTTACCCACTAAGCTCTACTCATAGGGTAATTGCATAAACCATTTCCTTACACTTTCTTAGGTCACTTTTCCATGTACAACTAGTGCCTATGGATGGTTCATCTTCATCATTGCACTTATGAGATGCCAACATGCAATGTTGCAAGAATTAAGGTTCATTTCTCATACTCAAACCTCTATTAGGCATTTCATCAAACAAACTCATGTGCACTATAAAACTTTATGATAGCCATGGTTCTAAAACTTTTCTTAACCATCCAAAATGGGGAAAAACCCTTCACAAAGCCACAAAACCCGCCATAGAAAAACACTTCCAAAAAAAGGGATCCATAATACCCCTTAAATTCCATCTCAACTACCTTGCCAAACCAACAACCCATTTCTCAAATTTGCAAGGTATTAACAATCACAAAGCATAGAAATCTCTATTTAATCCTTCACACATGCTATAATACATGCACATCACATACATACATCATTTCTATCAAAACCCTAATCAAGAAGATTCATAAATCTCAACTTGGGTTGGGTTTTACTTACCTTGTTATGTAGAGACTTCACAAATCCTTCCTTTCACTTGCTTAGCTTGACTTTTCCTCTAATCTTAACCAAAAGAAGGAAAACCCTCAAACTTCAATATGGGTTAAAACTCACAAATCACACAACTTAAGGAGAAATCCTTACCTTTGGAAGCTTTAGGTTACTTTTCCACCCCAAATCACTTCAAAACCCCTTGGAATACCTTGATCAAAAGAGAAGAGAAGTTGAGAGGAGAAGAATGAAGAGTCGCGTTTGAGAAGAAGAAATGAGGGGTTTCTTTGATTCTAATTCCTTTTAATGAAATATAAACACACTCATTCCTATTTTGCCCTTATTCTTCTTTGGGAATTCCATCCGTATCCTTTGATTCTTTACAAACTCACCCCTATCTCAACCTATTCTCCATGAAATATCCTTACACTTAACTCCCCACTTTTCCTGCTAATGAGGGGTAGAAAGGTCAAATTGTCCTTAAGGAAGAAAATATCTAAAACTTCATCAACATTTTATTCGGCTTGTCGCCGCGGCGAAGAAACCTCTGTCGCCGCGGCGAAATTGTCCAGCAGCTTCCCCCGTGGCTTCAACCTCTCTTCGCCGCAGTGAAGATTCTTCTTCGCCCTGCCAAGCATGGCAGATCAATTTCTTCGTTTTCAACCAATTTCAGGCAACCATTCAACACAACACTAAATCAAACAATAACACCAAAATCAACTCAAAATAAGAGCGAAAGAGGAAACAAGAATAACGCACCTGCTTGGGCGTTACAATTCTCCCCTTAAAAGAATTTCGTCCCCAAATTCATGCAAATAACTCGGGAAACGATTCGCATGTCCCGCTCTACTTCCCAAGTGGCCTCTTCCACTTTGTGATTCCTCCAAAGGACCTTCACTAGCGGAACACTCTTGTTCAAGCTCTTTAACCCTTCGATCTAAAAATCGAACGACGTTCTTCATATACTAGATTCTCTGCTTACTTCAACGCCCTCTACACTCGTAATACGGAGGGGATCACTTACATACTTCCGTAGCATCGAGACATGGAAAACATCATGCACCCCCGTCCAAGCTAGGTGGTAGTGCCAATCTATAGGCCACATTCCCCACTCGTTGCAAGACCTCAAAAGGACCTACATACCTCCTGCTAGCTTCCCTTTGCTTCCAAAGCGCATTACTCGCTTGTGGGAAACTTTCGGAAATACTTTATCGCCCACTTGGAATTCTACCTCTTTCCTCTTCAAATCGGCATAACTCTTCTGCCGATCTTGGGCTTGTTTCATTCTATTTCGACTAACTTCACATCTTCTACTAGCTTCGAGTCATCTCCGCCCCAAGAGCGGTACTCAACTCATCTCTTTCTCCTACTTCATCCCAATGAAGCGAGACCTACACCGTCTACCATACAAAGCCTCGTAAGGCGCCATTCTAATTGTAGACCGATAATCTTGTTGTAGGCAAATTCCACTAAGGGTAACATCTCATGCCAGATACTCTATAATCCATGCAACAAAGCTCAACATATCCTCGAGCACTGATTCGTCCCTCCTGCCTTTGGCCATCTGTCTGGGATGATAGGCAAGATCGAATGCTAAACGGGTACCCAAACTCCTCGTAAGCTTGTCCGTAATGCAAACAAATCTGGAATCTCTATCCGATACTATAGTCTTGGGCACACCATGCAATCGACTATCTCCGAGGTAAATGGGCCAACCGTGATCGTAGTGGTACTATCCTTTACCGGGAGAAAATGGGCGACTTGGTTAACCTATCCACAATCACCCATATAGCATTATACCCTCTCGTACTGGGGAGACCCGTGATAAAAATCCATCGAAATGCTCTCCCATTTCCACTGGGATACTCAATGGTTGAAGCAATTCCCCCGACGGCCGCAGTGGTTCTCTTTCACCCGCCGATGAGTTAGGCATTTAGTCACAAACTCGCAATGTCTTTCTTCATACCCGACCACCAATAGCCTTTCTTGATATCCCGATACATCTTGGTTGCTCCGATGAGCTGTACGGTGTGTCATGAGCCTCCATAAGAATTTTTCTGTTTCAACTCCTCTTTTGGAGGAATGCACAACCGATTTCTAAAATAGAGGACACCATCTCTCACAAAGAACTCGATGTCTTGCCCTCACGCACTTGCCACATCGCTTTCGACACCACTCATCGCCATTTGCTTTTCTCTAATTTCCTCTAGTAAAGAGGATGCACCTCTAGATCGGCAATTCGTCCCGAACCACTTCAATCTTCTCCTTAGACAATTCTTCTATTAACTCTTTCTCCTGTAAGGGCCGGAAAACATGGGCTTTTTCGCTCAAGGCATCGGCTACTACATTGGCCTTCCCGCTGATACTTGATCTCACAATCATAATCCTTGACCACTCTAACCACCTTCTCGCCTCATATTCAACTCTTTTTTGAGTGAAGAAGTACTTTAGACTCTTATGATTGGTGTAGATATTACTCTTCACACCATAAAGGTAAGTGCCTCCAAATCTTTAAGGCAAAGACCCACACTGCTAATTCTAAGTCATGCGTAGGGTATCTGGTCTCGTACTCTTTCAATTGGGACGAGAAGCATAAGCTATAACCCTACCTAACCGCATCAACACGCACCAAGCCCCCTCGCAAAGGCGTCTCGTAAAAATGTCATAATCTACACCCTCCCGTGGTAACACTAGTACAGAGCTGATGTTAACCTCTTCTTCAACTCTTGAAAGCTTTCACATGTCATGACCCGATAAAAGGAGTTTTCGCTTGGTAAGAGCACCAACGGTTTAGCCAACTGGGCAAATCCTCGCTACAAATTGCCGTAGTAACCCGCTAAGCCTAAGAAACTCCCGATTTCTTTCACTGCTTCGACTTCGCCATTCCGTGATTGCCCGCACTTTACTCAATCTACCGAAATCCCTTCCTTCGACACGGTATGACCCAAGAATATCACTTGGTTAAGCCAAAACTCACACTTAGAGAATTTAGCACACAACTTCTTTTCTCTCAGCCGTTGCAATACTAATCTCAAGTGTCTCTCATGCTCTTCTTGACTTTGAGTAAATCGAATGTCGCCGATGAAGACAACAATGAACCGATCCAAGTACTCATGAAAAACCCCGCTTCATCAAGTCCATAAAAACTGCCAGGGGCATTAGTCAAGCCAAAGGCATCACTACAAATTCATAATGCCCGTATCTGGTACGAAAGGCAGTCTTAGCCACATCTTGCTCAACTACTCTTACCTGATGATACCTGGTGTGCTGTCGTAGGCACCCTGAATTAAAACCTAAAAATACACGTAGTAGTGTAAGTCAGGGTCGATCCCACGAAGAGTGTCTAGCTGAATTTGTGTTATGTGAACAAGGCAGGGGGTTCTGTAAAACAGAAACGCTTCTTAGCAAAAACCAAAAACAAAAACAGCTTCAATTAAATCAATTAATATAACGAAACTTGGTCTCCGTCAACATCCACCATCGGAATCTCACAACTGATCATTGATGCAAAAATAATCAATTCATACATTGAATATTCACCGTTGGAACTATTTTCCTATCTCTCCTTAATTTTAATTAATTAGGAAACAAGCGCTCTTAATTAATCTTACCACTAAACAACCCTAGACAAGCGCTCCAAGATTTAATCTAGTGGTAGCCTTAAGAATTAGAGAGATCGATGAAGTTAAACAACACAAACGCAAGCGGTTGTATTTAATTTAGTTGAATGTTCTTCGTAAGGTTATTAATTCTGACGCAAAGAAATTACTTAACCCTAATTGCTTCGCAAGTTGGAGGGATCAAACAATTACGGATTTGATATCTAACTTAGCAGATTGTGACAATTAATAAACTAGTAGGCCTCCCTAGTAATTAAACGCAACAATCATAAAATTAGGCATAGAAAAATATCCAATACTCAAACACGAAAATTGAACACAAAGAAAAATATATTAGATCTCACGGGGCTTTATCGATTCCGAGGCTTCCGCTTACTTCACCAAGTTATCAAAAATCAGCCTCTCATGGCCATCAACGAATTACAGAGGAAAAGTTCAGAGAAGACCAGAGAGGCGTGTGTCCCCCAAAACCTACCTGATCCCCCTTTTTAAAATCTAATTTAAGAATTCAAATCCCACTCAATCTCCTAAAAGAAATATTCTCCTATCCTAAAATAACATTAATCCTAATTTAATTCTAATTGGAAATAAAATAAAATAGAGTCCTAATACAATAGGAAGGTGGTTTTCCAGCTGTAATTTTCGTGCAGCATGTATGTCTTTAAAACGTGTAATAATAGTGACTTGCATAACAAGTCGAACAGCTCCAGGGGCGTCCGGTAATGCAGGTGCGTCAACTTCAAGCTCGATTACAACCTTGATTCAGTCAGTATCTCTAAAAACTCAAAACATCAAAGTTGTAGATATATTTCTTAGCGTTCCACAGCATTTTGAATCATCTCAATCGGAGCTCGGATGAGAGAATTATGCCCAGAATACGAAGCAGTGGCGAAACTGTCCGAATTCCCCTAATTAATTCCGTTTTTCAATTAACACCTCCATTTGCTTCCTAAACCAAAATAAAGTAATAATGAGTACAATTAGGAAACAAATATGTATAAAAGACTAAACATTAAGGGGGTTAAATATGACATTTTGCATTCCCATCAATACCTAGACCTCAAATCAATTTTGGAGAACACTGCCGCTTCTTTCAACTGATCAAAAAGGTCATCTATCCGGGTAGCGGGTACTTATTCTTCACTGTAACTTTATTCAGCTCCCTATAATCAATACACATCCTTAGTGATCCATCCTTCTTTTTCACAAACAGGATTGGAGCTCCCCAAGGGGAATGACTTGGTCGGATAAAGCCTTTATCTAAAAGCTCTTGGAGTTGCTTTAATTCTTGGAGCTCACTCGGGGCCATTCGATAAGGGGTGGGGCTTTAGATATTGGTGCTGTCCCTGGTGCTAGTTCGATACTAAATTCTACCTCCCTCTCTTGAGGCAAACCCGGTAACTCTTCCGGAAACACATCTAGAAAGTCTCGAACTACTGGCACCCTCTGAATCTCTAACTGTGGGACATCACCACTCTGCACTACATGGGCAATATAACCCGAACACCCCTTTCTCAACATCTTCCTGGCTTTCACATTACTAATCAGCATGCTCAACTGATGGCCTTCTCCAAAACTAAACTTATCTCCACTATCAAGGTTAAACCTTGCCTTCTTTTTCCGACACTCAATCTCTACTCCATATCTCCTTAGGAAGTCCATGCCCAGAATCACATCAAAGTCGGGCATATCGAAAACTATTAAGTCAACAGGGTAACTCTCTACCCTGGATCACTAAGGGCTCTCTTAACAAAATCTCTTGAGTCACAACACTAACCCCATCGGGTAGTTCTATCTTAATGGGTTGTGATGCTCTAGTAGGTGTCAAACCTAATCTCTCAAGCATCCCATAAGATATGAACGAATGGGTAGCACCTGAATCAATTAAAGCATATAAAGGGACTGCATGAAATAATAAGCGACCCGAATACCTGATGGTAGGCCTCTGCTTACCCACCCGTGCCACAAGAAACACTCGGCATTCGCAGCACCTCCCCTGAACCACCCCGAGTAGTTGGTGGAAGAGGAGCTTTACAATCTCTCATCATGTGCCCTGGCTGCCGGCACCTATAACACGCTCTCTGATCCCTCAGACACTCTCCCGGGTGATTCTTCCCGCATTTAGGGCAAGGAGGAAACCCTTCCGTCCGAGGTCGCTTATTCTTCCACTCTTTTCTATTCTGCCTATACTGAAACTTCTTCTTATGATTCTTCATGTCTTTACCCTTTACATCCTCATGTTTCTCTCTATGAGGAGCAGAGGGTAGCTCCTTCCCGGTCCTCCCCGACGAGGATCCTACCGGGAAGATTTTATTCTAAAAAATCTCCGCCTTCATCGCACGCCTCAAAGCCTCACTATAATTCCGAGGAGGGTTGGAGCTTGTCATTATATCCCGGGCTATCTCCGGCTTCAATCCATGCACAAACTTGTCTCTTCTCAGGGCCGGAGTGCTAACTATTCCCGGTGCAAACCTTGCAAGAGCGTTGAACTTCACTGAGTACTCTTTCACGGGTAGTAGTCCTTTGTCAGAAACTGATAAATTCTTGGACCTTCTCATGAACTTGGTCCTCCGTTCTATACTCAGCCTCAAACTCTTGCCTGAACTCTTCCCACGTCATTACTGTCGCGTCATGAGTTTCTTCCATTAATTCCCACCAAATTCGGGCATCACCCCGAAACAAGAAACTTCGCATACCGGATCTTCTCCCTGGTCCGACATGGGAAATAAACCTCGTGGCTCGCTCTGACCCAAGCCACTCTTCTATCACCGGATCTCGTAGTACCCTTAAACTCGAGGGTTGATGTGGCTAGAGACCGTAAAGCTTCAACTCGCTACGTGCCTTATGGGGAGGTACCGTTTGTCCTCTTTCGACATGTGCGGTACACTGAGCAGAGGGGATACAACTCTCCCCTCCCCGAAGTTTGCCATAACTTGCTGAATAATTCCCGATTCTAGCTTCATCCAAGGGAGGGCGTAGACTCTGGTGGGTTAGAAGGTTCTCCTTCATTCACCACACCTTTACCACGATTCCGATAACTACGCCTCATCTACAAAATGATCACACTAATAAACTCAAGGAACAATTGCTATAAGGAAAGAATTACTCACACAGTCGGTTAGAAGACGTCGTGGCGATGAGAATAGTACACTGTTCAATCCCAAAATCTTCGCTCTGATACCAAAAATGTAACAACTACTGAAAACTAGTACAATGCATGCATAATAACAATAGAAAATTGGGCCCAAAGTTTTTTCTTTTTCATTACAACTCATGTGTCTTTTATACATAAAGGGTATTGTTTACAAAAATGTATTTTTGTAAGACAAAACAGGGGAAACAGTGTAGCTATTCCTCATTGCTTGCCGACGCCCCTCCGACCGTAACATCACCTAGAACCTGCATCCACAAAGGAAATAACGGGGTGAGCACAAAATAAGGCTCAGTAAGTAAAACTCTCTCTCTTTGTCTGTCCCCGTATGAATAACTCTTAATTCTTTCCTTATGCTATTTCTGATTCTGTTTCTGTTCCTAGTAACATCATGGCCTCATCTTACCGGAGGTACGGCCGGATGGCGTTCACACAGCACCATCTCACTCTCTATGGCTATCGGGTGGAATTCACACAGTACCAACCCGTTCTTAGTGACTACCGAGTGAGGATCACAAAGCACCAACTCGGTTCTTTCTAACTATCGGGTGGAGATCACCTAGCACCTACCCGTTCCTCATGAATTTTGGGTAACGTTCACCAAGCATTTACCCGTTTCTAGTCACTATCGGGTGATGGTCACAAAGCATCAACCCGCTTCTACTAGCCGTTGGATGATGATCACAAAGCATCAACTTACCTATCTCTTAACTAACCGGGTAGTGGTCACAAAGCATCTACCTATTTCTACTACTCATCGGGTGACGATCACAAAGCATCGACCCATCCCTCTAAGGGCTATTCGGATGATGATCACAAAGCATCAATCCGATTCCCATAACGGTCGGGTGATGATCACAAAGCATCATCCCAACTATACTACTCTTCTAATTCACTCTATTGTAGCATTTTTTCAATGCTCTCTACCCTTAGAGTAATTTTACCCACTAAGCTCTCTACTCATAGGGTAATTGCATAAACCATTTCCTTACACTTTCTTAGGTCACTTTTCCATGTACAACTAGTGCCTATGGATGGTTCATCTTCATCATTGCACTTATGAGATGCCAACATGCAATGTTGCAAGAATTAAGGTTCATTTCTCATACTCAAACCTCTATTAGGCATTTCATCAAACAACTCATGTGCACTATAAAACTTTATGATAGCCATGGTTCTAAAACTTTTCTTAACCATCCAAAATGGGGAAAAACCCCTTCACAAAGCCACAAAACCTGCCATAGAAAACACTTCCAAAAAAGGGGATCCATAATACCCCTTAAATTCCATCTCAACTACCTTGCCAAACCAACAACCCATTTCTCAAATTTGCAAGGTATTAACAATCACAAAGCATAGAAATCTCTATTTAATCCTTCACACATGCTATAATACATGCACATCACATACATACATCATTTCTATCAAAACCCTAATCAAGAAGATTCATAAATCTCAACTTGGGTTGGGTTTTACTTACCTTGTTATGTAGAGACTTCACAAATCCTTCCTTTCACTTGCTTAGCTTGACTTTTCCTCTAATCTTAACCAAAAGAAGGAAAACCCTCAAACTTCAATATGGGTTAAAACTCACAAATCACACAACTTAAGGAGAAATCCTTACCTTTGGAAGCTTTAGGTTACTTTTCCACCCCAAATCACTTCAAAACCCCTTGGAATACCTTGATCAAAAGAAGAAGAAGTTGAGAGGAGAAGAATGAAGAGTCACGTTTGAGAAGAAGAAATGAGGGGTTTCTTTGATTCTAATTCCTTTTAATGAAATAAAAACACACTCATTCCTATTTTGCCCTTATTCTTCTTTGGGAATTCCATCCATATCCTTTGATTCTTTACAAACTCACCCCTATCTCAACCTATTCTCCATGAAATATCCTTACACTTAACTCCCCACTTTTCCTGCTAATGAGGGGTAGAAAGGTCAAATTGTCCTTAAGGAAGAAAATATCTAAAACTTCATCAACATTTTATTCGGCCTGTCGCCGCGGCGAAGAAACCTCTGTCGCCGCGGCGAAATTGTCCAGCAGCTTCCCCCATGGCTTCAACCTCTCTTCGCCGCGGCGAAGATTCTTCTTCGCCCTGGCTACGGCAGACCAATTTCTTTCTCGTTTTCAACCAATTTCAGGGCAACCATTCAACACAACACTAAATCAAACAATAACACCAAAATCAACTCAAAATAAGAGCGAAAGAGGAAACAGTAACAACGTACCTCAAGCGGGGCGTTACATTCTTGGTCGTTACCTCAAAGGACTCATGGTTTCCATAAGAATTCCATTCCTTTGATCTTGGTTTATACCTCAAGAGACTCATGGAATTCATTCTTTAACATTTCATAAATTTTTTCATAAGTCAACTAAATAAGCTATATGCATTACCATTATGAATGCAAACATATGGAATAACATCTCCCATGCTCAATCCTACTATTCATTCATTTAACATGTACCCTTGGCCAATTGCACAACTCATCAATTAATTTAGCAAAACTCTATGACATGAATATTCTCCTACTAAATTCCTTAACTTAATTCATTCAATTTCTCATACAATACAAGGAATTTCAATAGTAAGATTATTCAGGGGTTTATTAGAATTAAAAACAAATGGTAATTTCCATTAAGAAGGTGGATGCCATATAGTTTATCACTTTTCAAGCAATTATTTCCTTATCTTCCAATTCGAATTGATTTTTGGCTAAAACATAAAAATTTTAGTTATATTTCTCAAATTTTTAATACTTCAAGAATCAACTCAATCGGACTTCTATAAGTTATGACCGATTTAGTGAAGCATGTACAGTATAAGTCTTAAAAAGCCAAATACGAATTCTATTCATTTTAACCATGTCACCTTCGTTTGCACATTCATATCATTTGCCATATCATTCCAAGTATAAAAGGCCATAAAAACCTCATTTTTTTACAGAACCAAAAAGTGCCAAAACATCGTCCAACTACAAATCTCTTAATTGGCATAATCATCCTCCATATGCACACATACACCAATCAACACACCCATTTAAACAATCCATAACCAAAACATAGCATCACACTCATATTAACATAAATAAATGTAAGTTCCATAAACCCTAGGTGTTATCAATTGTAGTCATAAGGGAGATTTTTTTCCTTACCTTAGTATTCAAAGCGCAAAGACCCTCCTCCTTGGCTCCAAATGTTCACCCTTTCTACCTTATACACATAACCACTTATGAATTTCACTTTTAACTAAAAGATCAGAACAACTAGGGTTTTGAAACTCACCTTAAACCCTGAAATTGAAGTTCTTTAAGTGTGGATGGTGATCTCCTTTGAAAATCAACTTGAAATCCTATGAAAAGTTTAGAATAAAATGCTTGGATTAGTGGCTTTTATGGTGGATTTGAGAGATGAAAAAGAAGATGATGCATTTGGGGTGTACAAGGCCGACTCCTCTCTCTTAAAACCTTGTAAATATTTATTCCATTGGTACTCTATTATGATTGGTCAATAAAAGTTAGATATAAGGGTTATTTGGCATAAATTTTTCATATAAGGGCGTGTTGGTCATTTCTACCACAACATAATGATTAGCACTCATCTAATGCCATTTGACTTCTTTAAAACACTTAACAATTAAGCAATCCTATTAAGTAAATGACTAATTTACCCTTGGTGCACTTTTATGAATACTTAAATCATATGGATTTTTATAAAAAGACCATTATACCCTTGGTTACCGTTTACGCCATTTAACCATATCAATCAACTTTATGACCATTCTACCCTCATTTCTCTTCAATGACATCACCCCTTACACTTTATAATGGCCAAATCTCAAAATACATGTAAATTGACCATTTTACCTTTCCATTCCAAAAAAAGAAAATTACTTGAAAAGGTAAATTTCATACCTTAGGGCATCGGAATAATAACGCTGGGTTTACACCAACAAGCAATTACACAATTCAATGGCACCAACCATTGTCCTTAAGTGTAATTCTCAGTATCAGCAAAGTGGACACTACATGTCACCACGTACACATAACATATATACTTCTCTACTATTGCCTATGATGAGCTTATCAACCTTCGCTTTGGCGAACAAGCAAAACACATCAATTTAAGTCTACCCATCACCATTAAGGAAAACTCCAACAATGTTCAACCTCCCACTAGTAGAAGTGCACCCTTCGCTTTGGCAAACAAGGTTCCAACGAACAGTGGTTTGATTAAACTCATAGTTGTGGAAGGCGTACGATTAACGTAATATACTTTAGTTGAGAGTTTTTATTTTACGTCTCACCTAATTTTATCTTTTTAGCATCTTATAGTCATAACATACACCCTTAGCATGCATATTAAGCATAAAGGAAACGTGCTGGTGCATAGCCTTAACTAAAACCTATTCCCTCAAGTCAAGAGGAAATGCTATGTTAACCTAGGTTTAAAAAGAAATGGATTCTTCAAGTAATTCTGCCTTCTTCCTTTCCATTGCTTCTTCTTCTCGAGCATTACACAACTTTAAAAAATAAAATATTACATTTTACATTATTGAAAAGAAACCTCGAGTGACATTCGAGAGGAGTGAGATGAGAGAAAGAAGTTACATTGGAAATTTAGAGAAAGGCAAGTCGCGCATGCTCTATTTCAATTGCATAGCCCAAAAACTATTAAACCAGGTTCATAGGCTTATGCACCAAGCACCATGCATATTCAAAACAAGAAACATGCATAAACAATCAAAATTGATTTTTTTGCACACTGCTCCTGCTTCTTGCTTCTGTCGTGCATGGCAGCACATAGCAGGAACACGCCACCCTCTATGGCAGCCTCCTCCTCTGATCGAAATCAAGTTTTATTTGATTTCAATCCATCACACACAGATGCAAAAAAATCAGAATTGCAACTCGTCAACCGCAGCAGATTTTTACAACAAAAATTCAGTTTTTACACAACATGCAAAAACTACAATCTATACATATCGAAATCAATTCATCTAAATGTCGTATAACAACATAAAAGTATAAGGTAGGCTCTGATACCACTATAAGTTGCTAGTGGGGCTTACATAGCAGAAAACAAATATTAAATCCCCAACAACAACCTTGAACCTAAGACCTTTATATGCAATTTACGTTATTATCATAAATTGACAATGAACATAAATGTTCAAGAATTTATACCTGCGTTTGGAGGCTCCTTCTTGCGATATGGATCGCTCCCACTCTAAGCCAAGAGTGAACTTTCGATATCCACATGAAGATAGGATATTGATCCATGGTTGTTAGTATCCTACGATACGCGATACGTATCCTGTGATACGATTTGATACGGGTCGCCAACGATACGTATCAGAGAGTGTATCCTAAACCTTTCGATACGTTGATATGTATCCTACGATACGATACATATCCGTTTGTATCCTTAAAAATATCGATACAAATTGATACCACTTTATTAATTTGGGCCAATAGTCTAAAAAAATTTTCAGGTCGAATCTGGGTCACCCAACCCGGTTCACTAAAACCTACCCAAATTTACTCATTTTACATGGAGAAAGTGAAAAGGAAGATGTATTGCCCATTTTGCATGATAATAATAACACAAGTGGAGTTATAGATATTGACATTGATCTTGGAAATGATATGAATGGTTGAGAGGAAATAATATAGATTCTTAATTTTGTGATTAATTTTGATTATGTAATACCATTATTTAAAGCCAATGATACCACAAAATTTGTTAATTAATCATGGGGATGATATTAATTTTTAGAAAAAAATTATTATTATATTAATTTTTTTGAAAAACTCGATACACGATTCAAAAAAATTAGGTTTTCGATACACGATTTGACAACCATGTATCGATTGCCTTGCGGTTTGAACTTCGCGATACAATACACAATACATATCTTATGATACGATTCGATACAAGTCACCAACGATACGTATCAGAGAGTGTATCCTAAACCTTTTGATACGTTGATATGTATCCTACGATACAATTTTATTCGGCCCAAAAAATTTTTAGGTCGGGTTGGATCCGGGTCACCCAACCTGGTTCACTAAAACCCACCCAAATTTACCCATTTTGCATGGAGAAAGTGAAGAGGAAGATGTGTTGCTCATTTTGCATGATAATAATAACACAAGTGGAGATATAGATATTGATATTGATCTTGGAAATGATACAAATGGTTAAGAGGAAATGATATAGATTCTTAATTTTGTAATTAATTTTGATTATGTAATACCATAATTTAAAGCCAATAATATCACAAAATTCGTTAATTAATCTTAGGGATGATATTAATTTTTAGAATTTTTTTTTTTTAAAAAAAGGCGTATCCTATGATACTATACGATACGCGATACACGATTCGAAAAATTAGGTTTTCAATACACGATATGATATACGATTTAACAACCATAGTTCGAAGTGCTTGCAAAATACGCAAGGATCAAGGAAGTGCATAATTTTTCTTCCTCTCCACAACAATGGTGTCCACAGTTTTGAAGAGTGAGAGGGAGAGAGAGGGCTTGGGTGGCTAGGGTTATATTTTAGCAGGAATGAAAATTCTTACTATTTTATTTTTGGTTGCACTTTAAATAGTGCAAATCTAAAACCCTAATCCTTTTTGGAATTGCAATCAACACATACCAAAATAGGATTAGTCACATATTTAATTACCATTACAAGGTAATTACCATTTGGCATTTTAAATTCAAATTTAAATTTGAATTATTATATTATTATATTATTTGATATTAATATTAATATGAATATCAAATAATAGTATATACTATTTAAATATATAAACATTAAGGTAGCGTTTGGTTCAGGGAATTTTATATTATTGAGGAATGTTGTATTATTGGAAAGATAGATTACTAGGGAATCTTTAGAGAAATGTGTTTGGTCGATTGGAATAAATTGATGGGTATGTTATAACAATATGTTTGGTTGGGAGGATAAATGAGTGGGTATGTTATGTAGATTACTAAATTGCCCTCATTTTAAAATAATAATATAATATTATTTTTATTATTATTTCTTTTAACCCCCCTATATTTGAAATTTTATCAAAACACCCCAACCATATACAACTTTAATTTGTAGCAAAGTCACCCCCACTCACCCCAAACCACCGCCGCCACCACCACCACCACCACCACTAGAAGCCGCTGTAATGGCTCACGACCAACCAGATCTGGCTGGTCGTACGCCGATTAGGCCTAATCCGGCCAGATCTGGCCTTGAATATGGTCGTTTCACGGCTAGATCTGGCCATTAATATGGCCATTTCACGGCCAAAGATGTGGCCGTGAAACGGCCATAGATCTGGCCATGAAAAGGCTAGATCTTTGGCCGTGAAAGCGATCCGCCGTTCATGGCCAAAGATGCGCCAAAACCTTTTCACGGCCAGATCTATGGCGTTTCACGGCCACATCTTTGGCCGTGAAACGGCCAGATCTGGTCATTTCCAACCGTGGATCACAAATCCATGGTCGGAAATGTCCTTATCGGCACACGACCGGCAAGATCCTGTCGGTCTTGTGCCGATATGGCGACTTTCGCCGGTAGCCAACGGTGGTGGCTAGCGGCCGGCGGTGGTCTTGGATGATTGGGGGTATTTTGTTAACTTTTAAACTTTTTTGTGGCGGGGGTGTTTTAGCTAAGTTCTCAAATGTAGGGGGTCTGGGTAATTGTTATTTGGTAGACATATGAGGGCAAATGTGTCCGGAAGGATAAAATATTAAGGGCAAAATAGGGTAAAAATTATGATTACCCCGGTAATCTAACATTAACACCCCTTGGGAAGGTAATCTGATTACCCTCAATATTACCAATAGTAACCATTATTTGCAATAAAATGTTACTGTAATATTATATTACTTGACAACCAAACAAGGGAATCTTGAAAATTAAACAAAGATTACAGGATTTATCTTATTTCACCCCGAACCAAACGCACCCTAATATATATATATAAACTATATGTTTAAATACATAATGTCACTAATTTAATTTCCATATGAAATTAAATATAGGCAGCAACCTCAACAAATTTAATTACACTGTGAGATTACCAAAATGCCCTTTCATCTCAAAAGATGAAAATACCTTTTCATCCTAAATGACAAAAAATACCCCTCGCTAATTCATCCTTAATATGTCTTCTATGTGTGTGACCCGAGGTTTCTCATCATATTGGCAGTGAGTGGTCTCGCGATTGACACCAATCAATCATCTCACTAAACACAGACCAAAAGTGGCCTCTAATGAGGCATCATGGCCACCCGATAGATTCAGATTCAACGAAACAGCTTGCCTATCAATGATATGGTTACCGTGCAATCCAATCATTTCATTATCCATTATCTCATCAAGGTCGAGGCACAAAAGTAGTGTCAACCTTGGATATCCTTGATATCTCAATATTCGGTTATTGGACCAACAATCGGAATAGATGTGATTGAGCTACAACTCAATCCCACTGTGGCCATGATGAGAATGCAAAATGTCATATTTAACCCCCTTAATGTCTAGTCTTTTATACTTATTTGCTGCCTAAATATACTCATTATTATTTTATTTCGATTTAGGATGCAAATGGAGGCGTTAATTGCAAAACAGAACTAATTAAGTGAATTCAGATAGTTTCGACATTGTTTCGTAATCTAGGCATAACTCTCTCATCCGAGCTCCGATTGAGATGATTCAAAATGTTGTGGAACCCTAAGAAAGATATATACAACTTTCATGTTTTGAGTTTGGAGAGATACTCGCTGCATCAAGGTTGTAATCGGGCTTAACATTGATGCACCTGCACTACCGACGTTCTAGAACATTCTGCCTTGTCATGCAATTCAAATAGGAAAATTATTACAAGAAGTTTTGAAGACCTGTTGCACGCAAATTACAGCTGGAAACACCACTTTCCTATTTTGTATTAAGACTTTATTTTATTTTCAATTACTTAGATTAGGATAAAGGTTATTTTGGGATTTTAGAATATTTTTAGGAGATTTAGATTTAGTAGAATTAAAATTCGAATTGGATATTGAGATAGGGAGATCAGATTAGGGATAACACATATCACACAAGCCTCTCTCTTCTCTCTTCTGGAATTCGTTTTGCTGGAATTTTTCTTTTCCTTTGAATTTCCATGATGGCCATGAGTGGCTAATTTTTATAACTTAGTCGAAGGAAACAAGACCTTGGAATCAATAAACTGTGAGATCAATCTGGTTTTTTTCTTTAAGTGTTCAATTTATGTTTGAGTATTGGATGTTCTTCTATGCATATTTACATGATTGTTGCATTTAATTACTATGAGGCCTACTAGTTTATTATTTGTTGCAATCTACTGCTAAGTTAGATATCAAATCCATAGTTGTTTGATCCCTTTAACTTGTGAAGCAATTAGGGTTTAAGAATTTGCTGCGTCAGGAATTATTAAGTCTTAAGAAGAACCATCAACTAAATTAAGCAACCGCTTGAGTTTGTATTGTTTAGCTTCATCGATCTCTCTAGGTCTTAAGGCTGCCACTAGATTAAATCTTTAGCGCTTGTCTAGGGTTGTTTGGTAGTAAGGTTAATTAGATCGCTTGTTTCTTAATTAATTACAACTAAGGAGAGATAGGAAAATAGTTCCAATGATGAATATTCAGGGTATGAGTTGATTTATTTTTGTATCGATGATCAGTTGTAAGATTCCGATGGTGGATGTTGACCTAGACCAAGTTTTGTTATTTGATTGATTTCGATAGTTTAATTTGAATTGTTTTTCCTAAAATTATTTATGTTTTACTCAAAACCCCCCCATACTGGTTCACATAACATTAAACTCGGCTAGACACTCTTCGTGGGAATAATCCCTACTCACACTACTACGTGTATTTTTTAGGGTTTTAATTCTGGGTGCCTATGACAGGACGCTAGGCCACAGATTTAATGTCATTGCCATCGACTGAATTACTAAGCGAGATAATTTCTCCTGTACCTTGGAGTAATGAATCCTCTATTAATCCACCATAGTCTGGATACACTTTTTGATATAGCCAATCACTACCATTCTAATAGCTTTGAATAGAACTATGTTAGGCTAGTGTCAAACTACACCAATTGGTGCACAAGGTACTCCGGTGATCTCAAGTCTATGGATCACATGCACCACCATTTGTTAGAAGATATATTCCACAAACACTGGGGTTACCATCTATGTGGAATCCTCTGGTAGGTATGTCCAATGAGCTCACCTATGACAAACACTTGTGTGTTGCATCAAGTTGTTGACAAACAACCTTGACAAGTCAGATATGTCACTGTCTTTCGACATGGTTGTTCAACACTATGATAACCTTATTGTATTATCTGTGTCCTTGGTCAGAATAATATTGGGGCTACGGACATTTCTAGAATAGCCACCATATGTGATGATAAGGTTCTCACTATCAAGATTTGAAACACTCGATACCCTCGTCACGATTCTACCATCCTAAGGACATATATCAATACATACAATTATGAATTACATGATATAAAAGAGAAAACCTTTCATTGATAAATAAACATTCTTACAAAGAGTCAATACTACAATAATTGATTGGCTCTAAGGCACCTACTATAACAATGTGTACCTATTGGTGTAGTTTGAGACTTACCAAAAGTAATCCTGATAGGGCTATCAGTATGTGAGTGATTGGCTACATCGAGAAGTACATCACGACTGTGGTGGATTGACAAAGGATTCATCACTCTTGTGTACAAGAGATATTATCTCGATGAGATTTCAGTGAAAGACAACTACCTTTGAATCTTTGACCATAGTGGAATCAAGTTAAAGTTCGATTGGTCGATTATTCCGATAACCAAATCTAAATAGGTCAAGGTCGTTTATATGAAGCCGACATTACTTTTATGCTTCAAAACTTGATGAGATAATAGATGATGAAAGGATTTGATTGCACGATAACCATACTGTTGAAAAGTAGCGAATTACACTGAATCCAGATCTATCCGGTGGTCTTGATGCCTTACTAGGGGCCAATCTTGGTCTGCGTGTAATGAGATGATTGATTGGGTGTCGATTGTGATATTACACACTGCCGACATGATAAGG
This sequence comes from Pistacia integerrima, assembly GCA_026225825.1. Taxonomy (NCBI): domain Eukaryota; kingdom Viridiplantae; phylum Streptophyta; class Magnoliopsida; order Sapindales; family Anacardiaceae; genus Pistacia; species Pistacia integerrima. Next base: position 19,518,494 of record CM047747.1, read on the forward strand.
AGCCTTCGGGTCACACACATAAAAGGCAAACTAAAGAAGAGATTAGGTGAGGGACATTTTCGTCAATTATTGACGAAGTGGTATTTTGGTAAATATTACGGAGCAATTAATTTTGCTGGAAAGGTTGTTTGTTGCCTAGATCCAATACGATATTGGATTTAATATGTAAGATTTGTTATTTATTTAAATATGTACATTGTCGTATATATATTATAAATAAATAAATGTAACGCCCCGCTTGAGGTACGTTGTTACTGTTTCCTCTTTCGCTCTTATTTTGAGTTGGTTTTGGTGTTATTGTTTGATTTAGTGTTGTGTTGAATGTTTGCCCTGAAATTGGTTGAAAACAGAAGAAATTTAGTTCGCAAGTGCTTCGCGCGAAGAGGTTGAAGCCACGGGAGAAGCTGCTGGACAGTTTCGCCGCGGCGACAGCCCGAATAAAATGTTGATTGAGTTTTAGATATTTTCTTCCCTAAGGGCAATTTGACCTTTCTACCCCTAATTAGCAGGAAAAGTGGGGAGTTAATTGTAAGGATTTTTCATAGAGAATGTGTTGATATGGGGGTGAGTTTGTAATGAATCAAAGGATATAGATGGAATTCCCAAAGAAGAATAAGGGCAAAATGGGAATGAGTGTGTTTATATTTCATTAAAAGGAATTAGAATCAAAGAAACCCCTCATTTTCTTCTTCTCAAACGCAACTTCCCATCTTTACTCCTCTCAACTTCTCTCTTCTTTTGATCAAGGTTTTCCAAGGGGTTTTGAAGTGTTTTGGGGTGGAAAAGCAACCTAAGGCTTCCTAAGATTAGAGGAAAAGTCAAGCTAAACAAGTGAAAGGAAGAATTTGTGAAGTCTCTCCATAACAAGGTAAGTAAAACCCAACCCAAGTTGAGATTTATGAAATTTCTTGATTAGGGTTTTGATAGACTTGATGTATGTATGTGATGTACATGTAATATGGCATGTATGAAGGATTAAATAGAGATTTCTATGCTTTGTGATTGTTATACCTTGCAAATTTTGAAAAATGAGATGTTGGGTTGGCAAGGTAGTTTGAGATGGAATTTAAGGGGTGTCATGGATCCCTTTTTGGAAGTGCCTTGTTTGACAGGTTTTATGGCTTTGTGAAGGGGTTTTTCCCCCTTTTGGATGGTTAGAGAAAGATTTAGAATCATTGCTATAATAGAGTTTTATAGTGCACATGAGATGTTTGATGAAATGCCTAATGGAGGTTTGAGTGTGAGTATTAAACCTTAATTCTTGCAACATTGCATGTTGGCATTTCGTAAGTGCATTGGTAGTGATGAACCATCCATAGGCACTAATTGTGCATGGAAAAGTGACCTAAGAAAGTGTAAGGAAATGGTTTATGCATTTACCCTATGAGTAGAGAGCTTAGTGGGTAAAATTACTCTAAGGGTAGAGAGCATTGAAAAATGCTACAATAGAATGAATTAGAAGAGTAGTATAGTTGAGATGATGTTTTGTGGTCATCACCCGACCGTTATGGGAATCGGATTGATGCTTTGTGATCATCATCCGAATAGCCCTTAGAGAGGTGGGTCGATGCTTTGTGATCATCACCCGATGAGTAGTAGAAATGGGTAGATGCTTTGTGACCACTACCCGGTTAGTTAAGAGATATGTAGGTTGATGCTTTGTGATCATCATCTAACATTTGGTAGAAGTGGGTTGATGCTTTGTGACCATCACCCAATAGTGATTAGAGACGGGTAAATGCTTGGTGATCGTTACCCAAAATTCATGAGGAACGGGTAGGTGCTAGGTGATCTCCACCCGATAGTTAGAAAGAACCGAGTTGGTGCTTTGTGATCCTCACTCGGTAGTCACTAAGAACGGGTTGGTACTGTGTGAATTCCACCCGATAGCTATAGAGAGTGAGATGGTCTTGTGTGAGCATGATCCGGCCGTACCTCACGGTAAGATGAGGCCATGATGTTATTAGGAAGCGAAGCGAGAATCGGGAATAGCATAAGGAAAGAATTAAGAGTTATTTATACGGGACAGACAGAGAGAGAGTTTTACTTACTGAGCATTATTTTGTGCTCACCCCGTTATTTTTCCTTTATGGATGCAGGTTCTAGGTGATGACGCAGTCGGAGAGGCGTCGGCAAGCGAAGAGAGATAGCTACACTGTTTCCCCTGTCCTGTCTTTTAAAATGCATTTTTGTAAACAGTAATCTTTGTGTATAAAAAGACATATGATTTCTAATGAAAAGAAATTTTGGGGCCCAATTTTATTTTGTTATTATGCATGTATTGCACTAGTTTTTAGTAGTTGTTACAATAAACCATCAATATATATATAGAGAGAGAGATATATATATATATATGTGTATGTATGTATGTATGTATGTATATCGGTGTATATATGTTTTAAATATTGAAAGTGTTAGAGTAGGTGCCCTAGAGCCAATCAATTATTGTAAAATTGACTCTGTAATAAATGTTTATTTATCAATAAAAGGCATATTCTTCTATATCGTGTATATAATGATATATGTCCTTAGGATGGTAAAATCGTGATGAGAGTATCAACTATTTCAAATCTTGATAGTGAGAACCCTATGATCACATATGGTGGCCATTCTAGAAACGTCCGTAGCCCTAGTATTATTCTGACCAAGGACACAGATAATACGGTAAGACTATCATACCGTTGAACAACTCTGTCAAAAGGTAGTGACTGATCTCACTTGTCAAGGTTATTTGCCGACAACTTGGAACAACGCATGGGTGCTTGCTAGAGGCAAGTTCACTGGACAGACCTACCAGAGGATTCCATATGGATGGTTACCCTAGTGTCTATGGAATAAATCCTCTAACCAATGGTGGTGCATGTGGTCCTTAGACTTGAGATCACCGAAGCGCCTTATGCACCAATTGGTGTAGTTTGACACTAGCCCAATGTAGTTCTATTCAGAGCTATCAATACGATAGTGATTGGCTATATTGAGAATTGTATCAAGACTATAGTGGATCAACAAAGGATTCATCACTCTTGGGCAGGGGAGAAGTTATCTCACTAGGTAATTCAGTAAATGGCAATGACACTAAACCTATGGCCACAGTGGGATTGAGTTGATGCTCAATCCAATTTAATAATTTTGTCATTGGTCCAGTAATTGAATACAAACATGTCGAGAATATTTGAGGTTGACACTATTTTTGTACCTCGGTCTCGATAAGATAACAGTTGATGAAAAGATTTGATTGCACGGTAACCATACCATTGACAGGCTACGATTTCGCTAAATCTGAATCTATCAGGTTGCCATGATGCCTTGCTAGGGGCCAATCTTAGTCTGTGTGTAGTGAGACGATTAATTGGTGTTAATCGCGATACTACTCACTGTCGATATGATAAGGAGCCTACGGGTCACACACTTAGAAGATAATTTAAGAATCAATTTGTGAGAAGGGTATTTTGGTAATCTCACTGTGCAATTAAATTTGCTGAGGTTGTTGCCTGTATTTAATTTTAATATTAAAATTAAATTAGTGAGATTATATGTAAATATATCTATGTATATATTTAAATGAATTATTATTATTTATAATTGAATGTTAATATATTATTATATATTAATTGATTTTAATTATAATAATAATTAATTAATTAAAATACCATAAAGGGTGTGTTTGGTTGCAAGGGTGAACTAGGGTTAGAGCCCATGGCTATTCCTAAGTGGAATAGGGTTTTAATTGTTGCACTATATAAGTGCAACTTAAAATTAAAACTAAGTGGAATTATTCATTCAATTAAAACCCTAGCCACCCTCTCTCTCTCTCTCTTTCAAGAAGAAAACTTTTCTTGTCTTCTTTCTTGATTCTTGAAGCTCTTGATTGTTCTAGCAAAATAATCAAGGATTCTACGGATTATCTTCGTGTGGACTTCCATGAGTGCGATCCTACTTTGGATCAATTAGCAAAGAATCACGTGAACAATAGATGTGAATAGTAATCATGAACAGTGATCGGTGAACAGTGTTCGTGTCCGAAATCAGAGATATTTGAAGGAGCCTCCAAACCTACGTAAGTATTCTAATCCTTGAATGGATTTACTTTATACTGATTTTTGTTTATAAACATGTAAACGGTATAATCTATACTCAGATCTAGACAAAGAACGATAATTGATTTACCGATTGAATTTTTGTTTTCTGTCGCGTATGGTAGATCAATTACTTACAGAAAGAACATTATTAATGGATAAAAATAATAACAAGAAAATACCCGGGATATGATTTTGTTCTGGAATCATCGACACTAATGAAATATTTACTCAAAGGGTATTTCTGTAAATACACGTTCAAGGGATTTTAGGGCAATCCTATAAAAGGGCAGTTTTCCCTAAAATAAAAAACACTCTCATTCTTTCTCTCTTGGCCGTGGAGAGCATTTTGGTTCATTGAGAGATTTTTCTCTCAACCCAAATTTCACATCTTTTTTAGTCCTCACATCAAGATCTAGTAAATCTCTTGTGTTGATCCTTGCCTTTGTGTGGATACCCGTGGTTCGATCCTATACTTGGATCATGAGTGTTTTTCATCTGCATCCTAAAAAAGTGGTGGAGCCTCCAAATGTGGGTATGGTTCTGATTCTTGCATGGGTCTTGTTTATTTTATAGCATATGAACATCGTCATACTCATATTTGTGTTTCGGGGCTTAATAGTGTTTAATCGGTAAATTTTTGTATTCCGTTGTGTTGTTCTTTGATCGATTAAAACACTAACATACTCACTACTGATATGACGAGGAGCCTTTGGGTCACACACATAAAAAACAGATAAAGGATAAGTAAATGAGAAGGACATTTTTCTCTTTTAGGATGAAAGGGTAATTTAGTAATCTCACAATGCAATTAAATTTGCTAAGATCGTTGCTTATATTTAATTTCATATGGAAATTAAAATAAGTGAGATTGTGTATTTAAATATATATATATAGTTAAATGTTATATTATTTTTTAATATTAATATTAATAAATATAATATAATATAAATTCAAATTCAAATTTGAAATTAAAATACCATGATTTGAATTACCTTGATTTGGTAATTGAATAAATATAATCTAAATATGGAATTAGTATATGACTATTCCATTTTAGATTAGGGTGTTGCACTATTTAAGTGCAACTTAAAAATGTAAGTAATTAATCTCCAATAGACAGCAAAAAACCAATAATGAACCGAAAAATCAATTACCTTCCGGATAAAGACTTATAGCATTTTGCATGTTAAAAACAAATATGTATAAAAAAAAAAAAAATTAATCCATTGAAAGATTAGAACACTTACATACGTTTGGAGGCTCCTTCAAATGTCTTTGATTTGATTTTGCTTCCGATTCAATATAGAATTGCACGAACGTTGATCCACACGAAGACAATCCGGAGAACAGACAATTGTTTTGCTAGAACAATTTGTAGGCTTCAAGAATCAAGTAAAGAATCAAAGAAAAATTCTTTGATTCACTCTACCAAAAATGTGAAAGAGAGAGCGAGGGTGGCTAGGGTTTTTCTTAAATGAATAATGTGTTATTAGTTTTAATTTTAAGTTGCACTTATATAGTGCAATTTAATTAAAACCCTATTCCACTAAGGAATAGTCATTGGCTCCAACCCTAATTCACCTTTGCAACCAAACACTCTTTAATTGGTATTTTAAATTTAATTAACTATTTTTATTCAAATCAATTAATATATATAAATATATATTAACATTTAATTAATAATAATTCATTTAAATATATGCGCACATATATTTAAATATAATCTCACTAATTTTAATTTCAATATTAAAATTGAATACAGGCAACAACCTCAGCAAATTTAATTGCACTTTGTGAGATTACCAAAATACCCTTTCATCCTAAAAGATGAAAATACCCCTTTCACAAACTGATTCTTAAATTATCTTCAAAGTGTGTGACTCGTAGGCTCTTATCATATCGGCAGTGAGTAGTATCGCGATTAACACCAATTAATCGTCTCACTACACACAGACCAAGATTGGCCCCTAGTAAGGCATCAAGCCACCCGATAGATTTAGATTCAGCGAAATAGCTACCTATCAACAATATGGTTATCGTGCAATTAAATCTTTTCATCATATGTTATCTCATCGAGGCTGAGGTACGGAAATAGTGTCAACCTCAGTTATTCTTGATATCTTTGTACTCAGTTATTGGACCAAGGACCGAAATAATAAATTGGATTGAGCAACAACTCAATCCCACTATGGCCACAAATTTGATGTCATTACCATTTACTAAATTGCACAATGAGATGACTCCTCCTTGTACCTGGGAGTGAAAAATCCTTTGTCAATCCACCATAGTCTTGATACACTCCTCGATGTAGTCAATCATTACTGTATTGATAGCTCTGAATATAACTACGTTGGGCTAGTGTCAAACTGCACCAATTGGTGCACAAGGCTTTCTGATGCTCTCAAGTCTAAGGATCACATGCACCACCATTCGTTAGAGGATTTATTCCATAGACGCTGGGGTTACCATCCATATGGAATCCTCTGATGGGTTTATCCAGTGAACTTGCCTCCAGCAAGCACCCATGCGTTACAACAGGTTGTTGGCAAACAACCTTGACAAGTGAGATCAGTCACTGTCTTTCGACAAGGTTGTTCAACACTATGATAGCCTTACCATATTATCTATGTCCTTGGTCAGAATAATACTAGGGCTACGACCATTTCTAAAATGGCCAACATATGTGATTATAGGGTTCTCATTATCAAGATTTGAAACACTTGATACCCTCGTCACGGTTCTACCATCCTAAAGACATTTATCAATATACCCAATTATGATTTACACAATATAGTAGAAAATGTCTTTTATTGATTAACAACCATTATTACAAAGAGTCAATTTTATAATAAATGATTGGCTCTAGGGCACCTACTCTAACAATAAATTAAAACACAATTATACAATAAACACAAACCTTAGCCGCCCTTTCCTTTCTCTTTCTCTCTTTCTCTCTCTCCCCCAAAACTGGGAACACCCATAGGTTAGAGAAGTGAATTTTTCAAGAGAAAACTTCCTCACAATTATCCTTGTACCAATCGGTTTGGTTAGCACCCTTTGGTGATCATCGTCCGATCTTCGTGTGGATACCAAACGTTCATTCCTATCTTGGAGTGGAAGCGATTCATATCATTTGAAGGAGCCTCCAAACATTGGTATGAAACTTTTTATTAATCGTTTAATATATTTTCATATGCGAACAATGTAAAAACCGGTATAAGGATCCTAGGGTTTTGGTTTGTGGATCAGGAAATTTTTTATATTCTATTGCATTCACTCGATCCATAAATCTATAGTGGTATCAGAGCCTCTTATACTTGATTACATTGTTTAAAATATTGTTTGGATGATATGGTTTCGATGATAGTTGATTAAGGTTTTAATATGTTAATTAAAATCTAAAAATCGTTAGTTGTATGTTTGGTTGATTTGCTGCGTTATAAATATTGCATCTGACTAATCTGTTTGTGTTTGATTGAAATCAAATAAAACTTTATTTTGCTCTATAGAGTGCACTGCTGTGAAGGGCAGTGCACCACTGTGAAGGGCAGTGCAATACTGCTATGCGCTTCCGCACACGACAGCAGTAGTAAGAAGTAGCACACTGCTGTTGGGCAAAGCGCACACAACAGCATGCATCAGCACTGTTGTTGCGCACTACTATGTGTGGGGATGTTTGGCAGCATGCTCAGGCATGCGACCTTGGGCTGTTCCGCTACAAATGGCACAGCAGTAGCCTTATGCGACTGCACAAAGGCTACTACCATGCCGTTTGTGGGGCATACGAATGCACTAGTATTGTCCTCCCTGAATTTTGCCGAGTGTGGTTGCCTCATGGTGGCCGAGTGCTCACCGCACTTGGCCTTGACTAGCGCTTGGTTTTTCAGCCAAGCGCCTGATCTGGTGCGCATTGAAATGTACACCGAATCTAGAATTTTTTGGGCGGCCTGCGTATTGATGCAATGGGCTGAATTTTGGGTCGTGTTCATGTTATTGCGCAATAGTTTTAATCCATAATTTTATATTATGTGTTATTACATGTTAGAAACATTCCAGAGGCCCAAATGAATGAGGCCTGATAACAAGGGACTAAAATAATTTTTTTTTAAATTGTTGGACTAAAAGGTAACACTACTAAACATCAAGGGGTAATCAAACTTTACCAATCTAATCAAATTTTGATTTTGATTTTTTTTATGCATCTTCTTTTTTTTGAATGTGCATGGTGTTTTTTTGCATAAGCCTATGAACCTAGTTTAAGAATTATTTAGATTATGCAATTTTAAAATAGGGCATGCATGCCCTGCCTTTCTTTATACTCTCCGATGTAACTTCTCTCTCTCATCTCACCGCCCTAGAATGTAACTCGAGGTTTCTTTTCAATTATGTAAAATGTAATTTTATTTTGAAAGTTGTGTAATGTTCGAGAAGAAGAAGCAATGAAAGAAGAAGGCAAATTACTTGAAGAATTCATTTATACATGGGTTGACTTACCGATTCCTCTAGGCTCGAGGCAATCGAATTTATTTAAGGCTATGCACCAACACATTTCTGTTAGGAAACGATCATCTATGGCAGTGGAAAACAAAAATTGTTTACATGATAGATCGTTCCTTAGAACCAAGATCAGGGCACAAAATTACAGTTTGTACATTATAAAACAATCTGCAGAAAAATCAGTTTGAAGTTTAGAAATCATACACACGTTTGGAGGCTCCTCTAAGTTTGTCTCTGAACGGATTTCGCTACCGACCCAAGTGTAGGATCGAACCAATGTAGTCCACACGAAGATAACTCTAACGAACTAAAGAGGGATTTGCTAGATCCTCTTTAGTCTTTAAGAACCAAGAAGAAATCAAATAAAATTTGATTTCAAGCAAAAATAAATCTGGTGTGGGAATAGGAGAAAAGGGGCTGGAGTTTTTCTTTGTGAATGAAAATGAATCTATTCCTTTATTTCACAAAGTGTTGCACTTATATAGTGCAACACTATACCCTATTCCTTCATAGAATGGGCTTGGGCACCAACCCAAACAACTCCTTGTATCCAAACAGCCCCTTTAAGATATTTTAATTTTAATTATTATTGTTATTTCAATTAAATTCAATTAATATATATATTTCATATATTAACATTTAACAATAACAATAATTCATTTACATATATGTGAACACATATTTAAATATAATTTCACTTATTTAATTTAATTAACAAATTAAATAAAGGCTATGACCTCAGCAAATTTAATTGCACTGTGAAATTACCAAAATACCCTTTTGCGTAAAAAGACAAAAACGCCCTTCTTATAAACTGGTTCTTAAATTATCTTCTATGTGTGTGACCTGTAGGCTCCTTATCATACCGGCAGTGTGTAGTATCACGATTAACACCAATTAATCATCTCACTACACGCAGACCAAGATTGGCCCTTAGCAAGGCATCATGGCCACCAGATAGATTCAGATTCAGCGAAGCAGCTACCTGCCAACGATATGGTTACCGTACAATCCGATGCTTTCATCATCCGTTATCTCAACGAGCCTGTGGCATAGAAATAGTGCCAACCTCGATTACTCTCGATATTATGTATTCAGTTACTGGACCAATGATGACCTGTATTATAAATTGGATTGAGTAACAACTCAATCCCACTGTGGCCATAGTTTTATTGTCATTGTCATTTACTTAATTACGTCGTGAGATAACTTCTCCCATACCCGGGAGTGATGAATCCTCTGTCTATCCACCATAGTCTTGATACACTCCTTAATGCAGCCACTCACCACCGTATTGACAGCTCTGAATAGAACTGTGTTAGGCTAGTGTCAAACTACACCAGTCGGTGCACAAGGCACTCCGGTGATGTCAAGTCTAAGGATCACATGTACCACCATTTGTTAGAGCATTTGTTCCATAGACACTAAGGTTACCATCCATATGGAATCCACTGGTGGGTCAGTCCAGTGAACTTGCCTACAACAAGCACCCATGTGTTGCACCAGGTTGTCACCAAACAACCTTGACAAGTGAGATCAGTCACTGCCTTTCAACAGGGTAGCTCAACACTATGATAGCCTTAACGTATTATCTGTGCCCTTACTTCAGAATAATAGTGGGGCTACGAACGTTTCTAGAATGGCCACCATATGTGCTCATAGGGTTCTCACTATCAAGATTTGAAACACTTTATACCCTCGTCATGGTTCTACCATTCTAAGGACATATATCAATACATACAATTATGATTAACGCGATATAGTATAAAATGCCTTTTATTGATCAATGAACATTATTACAAAGAGTCAATTCTACAATAATTGATTGGCTCTATGGCATCTACTCTAACAATTTCCTTAATGCTTAGTATTCATGCTAAGGGTTTATGTTATGACTATAACATGCTAATAAAGATAAAATTGGTGAGACATAAAATGAAAACCCCTCAACAAAAGTATATTAAGTCAATTAATTAAAAGGTCTTCCATCACCATGGGTTTGATCAAACCACTGTTCGTTGGAACCTTGTTCGCTAAAACGAAGGGTACACTTCTACTAGTGGGAGGTCAAACATCATTGAAGTTTCCCTTAATGGTGATGGATCGACTTAAATGATGTGTTTTGCTTGTTCGCCAAAGCGAAGGTTGATAAACACGACATAGGCATAGTATAAAAGTACACTTGTTATGTGTACGTGGTGATATATAGTGTTTACTCTCCTGATACTGAGAATTACACTTGAGGACAATGGTTTGAGCAATTGAATTGTGTAATTGGTTTGTTGGCTTATTTTGCATTTGAGTTTGGTAGTTGCAGATATCGACTAGTGTAAATTAAGTTTGTTGACCTACCTAATCAACCCATTTTGGCTTGTTTACCAAAGCAAAGGTTTGAAATGGGCTAGATGGGATCTCGGTCCACTAGGAAAGCCAACGGGTTTTCCCAAGTTAATAGTGAGGGCTATTAGCTTGAGGAAAATAGTTAGAGCAATTGTTTAATAAAAGACCTTATTAATTAATGATAAACATGATAGTAAAAGTTTTTTTTTCTGCACTTGTAGAATCATAAAATGAGCAACAACAACCTTACAATGCGTACGATAATCATCACAAGTTGGATGGTACTATTTTTTAGACTAGTATAGAAATCTTTGGATTGTACTTGAGTCTGAAAGTAAATTATATACCTATCGATCAGTCTCTGCCTCAAGAGCTTGGTGATGACATCACCCAAAAATAGCAAGATGTTTACCAAAAACGTTTGGATAATACTAACATAGAACTTATTAAGTACATTATGCTAGCATCAATGACAGCTGAACTGTAATAGCAATATGAAAACATTGAACCTTGTACCATGATTCTATACCTTCAACATAATGAAAGGTATGAGGTGTCAAAACAGCTGATAAGATACAAAATGGATGAGGGTGTTAAAGTTAGCCCTCATGTACTCAAGATGATTGGGTACATTGAAAGGCTTGAGACTTTGGGTTGTGGTTCGAACAATGACTTGGAAATTGACTTAGCCTTGCAATCCTTACCTGATTCTTACTCTTAGTTCATAGATAATATGAGCACAAATGAGAAGACTCTTCCTAAGCTCCTAACCCTTTCAAAGACTATAGAGCAATACATTAAAAGTCTAAACTAATGATGTCAGCACTAGTAGATGGGCAATCAAAGGTAAAGGTAAGGCTAAGACCAAACCCAAACCTAAGTCCAAAACTCAGGATGCTCTTAAGTCTGAGCGTGACATCAACAATGGTGGGAAGGTAGTTTGCCTCTACTGTGGCAAGCCTAGCCACTGGAGGAAACACTGCAAGACCTTCCTAGAGAATAAGAAGAAGATTGCCTCTTTTTCTAAAGCTGTGTATTGAGATTTATTTATGTTAGAGTAGATGCCCTAGAGCCAATCAATTATTGTAGAATTGACTCTTTGTAATAATGTTCATTAATCAATAAAAGGCTTTTTATTCTATATCGCGTAAACCATTATTATTGCAATATGTATTGATATATGTCCTTAGAATGGTAGAGCCGTGACGAGGGTATCAAGTGTTTCAAATCTTGATAGTGAGAACCCTATGAGCACATATGGTGGCCATTCTAGAAACGTCCGTAGCCCCGGGTATTATTGCGAAGCGAAGGGCACAGATAATACGGTAAGGCTATCATAGTGTTGAACGACCTCTCGAAAGGCGGTGGTGATCTCACTTGTCAAGGTTGTTTGGTGACAACTGGTGCAACACATGGGTGTTTGTTGTAGGCGATTACACCACGGGCAAGTTCACCTGACCCACCGAGAGGATTCCATATGGATGGTAACCCAGGTGTCTATGGAACAAATCCTCTAACGAATGGTGGTGCATGTGATCCTTAGACTTGAGATCACCGGAGTGCCTTGTGCACCGATTGGTGTAGTTTGACACTAGCCTAACGCAGTTCTTTTGAAGTGTCAATACGGTGGTGATTGGGCTGCATCAAGGAGTGTATCAAGACTATGGTGGATTGGACGGAGGATTTATCACTCCCGGTACGGGAGAAAGTTATCTCACGGCGCAATTCAAGATATGGCAATGACACTAAAACTCTGGCCACAGTGGGATTGAGTTGTTGCTCTATCCAATTTATAATACGGGTCATTGGTCCAAAACTGAATAAATAATATCGAGTAACCGAAGGTTGACACTATTTCTATGCCTTCGTCCTCGTCGAGATAACGTTATGATGAAAGGATCGAATTGCACGGTAACCATATCGTTGACAGGTAGCTATTTTGTGAATCCGAATCTATCGGGTGGCCATGATGCCTTGCTAGGGGCCAATCTTGGTCTTGTGTATTAATGAGACGATTAATTGGTGTTAATCGCAATACGTACACTGCCGATATGATGAGGAGCCTAAGGGTCACACACATAGAAGACAATTTAAGATGCAAGAAGAAAGAAGGGCGTTTTTCGTCTTTTTAAGGCGAAAGGGTATTTTGGTAATTTCACGGAGGCAATTAAATTTGCTGAGGTCGTAGCCTTTATTTAATTTGTTAGAAAAAATTAAATAAGTGAAATTACGTTTAAATGTGTGTTCTCACATATTTAAATATATTATCATTATTGTTAAATGTTAATATATATTTAATTTAAATATATATATTAATTGATTTTAATTGAGATAATGATAGAAATTAAAATAAATCAAATTGGGAGTGTTTGGCAACATGGGGCGTTTGGGTTGGAGCCCAAGCCTATTCCGTATGGGATTAGGGCAAATTGTTTTTTAAATATAAAAGGAAAAGTGTGTGTGATTTTAAAAAAAGAGTTTTTTTGTAAAACCAAAATACACACAGCAGCCCTTTTGCTTCTCCCACGGCAGTAACATCTTAAGCCTAAAAATCAATTCAATTGATTTTTGTTTTCTTCTTAATCTTGAAGCCAAAGAGGATCTAGCAAATCCCTCTTTGGTTCTTTTAAGATTGTCTTCGTGTGGACTACGCAGGTTCGATCCTACACTTGGATCGGTAGCAAAACGTTCGACGACAAATTTGGAGGAGCCTTCAACGTGCGTTTGTTTCTCTTAACTCATGTTGTAAATTTATGCAGATTTTATTTAATATAAATTGTTAAAATCATACCCTTGATCTTGGCTCTTGTAAACGATCCTGTTATTTTATTTTTTAGTTTCCGCTGCATATACGGGACCGTTTACTAACAGGGGTATCAGAGCCTAGGGTACTGAATTTTACAATTTTTATGTGTATGGTTGATAACATGTATTTGATGATAATATGTTGCCATATTGAATCTGTGTAAATCTGTCTTAAAATATGTTTTTAAGAAACTGATTAATCGATTAATTTAATTTGTTGATGATCTGCTGGTTTGGTTTAATGCATGATGGATTTTTGTTGAGATCAATGTGTTTGATTGATTGCAAAAATCTGGTTAGAGTGTTTTTGGTTGCTGTATGAACAGATCCGGAGCTACAGATCTGTGTACGCTCGCCGCGGCGATATAATCCATCGCCGCAGCGATCGTCGTCGCCGCGGCGATATAACTCATCGCCGTGGGCGATCGTCCCTTGACGCATGAGCTCAGGCGCCACTGCGCATACAACCCATCGCGCGCGATACGTCCCTTCGGACGTGCGCTGTACCACCAAAACCAATGCACGCTGCAAGGCGTCTAACTCATCGCTGCAGCGCGCACTTCCAAGTGTGCAGGGGGTAAAATGCAAAGTTTCAAAACTTTTGGACCAAAGCGTAAATCGCAAATTATCGGGGGTAAATTGTAATTAACCCATAAATTTCAGAAATTGATTGTTTTTGAAATGTATGCTTTGTACATGTTTGTATATTGCATGGTGCCCGGTACATGAGCCTTAGACCTAAGGGTGAATGTTTTAAAATATTTGGGTATGTATGGTTGTATTATTTATTAAATAGGGCCTGCGTGTCCTGCCTTTCTCCTCTTCTCGATATATATTCTCTTCTCATCTAATTCCCCTCGAATGTAAATCGAGGTTTCTAAATTTATTGATGTAAAGAATTTGTATAATTATTTATTGTAAATTTAGAAAGATATTTTTTGTAATGTACTTGAAGTCGGAGCAAAGGACGAGGCAACCATACTTGAAGACTCAAGATTTTTATTACAGGGACCCTAGGTGGGACCGATTCCTCTAGGCTCGAGGAAATCGGTTTTAGTTGGGCCATGTACCGCACGTTTAATTTTGTTTAGAATGCATGCTAAGGTTGAATGTTTGATAACATGCCAAACAATGTCATTCTAACAAAGATAATAATATGGTGAGACATTAAATAACAAAACCCTCAATTAAAGTATATTAAGTCACGAAAGCCTTCCATCACCATGGTTTTAATCAAACCACTGTTCGTCCGAAACCTTGTTCGCCAAAGCGAAGGGTACACTTCTACCTGGGAGGTTAAAAATGCATTGGAGTTTTCCTTAATGGTGATGGGTCGACTTAAAATGACGGTTTTGCTTGTTCGCCAAAGCGAAGGTTGATAAACACGCGTCATAGGCATAGTAGAGCAGTACACATATTGTGTGTACGTGGTGACATGTAGTGTCCACTCTACTGATACTGAGAATCACACTTGAGGAAAATGGTTGGAGCCATTGGATTGTGTGATTGGCTTGTTGGCTTTCTCACATTTGAGGTTGATAGTGGGAGCTATCAACTGGTGTGGATTAAGTTTGTTGGCCTACCTAATCAACTCATTTTGGCTTGTTCGCCAAAGCGAAGGTTTGAAATGGGAAGGATGGGATCTCGGTCCCACTAGGAAAGTCAACGGGCTTTCCCGAGTTAATAGTGAGGGCTATTGGCTTGAGTAAAATAGTGGGAGCTTCGTTTAATAAAAGACCATATTAAACAATAATAATGAACATGGTAATAACGGTTACTTTTTCTGCACTTGTAGATTCACTTAAATTTGAGCAAAATGATCCCAACATCACTGCGACAAATCATCGAACTGGGAGAGAAATGGAATGGTGAAAATTTCGTTGGATGGGTATAGAAGTATAAATAATATACTTCAGTCCAAGCGATAGATTATACACCATTGAGCAAGCTCTATCACCGAGCCTCGTTGATAGTTCTATCCATGAGACGGGTATGTATATGTGAAGCATACACATGATGCAAAAGCGTAAATGACTAGATACATTGTGCTTGCATCAATGGCACCATTATCACAACAGCTGCCGTAAAAATGGATTTAGCTTCTATTCTTCATTTTCTTCGAAGAAATGAGAAACATATGGTGTCTCGGTCATTATTCAGATGTAGGATGGAAGAGGGTACCAAAATTGGCGATCATATACTCAAGTGGATCGAGTGTATGAACAAGCTTGAGATTTTGGGATGTGGACTTAGAGAAGGTTTAGCGATAAACCTAATATTACAATCTTTGCCAGATTCTTATTCTCAATTTGTCTATGACTTTATTGAGGAAGATAAGAAGAATACCCTTTCCGAGCTTCTGGATTTGTTGAAGACTACTGAGTCAGGCATGAAAATGTCAGAAACATTGACGTTGGTTGAAGCCAACTCAAGTGAAAAGGAAAGGGCTCAGAAGTCGATGGAAAGAACTGTTGCAGAAAGGAAAGGTGTTTGTCCTCACTGTGGGAATCCCAGTCACTGGAGGAAACATTGCAAGGCCTTCCTAGCAAAAGGGAAGAAGAATGTTACTTCTTCGTCAGGTATGTTATTGAGATTAACTTCTCCCATAAACATCTAGTTGACACAAGATGTGGTACTCACATTTGATTGATGTGTAGGAACTACGGTAGAGTAGATTGCTCACCGAGGGAGAGGTGGACCTACCAGTTGGAAATGAAGCACGTGCTGCTATATTTGCTGTAGGATCTTATCGTTTGATTTAGCCGATGGACTTGTTTCTTGGAACTTGTGGATTATTATGGTTTTTCTTTAGTTTCTAGAAATTATATATTTCTGTGTCCACATAGGACAAATGAGAATATTAGTTTACTAATGGATTATTGTCCTTGAGTATAAATAATATTCTTTATGGAACTATTTCATAATAATATGTTCTTAAGAAAGACAACAAGGATAATCTCAAAAATGACTACTATGCCAACTTTGGCAAGTTGAGCTAAACATACCTGAAGGAATGTGGGATAGTATCATAACTCACCCTCCTTATACACCCCAACACAATGGAGTGTCAGAAAGGAGGAATAGGACCTTACTTGACATGGTTAGGTCCATGATGAGTTTTAGTGATTTACCCTGCATCGCTCGGGGTTATGCCCTCAGAGACCCGCGACTCACGTTTTGAAGCGTGCCGTCCAAAGTTCAGAGATAAGACTCCATATGAGCTATGGAGTGGGTGAAAGCCCAACTTGTCTTATCTAAGGATTTGGGGTTGCGAAGCTTATGTTAAGAAATTGACTTTGAACAAGTCAGGGCCCAAAATCCCATAAATGTATATTTGTGGGGTATCCAAAGGAGACCAAAGGATACTATTTCTACCACCCGTAAGAGCGCAAAATTTTTGTTACTCGATTCGGTGTCTTCCTAGAAAAGGAATATTTTCTAAGAAGTACTAGTGGGAGAAAAGTAGAACTCGATGAAGTTCTAGAACCACAAGGCATACTAGACGAAGGACGGGATGATGTGCCACAAAAGGTGGTTGAGCATCATAAGGAGGTTACTCCACAACTTGTGGATCAAAGTGAACTACCTCAAGTAGCACAGGAGCTACGTAGATCTGGGAGAGTACGCCATGAGCCCGAGAGATACGGTTATCTCGTGACTCAACATGGTGACGCATCGGTCTACCAAGGACGATGAACCCGTAACCTACGAAGACGCTTATATCGGATCCGATTCCGTTAAATGGCTTGAAGCCATGAAATCGAGATGGACTCCATGTACGTAACCAAGTGTGGTCTCTGGTGGAACCACCTGAAGGGGTAAAACCCATAGGGTGTAAATGGGTCTTCAAGAAGAAGACTGACATGGATGGCAACGTGCATACTTACAAAGCACGGCTGGTTGCCAAAGGTTTCAAACAAATTCATGGCATTGACTATGAAGAAACCTTTTCGTCGGTTGCCATGATTAAATCCATCCGGATTATGCTTGCAATTGCTGCATATCATGACTATGAGATTTGGCAAATGGATGTCAAAACTGCTTTCCTGAACGGAAACCTTGAGGAGGATGTGTACATGACACAACCTGATGGTTTTGTTCTTGATAGTCAAACCAATAAGGTATGCAAGTTACAGAGATCCATTTATGGACTCAAGCAAGCTTCAAGGAGCTGGAACATTCGTTTTGATGAAGCCATAAAAGAATTTGGTTTTATCAAGAACGAAGATGAACCCTGTGTTTACAAGAAAGTGAGTGGGAGCGCAGTAGCATTCCTAGTGTTGTATGTCAATGACATACAATAGATCGGAATGATATACCGAACTTGCAGTCGGTAAAGACTTGGTTATCCAAGTGCTTCTCCATGAAGGACTTAGGGGAAACAGCCTACATCCTCGGAATAAAGATCTATCGTGATAGATCGTGTAGGTTGCTCAAACTAAGTCAAAGTACATAGACAAGGTACTGAACACATTCAGTATAGAAAAATCCAAGAAGGGATTTCTTCTGATGGCATATGGTGTCTATCTCTGTAGAGATATGTGTCTTTAACCACACAATGAGAGAGATGGAATGAAGAGGATCCCACATGCTTTAGCAAGTGGATCCATCTTATATGTTCAGATTGATATCTAATGTGCATTCAGCATTTGTAGTGGATGTCAATCAGGCTCAAGTGAGCAATATGTTATGTACTCGATTGATGTCTTATGCATTCAGCACTAGTAGAAGATATCAACTAAATCCAAGTGAATGACACTGGGTGAGTGTCAATGGACATTCTTAAGTGCTTGAAAAGGGCTTAAGAATATATATTCTTGGATTATGGAAGAAAGATGAGCTCACTGTAAGAGAATACAATGACGCTATTTCCAAACAGAAAAGGATGATTATAGTTCGCAATTTGGGATTACACATTTTGTCTCAATATAACTGCAGTGAGCTGCAAGAGCTCAAATTGGTGTACTGCAGTGGATTCTACAATTGATGCTAAGTGTACCGCATTTTTAATGCAGCTGTGTAAGCGTTTGGATCAAGAAGTTCATTATTGAACTTGATGTGATTTCAAGCATTGCTAATCCAAGATAGTTGTATGCGATAACAATGGAGCCATTGTTATGGCGAGCAATCACGGTCTCACCGTAAATCCAAACACTTACTTAGTTGATTCAATCGATCCAAGGATCGATATGAAAGGGAATGTGCATTTGCATACCTAACAACCCACTATTAAAGTTTCTATTGAAGCGAAGCATGATGGGCACTTGGATCATTCAATGTTGAGTGCATGAATGACTATAGTGCAGCACTTGTGTCATTCAAAGGTTGTTGAGGGCATGAATGATTGGCTATAGTGCAAGTGGGAGATTGTTAGAGTAGATGCCCTAGAGCCAATCAATTATTGTAGAATTGACTCTTTGTAATAATGTTCATTAATCAATAAAAGGCTTTTTATTCTATATCGCGTAAACCATTATTATTGCAATATGTATTGATATATGTCCTTAGAATGGTAGAGCATGACGAGGGTATCAAGTGTTTCAAATCTTGATAGTGAGAACCCTATGAGCACATATGGTGGCCATTCTAGAACGTCCGTAGCCCCAAAGTATTATTCGAAGCGAAGGGCACGTATAATACGGTAAGGCTATCATAGTGTTGAACGACCCTCGCCGAAAGGCGGTTGGATCGATCTCACTTGTCAAGGTTGTTTGGTGACAACCCTGGTGCAACACATGGGTGTTTGTTGTAGGCGATTACACCACGGGCAAGTTCACCGGATCGACCCACCGAGGATTCCATATGGATGGTAACCCCGGTGTCTATGGAACAAATCCTCTAACGAATGGTGGTGCATGTGATCCTTAGACTTGAGATCACCGGAGTGCCTTGTGCACCGATTGGTGTAGTTTGACACTAGCCTAACGCAGCTTCTTTTCAGAGTCACAATACGGTGGTGATTGGCCGCATCAAGGAGTGTATCAAGACTATGGTGGATTGACAGAGGATTTATCACTCCCGTGCACGGAGAAAGTTATCTCACGCGCAATTCAAGATATGGCAATGACACTAAAATCGTGGGCCACAAAGTGGGATTGAGTTGTTGCTCTATCCAATTTATAATACGGGTCATTGGTCCAAAAACCGAATAAATAATATCGAGAGTAACCGAAGGTTGACACTATTTCTATGCCTTCGCCTCGCCGAGATAACGTATGATGAAAGGATCGAATTGCACGGTAACCATATCGTTGAGTAGCTACTTTGTTGAATCCGAATCTATCGGGTGGCCATGATGCCTGCTAGGGGGCCAATCTTGGTCTGTGTATTAATGGGGAGACGATTAATTGGTGTTAATCGCAATCCCGACAGCTGCCGATATGATGAGGAGCCTAAGGGTCACACACATAGAAGACAATTTAAGATGCAAGAAGAAAGAAGGGCGTTTTCGTCTTTTTAAGCGGAAAGAAAGGGTATTTTGGTAATTTCACAAAGGCAATTAAATTTCTGAGGTCGTAGCCTTTATTTAATTTGTTAGAAAAATTAAATAAGTGAAATTACGTTTAAATGTGTGTTCTCACATATTTAAATATATTATCATTATTGTTAAATGTTAATATATATTTAATTTAAATATATATATTAATTGATTTTAATTGAGATAATGATAGAAATTAAAATAAATCAAATTGGGAGTGTTTGGCAACATGGGGCGTTTGGGTTGGAGCCCAAGCCTATTCCGTATGGGATTAGGGCAAATTGTTTTTAAATATAAAAGGAAAAGTGTGTGTGATTTTAAAAAAGAGTTTTTTTTGTAAAACCAAAATACACACAGCTCTTTGCTTCTCCCACTAGTGAATATCTTAAGCCTAAAAATCAATTCAATTGATTTTTGTTTTCTTCTTATCTTGAAGCCAAAGAGGATCTAGCAAATCCCTCTTGGTTCTTTTTTTAAGATTGTCTTCGTGTGGACTACGCAGGTTCGATCCTACACTTGGATCGGTAGCAAAACGTTCGACGACAAATTTGGAGGAGCCTTCAACGTGCGTTTGTTTCTCTTAACTCATGTTGTAAATTTATGCAGATTTTATTTAATATAAATTGTTAAAATCATACCCTTGATCTTGGCTCTTGTAAACGATCCTGTTATTTTATTTTTAGTTTCCGCTGCGTATACGGGACCGTTTACTAACAATTTATCTATTGTTACATCTTTGGTCATTTACACTAGATATGGTTCTCAGATTTTTAATAATGTAAAGGGACTACAACAAAGTAGATTGCTCAGCCAAGGAGTTGTGGACCTACTAGTTGGAAATGGAGCACGTGATAGTGCATTAGCTGTAAGATCTCATTGCTTGACTTTGCCTATGGGCTTGTTATTGGAACTTATGGATTATTATGATTTACCTTCAATTTCTAGAAATAATATTTCGGTATCCACTTTGGACAAATGAGAATATTGCTTTTATTACTAATGTATTGTTGTCTTTTAGTATAAATAATATTCTTTAAGAAACTGTTTCATAATATTTTTTATATGTTCTTGAAATAGACAATATGAATATTCTCAAAGTAACAACTATGCTAAGTATGGCAAATTGTGTTAATCATACCTGATTCTGGGGTTATGCCTTAAAGATTGTGACTCACGTACTGAATTGTGTGCCATCAAAGTCTATAGATAAGACTCCATATGAACTATGGAATGACCGAAAGCCTAACTTGTCTTATCTGAAGATTTGGGGTTATAAAGCTTATGTTAAGAAATTGACTTCGAACAAGCTGGGCCGAAATCTAATAAATGTATATTTGTGGGGTATCCTAAGGAGACCAAAGGATACTATTTCTACCACAAAAAAGACCAATAATTTTTGTTGCTTGTACTGGTGTCTTCTTAGAGAAGGAATTTCTTCTAAGAGGTACTAGTGGGAGAAAAGTAGAACTCAATGAAGTTCTAGTACCACAGGATATATTAGATGAAGGACGAGATGATGTGCCACAAAAAGTGGTTGAACATCATGAGGAGGTTACTCCACAACTCGTGGATCAAAGTGAACCATCTCAAGTAGCACACAAGCAGCGTAGGTCTAGAAGAGTACGTCATAAGCTCGATAGATATGGTTTTCTTGTCACTCAACATGGCAATGTACTAGTCTACCAAGACAATGAAACCAGAACCTATGATGATGCTATATCAGATCTAGATTATGTTAAATGGCTTGAAGCCATGAAATCTGAGATGGACTTCATGTACCAAAACCAAGTATGGACTTTGGTGGATCCACCTAAAGAGGTAAAACCCATAAGGTGTAAATGGGTCTTCAAGAAGAAGACTGACATGGATGGCAACATGTTAGATTAGGAGCCCTTGAGTTAATCATATTGTTGTATGTTGATTCCATGGATCATGGATATTCAATATAGAAAAGACATTAACTATATTATGTAAAGCATATTTCATATGTATGTATTAATAAGTTCCCTTAGAGTGGTTGAACTGTGACGATGAAATCAAGTAGTGATAAGTCTTGATTGTGAGATCCCTATGGTCACTTCAGGTGGCCATCCTAGAAATGTCTGTAGCTGAAGTGTTATTCTGACCTAGGGCACAGATAATACGGTAAGGCTATCATAGTGTTAAACAACTCTACCGAAAGGTAGTGATTGATTGTAACACCCCATCCAGCCGGGTACCCTCTAAGAATTCCATTATGATGGAAACTTAGAGATTCACGCTTGGAAGGTTGTGTAATTTAAAACGTAAATCATGGTTACAAACATGTACTATATGAAAATAATAAAATAAAAACTTCTCCTCTAATTTACATTACTTTCATAATCAACCTGTCAAAATATTACTATATATGAAAAATATAATTTAAAGAAAACAACTACATCAATTGTTTGTAAGCGAAAGCAAATATAAAATATCTTCTATCATGTATAAGCAAGACATTCATTATTTAGTAAAACTTAGATTGTGTGTGTGTGTGTGTGTATATATATATATATATATATATCAAACCATATATATTAATCCAAAAACATCCGTTATATAACATCGTAATTTTTTATAAACAAATATTAACATGCGTGCCCCCATGCATCCTTGACTACCTCTCACCATTACTGATTTAACTATTACCTGCAAAACATGGAAACTAGGGAAATGAGTGCTAATCACTCAGTAAAGGTATCAATCATTTAAACCTATGTAACATTCTTAAACATGGAAAAAAATGTATTTACTTGTACATGAACCAAACATTAATAACATAAAATAACATATATATGTAATATAACATAGCATATTCAGTTCATATCATAATGCATAATATAATTCATGTAATGCTTTCCTTTAATTTTCATGAAGATGCACTTCAATGCCATGCATGCATAAATACATTTTTCTTTGAAAACTTTTTTACTTTCTGCAGATCGGACTAAGCTGAAGCATGGATTGCGGAACCTTTGGCCAATGAGTTAACCTTAACTTATAACACAGTCCCTGGTAGCGTGCCAAATGCTCCAAATTAATAACTTTACTAACCTAACTACTAAATTGCATATAGGGTGAGCAAGGTTCGATCCCATAGGGAATGATTCGATTAAATCCTATATTCTACCCAATAACCACAATGAAAACAACAGAAAAATAAAATAAAATAAAATCCTAAACAGTAAACATGACAACAAAATAATGAAAGGGGTTATAGACAATGCAATCTAAAGTGAAAAGAATAAATCTCCAATGGTAGAAAATATCAGATTAAAAAACAACCAGCCTCGTTCAAGATCCACCTAAACATGCATTGGACATGAACTAACTGTAACATTATTCTATCTCGTTATTATGGAATTATTGACCCTAGGAAACAACAAGCTCTATTACCCGAATTTTCCCTTAATTGTCACTACTAAAATAAGCTCTTCAATTAGATCCTAACCCTTGAACAACCTAGAATAAGCTCTCTAAGTTTAATTCAATGGCAGCCTAAAGAATTAGGAAAATAGATCAATCCAAGCAACAATCACGCAAGATCGGATTATTTAATTTAGGTTATGTTATTCAAGGTGACAGATTGAGAAATTGTCCGTAATCATCTATCATCATATGTTACTCATTGAATAGAAAGAGGACAATTACATATCACAATTCCTAATTCTAACAGATAAAATTCCGATTAAACAATTTAGCAGGCCATTACTAAATCACCCAAACAAAAATCATAAACAATTAAAACAAAATAACATAAAGAATTCCAATAAGAATGAGACTAAGAACAATGTTACTAAAGTTAAGTTACACCAATGACATGAATTTAGGCTTCAAAATCCCCTTGAACTGAAGAAGAAAGATCAGCCGCCCATATTGACGTAGAAAGTAAAAAAACAAAACAAAAACCTCCACTGCCGTTCTCCCTCCCCAGTTTAACCTAACAACTCATAAATAAATAACATGTTTATCCTCAATTCTACCCCAGGAAAAATAGAAATTACTTTCCTAGATCTTTCCTAAATGATAAACTTCCAAAACTGTCAATTCCTTATCAGATATGGAAAACAGAATTCGTAATCCAGCTTGCACCAGGATTCTCACAATGTAAAAGAACTTTTCTAGGCTTGGTCACTTCATAAAAGTTGTATTCTTAGATGTGTAGATGAATTTGGGCTTTTGAATCACCTGCTTTCAATATCTGAAGCTCCAGTTAGGCCCATTCGAAGACTCAATACTCAGCAAGAAAATCCTTCCGCAAATAGGATTCCAGGTCCGGTTTTGCAACAACTAATGAGGGCCCAAATGAACTCGGATTCTCGCCCATGATACCTTCCTGGAAGGCTTGATTCATCTACTTTACTTTTCTGAAGAAAACTTTTGCAATCGAGAAATCTGACTCCATGAAAAACCTGAAAAACGCAGCATTGGTCAGAATAACAAAAAATCTGGAATTTCCTAATCTTTTCTCAATTATTTCATAAAGTCCATCCAAATATGCCAAACTTACAAAATAAACTCTAATCAACTCAACTAGGCATAAAACATAACAAAAAACATTATATGGAAGGAATAAAAAAATATATAAATTACACTCTTATCCGTCCCCATGGTCATGCACGCTATGGATTGACTGTTCATTTCTTTTAGTCTAGACATGTGCATGATTGAGCTCAGGTTCCCCATAACATGACAACAGTTTCCATAAACTTAAAAATCATTTTGTTCACAAAAATGCATGCCTATGTACCTTGAAAGCATTTTGCTCAAACTTGGGATCAAGTCCCCCTTTTTTTCATCATTAATATGCTTGACATGCTCTATTCTTTAAAAACATACACTTTCCATATATGAACATTTCATTTCATCATGACCATTTCATGGATGCATAACAAATTCATGGAAACATAGCGTTCTTAGGCTTGTTTATACATAAACAAGCTCATAATTAGGTAATACATAACATATTACACATAACCTCCATGGTCATTCATTACATCGAACATATATGTTCAAACAATAATTAAATAATCGCAAAGATCACCCATTAAAACATGCTTCAAAACCTTTTAAGCATTATTTCCATACTTGGAATCAATCATAGATTATTAGGCTAAAAAAATAAATTAAGAAATTGGAAGTACTTTTGAGGTAGTCATGCTGCACAGGTCATATTCAAGATACCTTGAGTTATACACATCCAATTGATATGATATTGGTCTTGTTTTAAAGCTTCAATAAAGGGCTACAATGTTTATGTTCAGGCCTCAACCCATTTCGAAAGGTAAGATGTCAAAAAATGGCTCAAAAGGCCACGGATTTGAAAGTGGCAACCATGGTAACATGCCTTTTATTTTTATTTTTTTAAGGCTTTTCCATACCTATTTACCTCCACTTACTCCCTAACCTTTCCTAACCATTCTTCCCAATGAAAACATGTTAAATGATCAATAATAACCTCCCTTGTAATATGTTAAATGCTTATGACACAACCATTTCCATTAATTGCCATCAAACTTCAATTTTCTACAATTCACATATAAATCCATCAATTGCAAATTACAACATCAAACCAAGCTCAATTTATTTTGTGTGACAAGAATTAAGGTTCCCTAATACTAAACCTAGAAACCGAATTACCTAATTCTTATTTCATATTAAAGGAAGGTTTCCCTTACCTTGTGTGAAGAAACCATACTCTTTTGCCACGCTCCTCCTCCTTATCTCCAATTGACTCTTTATCCTAACATAATTCATAAGAAAATTAATAACTTGAAATACATAATAGTCATATAAGATAAGGAGTTGAAATTTACCTCCAAATATTCTTAATAAGGGAAGAAATACAAAACACTTAAAGGATTTCAACTAAAAAGCTTGAAGTTTCAATGGAGGAAGTAAAATCTATGGAGAAGTATTGAAGAAGATAATGGAATAATGTAGATGTGCTGAAGATGATGATGGAAAGTGGTAGAAAAATGGGTTGACTGACTTATATAAGCTAAAAATCAAGATTCTTTTGCAAAAGTCATTCATTTGTCTTTTGCATTTAATGACTTATAACATCATTTCCCTTTTTGTCCTTAACAAATTTCTTTTGATTACTCATCAATCCTTCATCATCTTTATCTTGTCAAGCCAATAAAATATCATCATTCTTTTACCACTTTACCCCTAAGACATGTGCATTGTAGTTAACTTAGCACATAAAAGTGAAAAGACTATTTTACCCTTAGACATACCGGTGGGGTTTACATTTCTCCCTCCTTATAGGAATTTCATCCTCAAAATTAAGCAAATAACTCTAGGTAGTGATCTCTCATGTCTTGCTCCACTTCCCAAGTAGCTTCCTCAACCTTGTGATTTCTCCAAAGAACTTTGACAAGTGGAATACTTTTATTCCGGAACTCTTTAATCTTTCTTTCCAATATTTGGACTGGACACACCTCATAAATCAATTTCTCCTTCAGATTCACTTCCTCTGCTTGTAATACATGAGAAGGATCATATATGTACTTGCATAACAATGACACATGAAAAAAATTATGCACTTGTTCCATGCTCAATGGTAATGCAAGTCTATAAGCTACTTTGCCAATCTTTTCTAGCACTTCAAAAGCACCAATGTATCGCGGAGCAAGCTTTCCTTTTCTACCAAAACTCATGACATGTTTGTATGGGGCATTCTTAACAAACACTTTGTCCCCTGCTTGAAATTCCACTTCCTTTCTCTTCAAGTTTGCATAACTCTTTTGGCGATCCTGGGCTTGTTTCATTCTCTCTCTGATTAATTTGATATCTTCAATCATCTTTTGAGTCATTTCTGGTCCTAAGGCTTGAACCAAGGACTCCTTCTCTCCTACTTCATCCCAATACAAAGGTGATCTGCAATTTCTCTCATATAGAGCTTCACATGGTGCCATCTACATAATAGCCTGATAACTATTATTATAGGCAAATTCCATTAATGGAATTATATCACTCCAATTTACTTTATGATCCATACAACAGGCCCGTAACTTATCTTCAATCACCTGATTGGTTCTCTCAGTTTGGCCATCTGTTTGGGGATGATAAGCCATACTAAAAGCTCGCCTTATACC
The DNA here is from genome assembly GCA_026225825.1 of Pistacia integerrima. Lineage (NCBI taxonomy): Eukaryota > Viridiplantae > Streptophyta > Magnoliopsida > Sapindales > Anacardiaceae > Pistacia > Pistacia integerrima. Next base: position 19,545,817 of record CM047747.1, read on the forward strand.
TAGCGCCTTTTGTAACCCGTGCCAAAAGGCTGAAACAAATCTTGAATCTCTATCTGACATTATTGTCTTGGCACACCATGCAACCTCACAATTTCTTTTACATAAATCTGACCCAACTGATCTAAAGTATAGTTGTATCCTTCACTGCTATGAAGTACGTGACTTATTAAGTCTATCCACAATCACCCATAGCGCATTATACCTTTTTTGTACTGTTGGAGGGCCAACAGTAGAATCCATAATATGTCTTCCCATTTCCATTCAAGAATACTAAGAGGCTGTAGTAATCTTGATGGTCGTTAGTGTTCAGCTTTAACATGCTGACAAATTAAACATTTAGCCACATAATCAATAATATCTTTCTTCATACTTGACACCAGTAGCTTTTCTTTAAATCTTGGTACATCTTTACACTCCCAGGGTGGGTTGCATAAAGTGTATCATGTGCTTCTCTAAGAATTTTACTCTCCAACTCTATATCTTGAGGAACACATAACCTATCTCGAAATTTTAGAATACCATTCACTACTCTAAAATTTGTCTCTTTGCCCTCATTTACTCGCCCATAGATTTCCTTGCAAGAATCATCAAGTGCTTGTTTTTCTTTGATCTCCTCTATTAAAGCGTATTTGATTTCCAATCTAGCACATCCTCCAATTACAACCTCAATTTGCTCCTTGAGGATTTCTCACTGCAACTCTTTTTGTACTGTTATTTGGAATAGAGGAACTTTCTGACTTAAGGCATTTGCTACTACATTAGCTTTCCCCGAATGGTACTTGATTTCACAGTCGTAGTCTTTGACTAAGTCTAACCATCTTCTCTGCCTCATATTCAACTCTTTTTGGGTGAAGAAATATTTTAAACTCTTGTGGTCTGTGAAAATACTGCTCTTTACACCATATAGATAATGACTCCAGATTTTTAGGGCAAACACACCACTGCTGCCAATTCTAAATCATGTGTACGGTACCTCAATTCATAATCTTTTAGCTGTCTAGAGGCATAGGTTATCACCTTCTCATTTTGCATCAATACTATCACGACGGGAGCTATCCTCTATCTCGCCACCTTCGGGCTCAAGGGCATTCCCCGCACGTCAGACACATCCAAGGTATTGTCCTCTATAGGTCCTTCTGGCCATGCCTCCTTCAGACCCTCACGGCTTTGTTTCGCTTCATAGCCCAATGGTACTCATGTTACTTGGCCAAGGTATAAGTCCAAGGTTCAAGTCATGGGGGAGGCATTCGCAAGGTGGAAAAAAAAGACCACGAAGCGAAACAAAGCCATGAGGGTCCGAAGGAGGCGTGGCCAGAAGGACCCATAGCAGACAATACCTTGGACATATCCGATGCATGGGAAAAGCCCTTGAGCCCCGAAGGTGGCGAGATAGAGGATAGCCCCCGGTCATGACAAATACTGCCCCAAGACCACTATGTGAAGCATCGGTATAAATGACATAATCAACACCCTCATCGGGCAAAGCTAAAATGGGAGCTAAGGTCAATCTCCTCTTTAACTCCTAGAAACTCTGCTCACATAAATCTATCCACTGAAATGGAGTCTCCTTCTTGGTAAGTGCAGTGAGTGGACGAGTTGTAAGGAAACAATCTAACCTATGGCAGTAGAAAACAAAAACAAAAATAATGATCGATTCCTTTTTAAACCAAGATCAGGGTACAGATAATATGTTAAATCAAAAATCTGTAGTAATATGAACGATCAGAGTAAAGATTAAACTTCATATGCACGTTTGGAGGCTCCTTCAAACTTGTCTCTCACTGGGTCCGCTACCGATTCAAAATAGAATCAAACCAGCGGTAATCCATATGAAGATAACCCGAAGAGCTAAAGAGGGATTTGCTAGATCCTCTTTAGCTTCAAGAACCAAATCAAATCAAAGAGACTTTGATTCAATGACCAAGGGTGGCGTGAGATGTAGAGAGAAAGTGGGAGAGAGGGCCGCCTCCTTTCAATTATTGAATAATCACACAAATGAATTCTCTCTTAAAATCACAGAACACATGCATTTATATAGTGCATGTGAAACCCTATTCCAATAAGAAATAGGCTTGGGCTCCAACCCAAACAGCCCCTATGTCCAAACACTTCCAATCATGATATTTTATTTTAATTATTATTATTCCAACACATGCACTTATATAGTGCATGTGAAACCCTATTCCAATGAGGAATAGCCTTGGGCTCCAACCCAAACATCCTCTATGTCCAAATGTTAGAGTAGATGCCCTAGAGCCAATCAATTATTGTAGAATTGACTCTTTGTAATAATGTTCATTAATCAATAAAAGGCATTTTATTCTATATTGCGTAAATCATTATTATTGCAATATGTATTGATATATGTCCTTAGAATGGTAGAACCATGACGAGGGTATCAAGTGTTTCATCAGGAGGATCAAAGGAGCTACCCTCTCCTCCCCAGAGGGAGAAGCATGAGGGTGTCAGAGGTAAAGAAATGAAGAATCGAAGAAGTTTGAGTATATGAGCGAATAGAAAAGAGTGGAAGAATAAGCGACCTCGGACGGAAGGGTTTCCTCCTTGCCCCAAATGCGGGAAGAATCACCCGGGAGAGTGTCGAGGGATCGTAGAGTGTGTTACAAAAAGCCGCCCAAGCCAGGCACATGATGAGAGATTGTAAAGCTCCTCTTCCACCAACTACTCGTGGTTCGGGAGAGGTATCGCGAATGCCGTGAGTTTTTCTGTGGCACAAGGGGGAAGCAGAGGCCACCCATCACCGCATTCTGGGTCGGGTCGGGGCTTATTATTTCATGCAATTCCCTTTATATGCTTTAATTGATTCAAAAGTTACTCATTGCTTCATATCTTATGGGATGCTTGAAAGATTAGGTTTGAAACCTACTAGAGCGACCCAACCCATTAAGATAGAACTACCCGATGGGGTTAGTGTTGTGACTCAAGAGATTTTGTTAAGAGAGTCTTTAGTGATCCAGGGTAGAGAGTTAATCGCTGACTTAATGGTTTTCGATATGCCCGATTTTGATGTGATTCTGGGCATGGACTTCCTAGGGAGATATGGAGTAGAGATTGACCTCGGAAAAGAAGGCAAGGTTTAACCTTGATAGTGGAGATAAGTTTAGTTTTGGAGAAGGCCATCACTTGAGCATGCCGATTAGTAATGTGAAAGCCAGGGGAAGATGTTGAGAAAGGGTGTTCGGGTTATATTGCCCATGTAGTGCAAAGTGGTGATGTTCCCCGCCTTAGAGATTCAGAGGGTGCCATAGTTCGAGACTTCCTAGATGTATTTCCCGGAAGAGTTACCGGGTTTGCCTCGAGAGGGAGGTAGAGTTTAAGTATCGAACTAGCACCAAGGACACACCAATATCTAAAGCCCCTTATCGAATGGCCCCACCGAGCTCCAAGAATTAAAGAAGCAACTCCAAGAGCTTTTAGATAAAGGCTTTATCCGACCAAGTCATTCCCCTTGGGGGAGCTCCAATCTGTTTGTGAAAAAGAAGGATGGATCACTAAGGATGTGTATTGATTATAGGGAGTTGAATAAAGTTACAAGTGAAGAATAAGTACCCACTACCCCTGGATAGATGACCTTTTTGATCGCCTTGAAAGGAGCGGCAGTGTTCTCCAAAATTGATTTGAGGTCCGGGTATCATCAAGTAGGAGTGGTTGAGCAAGATGTGGCTAAGACTGCCTTTTGTACAAGATATGGGCATTATGAATTTGTAGTGATGCCTTTTGGCTTGACTAATGCCCCAGCAGTTTTTATGGACTTGATGAACAGGGTATTCCATGAGTATTTGGATCAGTTCATTGTTGTCTTCATCGACGACATTCTGATCTACTCAAAGTCAAGAGAAGACAATGAGAGACACTTGAGATTAGTATTGCAACGGCTGAGAGAAAAGAAGTTGTATGCTAAATTTTCCAAGTGTGAGTTTTGGCTTAACCGAGTGATATTCTTGGGTCATACCGTATCGAGGGAAGGGATTTCGGTAGATCCGAGTAAAGTGCAGCAATCCCCTGAATGGCGGCCGAGAACAAAGAAACAAATCGGAGTTTCTTAGGCTTAGCGTTACTACCGGCGATTTGTAGCGTTCTTCGAAATGCTAAAGCCAAGGATGTTGAGTCTTACCAAAGCAGAAAACTCCTTTTGTCCAGGGTCAATGAACATGTGAAGAAAGCTTTCAAGAGTTGAAGAAGAGGTTAACATCGCCTCCCGTACTAGTGTTACCACGGGAGGGTGTAGATTATGACATTTTAACGAGACGCCTCTTTGCGGGGACTTGGATCTTGTGTTGATGCGATTAGGTAGGGTTATAGCTTATGCTTCTCGTCAATTGAAAGAGTACGAGACCGTATACCCTACGCATGACTTAGAATTAGCATTGTGGGTCTTTGCCTTAAAGATTTGGAGGCACTACCTTTATGGTGTGAAGAGTAATATCTACACCGATCATAAGAGTCTAAAGTACTTCTTCACTCAAAAAGAGTTGAATATGAGGCGAGAAGGTGGTTAGAATGGGTCAAGGATTATGATTGTGAGATCAAATATCAACCGGGGAAAGCCAATGTAGTAGCCGATGCTTTGAGTAGAAAAGCCCATGTTTTCCGGCTTACCTGCATAAAGAGTTAATAAAAGAATTGTCTAAGGAGCAGATTGAAGTGGTTCCTGGACTAATTGCCCACCTTAGAGGTACATCCTCTTTACTAGAGGAAATTAGAGAAAAGCAAATGGCGATGAGTTGTGTCACTTGAAAACAGCAAGTGCGTGAGGGCAAGGCATCGTAGTTCCTTGTGAGAGATGGTGTCCCCTATTTTAGGAATCGGGTTGTGCATTCCTCCAAATGAGGAGTTGAAACAGAAAAATCCTTATGGAGGCTCATGACACTGTACACCGCTCATCCGGGAGCAACCAAGATGTATCAGATATCAAGAAAGGCTATTGGTGGTCGTATGAAGAAAGACATTGCAGAGTTTGTGGCTAAATGCCTAACCTGTCAACGGGTGAAAGCAGAACACCAACGGCCGTCAGGGTTGCTTCACCCATTGAGTATCCCAGAGTGGAAATGGGAGGGCATTTTGATGGATTTTATCACGGGTCTCCCCAGAGTACAGAGGGGGTATAATGCTATATGGGTGATTGTGGATAGGTTAACCAAATCAGCCCATTTCCTCCCAAAGAAAGGAAAGTACCTTTATGATCGCCTTGGCCCAGATTTACCTCAAGGAGATAGTCGATTGCATGGTGTACCCAAGACTATAGTATCGATATAGAGATTCCGTATTTGTTTCACCTTCCTGGACAAGTTTACAGAGGAGTTTGGGTACCCGTTTAGCATTCAGTACTGCCTATCATCCTCAGACAGATGGTCAGACCGAGAGAACAAATCAGGTGCTCGAGGATATGTTGAGAGCCTGTTGCATAGATTATAGAGTATCCTGGCATGAGATGTTACCATTAGTGGAATTTGCCTACAACAACAGTTATTAGTCTACAATTAGAATGGCGCCTTACGAGGCTTTGTATGGTAGACGGTGTAGGTCTCCGCTTCATTGGGATGAAGTAGGAGAAAGAGATGAGTTGAGTAACGCTCTTGGGCCAGAGATGACTCAGAAGCTAGTAAAAGATGTGAAGTTAGTCAGAAATAGAATGAAACAAGCCCAAGATCGGCAGAAGAGTTACGCCGACTTGAAGAGGAAAGAGGTAGAATTCCAAGTGGGTGACAAAGTGTTTCTGAAAGTTTCTCCTTACAAGCGAGTAATGCGCTTTGGAAGCAAAGGGAAGCTAGCACCGAGGTATGTAGGTCCTTTTGAGGTCTTGCAACGAGTGGGAAAGGTGGCCTATAGATTGGCACTACCACCTAGCTTGGACAGGGTGCACGATGTCTTCCATGTCTCGATGCTACGGAAATATGTAAGTGATCCCCTCCACATCCTGAGCGTAGAAGACGTTGAAGTAACAGAGAATCTAGTATATGAAGAACGTCCAGTTCAGATTCTAGATCGAAGGGTTAAAGAGCTTCGGAACAAGAGTGTTCCGCTAGTTAAGGTCCTTTGGAGGAATCACAAAGTGGAAGAAGCCACTTGGGAAGTAGAGCGGGACATGAAGACTCGTTTTCCAGAGTTATTTGCATGAATTTCGGGGACGAAATTCTTTTAAGGGGGGAAGAATTGTAACACCCCGCTTGAGGTACGTTGTTACTGTTTCCTCTTTCGCTCTTATTTTTGAGTTGGTTTTGGTGTTATTGTTTGATTTAGTGTTGTGTTGAATGTTTGCCCGAAATTGGTTGAAAACAGAAGAAATTTAGTCGCGTGCTTGTAGAGGCGAATAATCTTCGCCGCGGCGAGAGGTGAACCACAGGGGAAGCTGGCAGACGATTTCAGCGCGCGAGTTTCTTTCGCGCGCGCGCCCGAATAAAATGTTGATTGAGTTTTAGATATTTTCTTCCCTAAGGGCAATTTGACCTTTCTACCCCTAATTAGCAGGAAAAGTGGGGAGTTAATTGTAAGGATTTTTCATAGAGAATGTGTTGATATGGGGGTGAGTTTGTAATGAATCAAAGGATATAGATGGAATTCCCAAAGAAGAATAAGGGCAAAATGGGAATGAGTGTGTTTATATTTCATTAAAAGGAATTAGAATCAAAGAAACCCCTCATTTTCTTCTTCTCAAACGCAACTTCCCATCTTTACTCCTCTCAACTTCTCTCTTCTTTTGATCAAGGTTTTCCAAGGGGTTTTGAAGTGTTTTGGGGTGGAAAAGCAACCTAAGGCTTCCTAAGGTATTTCTACTTAAGTTGTGTGATTTGGGAGTTTTAACCCATATTGAAGTTTGAGGGTTTTCCTTCTTTTGGTTAAGATTAGAGGAAAAGTCAAGCTAAACAAGTGAAAGGAAGAATTTGTGAAGTCTCTCCATAACAAGGTAAGTAAAACCCAACCCAAGTTGAGATTTATGAAATTTCTTGATTAGGGTTTTGATAGACTTGATGTATGTATGTGATGTACATGTAATATGGCATGTATGAAGGATTAAATAGAGATTTCTATGCTTTGTGATTGTTATACCTTGCAAATTTTGAAAAATGAGATGTTGGGTTGGCAAGGTAGTTTGAGATGGAATTTAAGGGGTGTCATGGATCCCTTTTTGGAAGTGCCTTGTTTGACAGGTTTTATGGCTTTGTGAAGGGGTTTTTCTCCCTTTTGGATGGTTAGAGAAAGATTTAGAATCATTGCTATAATAGAGTTTTATAGTGCACATGAGATGTTTGATGAAATGCCTAATAGAGGTTTGTGTGTGAGTATTAAACCTTAATTCTTGCAACATTACATGTTGGCATTTCGTAAGTGCATTGGTAGTGATGAACCATCCATAGGCACTAATTGTACATGGAAAAGTGGCCTAAGAAAGTGTAAGGAAATGGTTTATGCATTTGCCCTATGAGTAGAGAGCTTAGTGGGTAAAATTACTCTAAGGGTAGAGAGCATTGAAAAATGCTACAATAGAATGAATTAGAAGAGTAGTATAGTTGAGATGATGCTTTGTGGTCATCACCCGACCGTTATGGGAATCGGATTGATGCTTTGTGATCATCATCCGAATAGCCCTTAGAGAGGTGGGTCGATGCTTTGTGATCATCACCCGATGAGTAGTAGAAATGGGTAGATGCTTTGTGACCACTACCCGGTTAGTTAAGAGATATGTAGGTTGATGCTTTGTGATCATCATCTAACATTTGGTAGAAGTGGGTTGATGCTTTGTGACCATCACCCAATAGTGACTAGAGACGGGTAAATGCTTGGTGATCGTTACCCAAAATTCATGAGGAACGGGTAGGTGCTAGGTGATCTCCACCCGATAGTTAGAAAGAACCGAGTTGGTGCTTTGTGATCCTCACTCGGTAGTCACTAAGAACGGGTTGGTACTGCAGAATTCCACCCGATAGCTATAGAGTGAGATGGTGCCGTGGTGAACGCCATCCGCCGTACCTCCAGTAAGATGAGGCCATGATGTTATTAGGAACAGAAACAGAATCAGGAATAGCATAAGGAAAGAATTAAAAGTTATTTATACGAGGACAGACAGAGAGAGAGTTTTACTTACTGAGCATTATTTTGTGCTCACCCCGTTATTTTTCCTTTGTGGATGCAGGTTCTAGGTGATGACGCAATCGGAGGGGCGTCGGCAAGCGAAGAGAGATAGCTACACTGTTTCCCCTATCCTGTCTTTTAAAATGCATTTTTGTAAACAGTAATCTTTGTGTATAAAAAGACATATGATTTCTAATGAAAAGAAATTTTGGGGCCCAATTTTATTTTGTTATTATGCATGTATTGCACTAGTTTTCAGTAGTTGTTACAAACAAATCCTCTAACGAATGGTGGTGCATGTGATCCTTAGACTTGAGATCACCAGAGCGCCTTGTGCACCGATTGGTGTAGTTTGACACTAGCCTAACGCAGTTCTTTTCAGAGCTGTCAATACGGTGGTGATTGGATGCATCAAGGAGTGTATCAAGACTATGGTGGATTGACAAAGGATTCATCACTCCCGGCTACGGGAGAAAGTTATCCCACGGCGCAATTCATTATATGGCAATGACACTAAAACTGTGGCCACAGTGGGATTGAGTTGTTGCTCTATCCAGTTTATAATACGGGTCATTGGTCCAGAAACTGAATAAATAATATCGACAGTAACTGAAGGTTGACACTATTTCTATGCCTTCGTCTTGTCGAGATAACGTATGATGAAAGGATCGAATTGTACGATAACCATATCGTTGATGAGTAGCTACTTTGTTGAATCCGACCTATCGGGTGGCCATGATGCCTTGCTAGGGGCCAATCTTGGTCTGTGTATTAGTGAGACGATTAATTGGTATTAATCGCGATACTATACCCTGCCGATATGATAAGGAGCCTATCGGTCATACACATAGAAGATAATTTAAGATCCAAGAAGAAAGAAGGGCGTTTTCGTCTTTTAAGGCGAAAGAGTATTTTGGTAATTTCACAAAGGCAATTAAATTTGCCGAGGTCGTAGCTTTTGTTTAATTTGTTAGAAAAATTAAATAAGTGAAATTACGTTTAAATGTGTGTTCGCACATATTTAAATATATTATCATTATTGTTAAATGTTAATATATATTTAAATATATATTAATTGATTTTAATTGAGATAATGATGGAAAATAAAATAAATCAAATTGGGAGTGTTTGGCAACATAGGGCGTTTGGGTTGGAGCCCAAGCCTATTCCGTATGGGATTAGGGCAAATTGTTTTTACTATAAAAAGAAAAATGTGTGATTTTTCATGAAGAGATTTTTCTTTGGAAAAACAAAACACACAAAATCTCTTCCACTCCCACGGCAAGAATACTCCCATTGCCCAAAATCAATTTCAATTGATTTGTTTTTCTTCTTAATCTTGAAGCCAAAGAGGATCTAGCAAATCCCTCTTTGGTTCTTTTAAGATTTTCTTCGTGTGGACTACACAGGTTCGATCCTACACTTGGATCGGTAGCAAAACATTCGTCGACAAATTTGGAGGAGCCTCCAACGTGCGTTTGTTTCTCTTAACTCATGTTTAATATTTCTGCAGATTCTTATGATGATAAAATTGTAAAATTATACCCTTGATCTTGGCTCATGTAAACGATCCCTGAGTTTTATTATTTTTGTTTCCGCTGCGTATAGGGGACCGTTTACTGACACCAAACACTTCCAATAATGATATTTTATTTTAATTATTATTATTCCAATTAAACTCAATTAACATATTAACATTTAATAATAATAATAATAATTCATTTAAATATATGCATACATATATAAATATAATCCCACTTATTTAATTTTAACATCAAATTAAATATAGGCAACCACCTCAGCAAATTTAATTGCACTGTGAGATCACCAAAATACCCTTTCGTCCTAAAAGACGAAAACACCCCTTGCACAAAATGATTCTTAAATTATCTTCTATGTGTGTGACCCGTAGGCTCCTCATCATACCGGCAGTGAGTAGTATCGCGATTAACATCAATTAATCGTCTCATTACACACATACCAAGATTGGCCCCTAGCAAGGTATTATTGTAACAACTACTGAAAACTAGTACAATGCATGCATAATAACAATAGAAAATTGGGCCCAAAAACTTTCTTTTCATTATAAGTCATATGTCTTTTATACACAAAGAGTACTGTTTACAAAAATGCATTTTTAAAGGCAAAACAGGGGAAACAGTGTAACTATCTCTTTTCGCTTGCCGACGCCCCTCCGACTGCATCACCTAGAACCTGCATCCACAAAGGAAAATAACGGGGTGAGCACAAAATAATGCTCAGTAAGTAAAAACTCTCTCTCTGTCTGTCCCCGTATAAATAACTCTTAATTCTTTCCTTATGCTATTTCTGATTCTGTTTCTGTTCCTAATAACATCATGGCCTCATCTTACCGGAGGTACGGCCGGATGGCGTTCACACAGCACCATCTCACTCTCTATAGCTATCGGGTGGAATTCACACAGTACCAACCCGTTCTTAGTGACTACCGAGTGAGGATCACAAAGCACCAACTCGGTTCTTTCTAACTATCGGGTGGAGATCACCTAGCACCTACCCGTTCCTCATGAATTTTGGGTAACGATCACCAAGCATTTACCCGTCTCTAGTCACTATTGGGTGATGGTCACAAAGCATCAACCCACTTTCTACCAAATGTTAGATGATGATCACAAAGCATCAACCTACATATCTCTTAACTAACCGGGTAGTGGTCACAAAGCATCTACCCATTTCTACTACTCATCGGGTGATGATCACAAAGCATCGACCCACCTCTCTAAGGGCTATTCGGATGATGATCACAAAGCATCAATCCGATTCCCATAACGGTCGGGTGATGACCACAAAGCATCATCTCAACTATACTACTCTTCTAATTCATTCTATTGTAGCATTTTTCAATGCTCTCTACCCTTAGAGTAATTTTACCCACTAAGCTCTCTACTCATAGGGTAAATGCATAAACCATTTCCTTACACTTTCTTAGGTCACTTTTCCATGCACAATTAGTGCCTATGGATGGTTCATCACTACCAATGCACTTATGAAATGCCAACATGCAATGTTGCAAGAATTAAGGTTCAATACTCACACTCAAACCTCTATTAGGCATTTCATCAAACATCTCATGTGCACTATAAAACTCTATTATAGCAATGATTCTAAATCTTTCTCTAACCATCCAAAATGGGGAAAAACCCCTTCACAAAGCCATAAAACCTGTCAAACAAGGCACTTCCAAAAAGGGATCCATGACACCCCTTAAATTCCATCTCAAACTACCTTGCCAACCCAACATCTCATTTCTCAAATTTGCAAGGTATAACAATCACAAAGCATAGAAATCTCTATTTAATCCTTCATACATGCCATATTACATGTACATCACATACATACATCAAGTCTATCAAAACCCTAATCAAGAAATTTCATAAATCTCAACTTGGGTTGGGTTTTACTTACTTGTTATGGAGAGACTTCACAAATTCTTCCTTTCACTTGTTTAGCTTGACTTTTCCTCTAATCTTAACCAAAAGAAGGAAAACCCTCAAACTTCAATATGGGTTAAAACTCCCAAATCACACAACTTAAGTAGAAATCCTTACCTTAGGAAGCCTTAGGTTGCTTTTCTACCCCAAATCCCTTCAAAAAAATACCTTGGAGAACCTTGATCAAAAGAAAAGAGAAGTTGAGAGGAGTGAGGATGGGAAGTTGCGTTTGAGAAGAAGAAAATGAGGGGTTTCTTTGATTCTAATTCCTTTTAAAGAAATATAAACACACTCATTCCCATTTTGCCCTTATTCTTCTTTGGGAATTCCATCTATATCCTTTGATTCATTACAAACTCACCCCCATATCAACACATTCTCTATGAAAAATCCTTACAATTAACTCCCCACTTTCCCTGCTAATTAGGGGTAGAAAGGTCAAATTGCCCTTAGGGAAGAAAATATCTAAAACTTAACCAACATTTTATTCGGCCTGTCGCCGCGGTGAAGAAACTGCTCTGCCGCGTAACCGTTTCTGTGTGCCACCTTCCCCGTGGCTTCAACCTCTCTTCGCCGCGGCGAAGATTCTTCTTCGCCCCGGCGAAGCACGGCAGACTGAATTTCTTCTGTTTTCAACCAATTTCAGGGCAAACATTCAACACAACACTAAATCAAACAATAATACCAAAACCAACTCAAAATAAGAGCGAAAGAGGAAACAGTAACAACGTACCTCAAGCGGGGCGTTACAATTATGGCCACCCGATAGATTTGATATGGTTACCATACATTCAAATCCTTTCATCATCTGTTATCTCATCAAGATTGAGGTACATAAATAGTATCAACCTCAGTTGCTTTCGATATGTTTGTGTTCTGTTACTAGACCAATGACCGGAATAATAAATTAGATTGAGCAACACCTCAATCCCACTGTAGCCACAATTTTAGTGTCATTGCCATTTACTGAACTACACAGTGAGATAACTTCTCTTGTACCCAGGAGTGATAAATCCTCTGTTGATCTACCATAGTCTTGATAAACTCATCGATGCAGCCAATCACTATCGTATTGACAGCTCTGAATAAAACTACGTTAGGCTAGTGTCAAACTACACCAATCGGTGCACAAGGCTCTCCGATGATCTCAAGTCTAAGGATCATATGCACCACCATTCATTAGAGGATTTATTCCATAGACACTGGAGTTACCATCTATATGGAATCCTCTGGTGGGTCACTCCAATGAACTTGCCTATAGCAAGCACCCATGTGTTGCACCAGGTTGTCAGCAAACAACCTTGACAAGTGAGATCAGTCACTGCCTTTCGACAAGGTCGTTCAACACTATGATACCCTTATCGTATTATTTGTGCCCTTGGTCAGAATAATACTAGGGGCTCAGACGTTTCTAGAATGTCCACCATATGTGCCATAGGGTTCTCACTATCAAGATTTGAAACACTTGATACCCTCGTCACAGTTCTACCATTCTAAGGGCATATATCAATGCATATAGATATGATTTACACAATATAGAATAAATTGCCTTTTATTGATCAATGAACATTATTACAAAGAGTCAATTCTACAATAATTGATTGGCTCTAGGGCACCTACTCTAACATGAGCAAGTTTAGCAAACCCTTGCACAAATTTTTTGTAATACCCAACCAAGCCTAGAAAACTTCTCACCTCTTTCATTGTTGTTTGCCTTCTCCATTCAAGTACTACCTCTATCTTACTAGGATCCATTGATATGCCTTCCTTGGAAACCACGTGACCAAGAAACGTTACCCGGTCTAACCAAAACTCACATTTGGAGAACTAGGCATACAATTGCTTTTCCCTTAATCTTTGCAATACAAACCTCAAATGTTGTTCATGTTCTTCATTTTTTTTGGAGTAGACCAGGATATTGTCTATAAACATCACAAGAAACTTATCTAGGCAGTCATGAAAAACCTTATTCATCAAGTCCATAAATATTGTTGGTACATAAGTCAACCCGAAAGGCATCACAACGAACTCATAGTGTCCATACCTAGTTCAGAAGGTAGTTTTTTTAATGTCATTCTTTGCAATTTTGACTTGATAGTGGCCCGACCTCAAATCAATTTTAGAGAACACTGAAGCACCTTTCAGTTGATCAAATAAGTCATCAATACGAGGAAATGGATATTTATTCTTCACTGTCACCTTATTCAACTCCCGATAATCTATGCACATCTGGAGGGATCCATTTTTCTTCTTGACAAACAGAATTGGATCACCCCATGGTGAATGAATCGGTCTGATAAATCCTTTATCTAATAACAAGCCTGTAAGTGCTCTTGTAATCCTAATAACTATGCCTTGTGAAAATAACTAAAATGAAATTACGAAAACACATAAACAATAGTTAAAATGAATCTAAATCTAATTATCTGTAGAAAACCTAGGTCTTTAACTCCATCATAATTATCCAGCTATGTGTTCATTACCAAAATGTTGTTCTCTCCATTGTATTCTAGGGTTCGTATTCTTGTCTTTTCAAGGTATTAATGTATATCAATAATGCTTAGGATGTTACCGTAAGGTGTTCGGAATTAACCCTCTTTCTACACCCATTAAGATCTAGAGCACTAAACAAAGAACCAATTCGCATAGACACAAATCATCCATTCACAAAGCTAATAAAGATAGGTAAGGTGTCTCTTGTTTCTAAGGTATTATCATAGGGCATTTGGGATTAACCTAGTATTTTCATCATTTAAACTAGCTATGGCGTGGCCTAGTCTAAATAACGAAAACCCATTAAGCACGAGATGATCTTAAAGACAACAATCAATCTATACCTATCAGGGCGTGTGCACAAATACAAATCAGTCATTCCATACCTCATCTTGTCTCATACAATCAATTAACTAACATCAAGGTTGATCAAGCCCTAATATCAACTAAATATTAAATTAAATGCAATGAATGAATCTAGAACATGATTGAATAGATCAAACAAATAGAATATAATAAAACACAAGCCTTCAATTAGATTACATTAAATACCTAGAAAAACAAACTAACAAAATAAAGGAAAAGAAACAACAACACCTAGAAGCCATGAAGATCCACGAAGAACAAAGGAGAGGAAGAGGAGGAGAACCTCCTCTCCTCTCGAAGCCCCTCTTTTCCAAGTTAATTGATATAATAAACCCTCACTCCCTAAAATATTTCTAAGGACCTTTATTTATAGTAGTAAGGCCGTGAGGGTATTATGGTAACAAGTCACTTCAATTAAAAACACATATGCTCGTCTTCCATGCACTAATGTAACTTTTGGATCACTTTTTAACCATTTTACTGATATAACTAGGCCATTATCAAAACATAAAATTGTATCTTTGTCTCTTAGCTTTAAAACGCCGCCAGAATCAGGTAAATCAGAGTTGTGAGCTCAAGTTATGCTCATTTTAGTGCAACATGTTTTGGCAGAAAAATTCTCAAACATAAAATTCACGTATTGGCACCACAGCATGATTTCGTGGTGCTGCGGCACCAATCTTCTATCAAATATCCTCCGCTAAAAATCCTGATCATGCTGCGGCATGATTTTCTAGCGCCACAGCGAGTTAATAGTTTTGTTGCGGCGAACACTCTTCAAAAATTCATAACTTCTTTGTTTGAACTCTAATTCTCAAACCGTTTGTTTCCACATGATTCTTATTCTTTACTCTTCAATGTGCATACTTGAGATCCTCATTTTTCAATACCTAAATACCTAAAATTCACAAAACATATCCGTGATTCTAAAAAACAAAAGAGATACTGAAATTAAGTAAAATTAACCAATTAAACCTAATTCACACACAAAACACCCTTAAAATCACTAAGTATGTGTGCAATTCCAAGCACTCATCACGTATAAGTCAGACTAATGGCTTAAGGTTTCTTGTAGTAGCCCGAAATTGACTTTGATGAGACGTATTCACCAGTGTTGGATATGATCACATTTCGTTACTTGAATAGTTTATCAATCTCAGAAGGACTTGATATGCATCTCATGAATGTTGTCACTGTGTATTTGTGTGGTACACTTGATACTGATATCTATATGAAAATCCCTAAAGGATTCAAAGTGCTAGAAACAAATAAGCAAGTCAAAGGAACATGTACTCAATACAATTGCAAAGATCGTTTTATGGGTTGAAACAATCAGGATGAATGTGGTATAATCGTCTCAATGAATATTTGATGAAGGAAGGATACACCAATAATCCTATATTGCTCGTGTATTTTTATAAAAAGGTCAAAATAAGATTTGTCATTGTGGTCGTATATGTCAATGACATGAACTTAATTGGGACTTCTGGAGAGCTCACAAAAGCTGCTGAGAACTTAAAAAGAGAATTCGAAATGAAGGATCTAGGGAAAACAAAGTATTGTCTCGGCTAGCAGATTGAGCATTATTCAAATGGAATATCGCTCCATCAATTAAATTATACTTAAAAGATCCTAAAACGCTTTAATATGGATAAGTCTCACCCTTGAGTACCCCGATGGTAGTTTAGTCTATCGATCTTAAAAAGGATCCATTTCGTCCTAAAGAAAACGACAAAAAGATACTTGTTGCTGAAGTACCATATCTAAATACAATAGGTGCATTTTTATATTTGGCACAATGTACGAGAGCAAACATAGCATTTGTAGTAAATCTGTAGGCAAGATTTAGCTCTGCACCAACTTGCTAACATTGAAATGGGATCAACATGTCTTTTCTTACCTTAGTGGAACAAAATACTTGGGATTATTTATCCAAAGAAATTTGTTAATGATCCTGAGTTAGTTGGCTATACATATTTTGGGTACCTTTCTGATCTTCATAAATCTACTCACAGACGAGATATGTTTTTATTTTAATGGCACTGCAATATCATGGTGCTTTACAAAACAGACATTGGTTGCCACTTCTTCTAATCACTTTGAGATTCTTGCGCTTAATGAAACTAGTTGAAAATGCGTATGGTTAAGATCTGTCATCCATCATATCGAAAATACATGCAAGTTGCCACATACCTCAGATACTTCCACAATTATAAATGAAGACACTTTAACATGTACTGCTCAAGTCGGAGGACGATATATCAAAGGAGACAAAACTAAGCATATTTCATTGAAGTTCTTTTACATTCATGAAACCGAGCAAAAGTGAGAGATTAATGTCAAACAAATACGCTCCAATGATAATCTTACATATTTATTCAATAAGGCCTTGTCGACATCAACATTTGAAAAGTTAGTGTATGGCATTGGTATGCAACAGCTTAATAAGTTACTAAATTAATTTTACCATATTGAGGGGGAGTATTGATCAAGAAGAGCATTGATTAGAGGGAACTTTTTTTTTTTTTTTTTTTTTTTTAGAAAGGTTTATTGTACTGGACATATATGCAATGTACTCTTTTTTTTCCTGACAATGTTTTTAATTAGGCAATATGAAGCACATCCAACTTTACTTTACAAATTCATTATAGAGTTGTATTTTTTTACTTAGGTTTTTGTCCCACTAGGTTTTTCTTGAGTAAGGTTAAATCATTGTTTTAAAAACCGGACCGCTCGTTGACCCAGTCAAGGGGCCGGTTCGCGGGTTGACCGGTCCAACTGGTTGGACCGGTCGGTCTAACCATTATATAGCAAACACATCTTTAAACAATTCTTTAAACAATTCTATTAATTGTTATAAGTTTGAAAACCAGCAAATACAACCCTAAAACTTAGTTGGACCGGTCGGTCTAACCATTATATAGCAAACACATCTTTAAACAATTCTTTAAACAATTCCACTAATTGTTATAAGTTTGAAAACCAGCAAATATCCCTAAAACTTACCTGTAAGCCCCTATAAGTTTAAAATAAAGCAAATGCAACCTGCATATTTTATTATTAATTATTTTTTTCTCTCTCCCCATCACTTCCATCTTTCTCCTTTTTTCTCTCTCCCCATCACTCCCTAACACTTTCTTCTTTCTTCTTTTTTCTCTCTCTCTCTCCCCATCACTCCCCGTCACTTTCTTCTTTCTTCTTTCTTCTAACACATTCGCGTCTCTCTACTGTAATTTTTCTCTCCTCTTCTCTTTTTTCTTCCTTCTTCTTTCTCTTCATCTCCTCTTTTCTTTCTTCTAATCTTCTTCCTTACTCTTTCTCTTGTCTCCTCTTCTCTTTCTTCTTGTTTCCCCTCCCCTTACTTCTTCTTCTTCTTTACACTGTAGATTTTAGAGTAAGTGAAGAAGAATAGAAGATGAAAATGGAAGATGCAATTTGGTTTTTTTATTCAAATGAAATGGAGAATGAAACGATGCTACAAATTGGTTTAGGAATTAGGAATATGAATTTTTTAGGATCAGATACCCAAACATAGCAAACTGTTTTAAGCCCCGGGCCGGTCGGACCAACGGTTTTGTACTGTTCTGCCGGTCCAAAATGGGTTTAATGACATTCCCGGTTTTTATGTTAACCCGGACCAGAGTAAAGGTCGGCTCCCTGTCGAACCGGCCGGTCCGGTCCGGGTTTTAAAACAGAGGGTTAAATACAAATTATCTATAAATGGTGGATGTCCAAGGGAGAGTGTTATAAATATTACTTTGTTTACTTTATCTTTTTCTTGAGCTAGTTATTAAATAGCACCACTGAAATTACAACGACAAAACATATTTAATTATATGTTTGTTATTGTTATCGTACAAGATAAAAATAGCTACTAATTTTAATAAATTGCTTTTCAAAAATCCAAACTGTATTAGAAATAATTTTATTAAACAAAACGCTGAGGCTTGTAAATTTGAGTTATAATCGTTTTTTCCAGTCTCATTTATTTGTAATGCATTTGGAGGGGTAAGATTTATTGCGTATCCCCACTACGTGTATACACTTTTCTTCGTTAATGAAATTTCCTCATGTTCGTTCTTAAAAATTTCACGGAATAGTTATATATAAGCCTTATATATTTAACAAAATAATAATAATTCAGCCCGGCCTGAAAACTCTTTTTTGGTTATACCACTACAACAAACAATGTGACCAATAATTTCCGGCAAAGAACTGTTCTTGAACTTGCTAAATTATTGTTGGATTCCAATTTTGGATATCGAAAACAAATAAAGAAATGAATCAACTTATTGTTCTGGTGGCAGTTTAAGCTGAGTTAAACACTAATTTGCTTCTTCTGTGATTAGTATATAGTATCACCAATTCACAGGGGAGGTGACAATTCTACAAAATGTTCCTTGGGCTTTTCAAATTCGCGGGATATTTAACTGGGTTTTATCGACAGCTCAGGGAAAGTGGTAGGCAATTGCCCTAAAACCAAATATAGTAAGCAAAAGAAAAGATTTGGTCCACAGGCGGCACACTTCACATTTATGTTTTTAATAATCATAATCCAAAACAATGTAACTGGAGTTTACTATACACAGTAACAACATAATTATAGACCTTTCCCTCCCTAGCTATTGCCTTTCAGTATTAAGTGGTCAGAGATGATATAGCATCTTTAAACCTGTCAGTGAGCACATCCATCACCAAGAAAATATGAATTCCAGAATGATGTTAAAACATTTTAACATTGCATATTTTGCATATTTTGCAGAACAGGCACAAGATTTAGATTCAACTCTTACAATACGCTCAACGGGTCTTCTTTTGACGCTTGGGGGGCTTCATTGTTTCTTTCCGTAAATCATCAAGAGTCTTTGTATCCACAAATGGCTGCAAGAATTTTAAAAACATATAGAAATGAAGAAGATCATGATAGTTCAACAATAAACACAAACATTAAAAATTAACTGTCACTAGAAATTTTTCTATTGGCAATATTAACAATGCATGTTTCCACATATGTGACTATGAATGTATACTATTCCACTGTCCACAAAGATCTTTATACATATGTATAAGAATACGAAACAGAAAACTTGTATCCATTGTCCATAAAGATTTATGTTCAGCAAGAATCACTGCCATGCCCACCCTCCTCCAACCCATTGAAAGAGCAGAGAGGAGGAAGGGTTGAGGGAGTCAGGCAATTTTTAGTAAAAAACCCCCATGATAATCTTTTTCATAAAATAACAAAGTGACAACAGAGCCTAGAGGCGAGAACCGTCAACAGCAAAAAAGTCTTACATTTCTAACTATTTTTTGGCTGCCCTTTACCATTCTATGATAAATATGATAAAAGCATCCCAATCCTCTGGAGATTTAAAACTTATACATTTCATCCACTGCTTCCTTATGCATACCAATTTTTCTTTTACATCTGAAAATTTTAAGTACATCTTCATGAAAAAGTATAACGCCATGCGACAAAAAAAAAAAAAAAAATCATGTTATATATATATATATATCACAGTCATTTTATTTTACAAACTGTTCTCCTGGATTCTCTTTCACACAAGTCACTCCAAACACAACAAATTCAAATTGCACCATTCAATCTTGACTAACTAAAAGAACACAAGACACCATCCAAATAAAATAAAAACTTTCCAGAATCAAAAGATTATCTGTTTTTCTCAAGGTCAAATCTCAGATCTGAGAAAAAATACTATGTGGTTTCTTCTTTGTGGAAACAATTGGGCTTGATGACATTAGCAGTTAGGTTACTTTCTTATCTGCTTTATGATTTGTTTTTCATCATGGAGGCAAGTTGATGCCAGCTGGAAAAGGGATCAAAATTTGCAAGGATCTTGATGGTGATTTCACAGACATAGCTGGCTTCGTGAAGGCAGAAACTAATGGTGGTGATTTGGGTTTCGGGGATGGTGTTTGTTATTCAGTTTTGTTGTTTTTGGCTTCTTGGTCAATGGGTTTGTTAGGATTTTGTTTCTAGTGGAGGTGAGTTCATGAAGAGTGATGTTGTCTATGGCAGATCTATTGGTTTTTCTTCTTTTCTAGTTTTTTTTATCTGGATTTCTATTTTGTTGATCATAGAGTGGCAGTGGGTTCTCCCAATTTTTATTTTCCAGTCTTTTTGATTTGTAGGTTAAATATTCCATGTATTGTATTTTATAAATAAAGATTTTTTAACATATCTTTTTCAGGTTTAATTAGTCATTTCAATCAACTACTAAGGATTTTTTTTATTCCTTTATGATAAGCACCATTTCAGCTAACAGTTTTTCAAATGTCCAATATATTCTTCAATCAGTTTGTTATTCCTGGAGATCATGGAACAATGTCTGCTTTAGCAAAAACTTAAGGACCTTAAAGTAATAACCAAAATTTACCAGAAAACATTGAACAAATGTGGAGTTCTATCCTTTGATTTGTCTTTCAGCAGAACTTTTAAATTATATCAGAGTCCCTGAACTATTATCCTTCAGTTCAACAGAAACTTAAAATTGAGTTCAGAATTGGCATTTTCACAAATCAGTTTCAATTTTATTTTTCTTTTGAAGCTAGAGTTTAGTTTACAGAAATCGTTAAAACTAACTCAAAACTCAAAAACCTTCATCCTATAATTAACTATTCTCGTACTTTTTCTAGATTACTATCACACCATTAAGTTTGTACACGGCTTGGCAGTATTTCAACAGTTGGACACAAAACTTTACTTGTTTGGATTTCATGGTAATGGTAATGTAATCATCAAACTGAACTAATGTTGAAAAGGATGTTCAGCCATTTAGGACTATTCCTGAGCCATTTAGCTATGCCATTCTATAAGTCTTTTTCTGTCACTCCCTTTGGTATATGATTTGCAAATCATATTTCGCGCCTAACATTTTTAAGGACTTGATAACCAGTAAACAGAAGAGTTTTCTCTTGCATGGATCATATTGCAATATTACTTAATGAGTTGATCTACCTATAAAATAAATAGCTATTAAAACCACTTGAAAAATCAGATAATGCATACAAAAAGTGTGCAGAAGGTATCAATCTAACCTCTTCCCATTTTTTTTGAAGTTCCAAAAGTTGTTGACAGTAAGCAAGGCACTCTGCGTGGTATAAGGCAGCCAATTCTTTAATCAAAGCCTTCCTTTTGATGATACCAATCACTTCAACCACAGAAAACACACTTATAAGATAAATAAATCAGTAACACCTTCCCACCTTATTGCAATTTCATTAACATAATCTTTTAATAATCTTTGCCCATCAAAACCATAATACTTAATGATTTATAAACCAATTTTATTATTTTAATCTAAAAAGAAAACTGCATATAGTAAACCCAATAATAATAATAATAAATATTGAAATCGGGATCACGGGCTTCCCAACGTTCGTCATACAGACAATTGCCTGTAGAAGATTGAATGACTAATAAGTTCAAGGAATAGACACAAAAAAGAGCGGCAAGAAATTTGGTTTGGGTAAAGAAACCATTAAATGCAAAACCTAATAAAGGCCAGTTAATATATACAGAGAGAAATTATTACTTCGACTGGGATCGAATGGAGGAGGAGGAGGAGGAGGAAGAGGAGGCGACGGAGGGACGGATGAGGGTACTTTTTCTTCTTCTTCGCCCATTCTCAATTCGGCGTCTCACCAAAACCACAAATCAATTTACACCTGGGTTTCAGGTTATTTGGATGAAGCTATTATACAATAATTTTTTTTATGGTTTATAAAATCCCCCATAATTATACTGAATTACGTTACTCCCCATAGTACGTATTTAAATTATCACCTAAGAGATTAGAAAGAATAAAACTCTCCCAACTTTTTTGGGAAGTACTGAAAAAACCACTTAAAATCAAGTTTTTGTCATGACGCCCTTTCACAAAGTTAACAGAGGTAATTTGAATTAGTCGCAATTACCTTTATATCCTTAAGTACAATATAGACATATAACATTTTTTTTATATGACCGAAGTATTCGAGTCAGTTTGCGCGCACCTCAACTAATCCCAAAAGTCCATTAAACATTCAACAAGCCCAATATTTTAAGGTAAACCATAAATAGGTGGTAGATGGCCCCAAGGTAGTTTGAACCCAGGAAGTCAATGAAGAGAGTAAACCTTCTTAACCACTAAACGGGGTTAACATATCACATTATTTAAATACCCTTGTTATGCAAATGATATATTTAACCCTACGGGGCATTTGGTTGGGGGTTATTTCCCATTACCGAGGCAATGTCATCTTATATTACTTAGATTATCATGCTTAGTTGTCAAGTAATATAAGATTTTAGTAATCTTCCAAAACCAATAATAATTATTGTTGGTTATATAGTTGGTAATCTAATTACCTCTATTTTCTTAGGTATTTTCAGATTACTTGGTAATGTTAATTTTGTTTCAATTTTACCCCTTATTAATAAAATTTTGGATAATAATGCTCTTATTTTGAAATAAATATTCATGAACCTGCCATTACGACTTTATCCCTAATTAATTAAGTTTTTGGGCAATAATACCCTTGTATTTAAAACAAATTGCAGGCCACCCAAAACCACCACCATTGGTTAGCAACCACTGTTACCGCCGACGATTGACGTGGCTGAAACAGCGCATATCGGTTGGATCTGGCCACAAATGATGCTTACAGCAGTGTATGAGGAGATGGAGAGGAAGAAAAAGAGAGAAAGGGAGTAAAAGAGGGAGGGGGGAGAGAGAAAAGGAGAAGGAGAGAGGAAGAAAGAGGAAACAATGGAGTGAAGAAGAAGAAGAGGAGAGAAGAAAAAATAAGAAAAAGCAAGGAAAATAGAATAAAATGAAATAAAGAAAAAAAATCAATTACCCATTATTCGGGTTTCTTCTAAAGGCAAAATTACTCTATTATGCTATTTTCATGGGTGTATATATGTTTTAAATATTGAAAGAACGTTATTAAAGGATAAAAGTAATAACGACTCAATACTCAGTACATGATTTTGTTTTAGAATCATGGACACTAATGATTTAATTAGTGGAAGGGCATGGTAAATAACCCTTCAAAGGATTTTTAGGGCAACCCTATAAAATGGCAATTTTCCCTAAAAATCAAATAATCTCTCATTCTTCTTTTCTTGGCTGTGGAGAGCAAAGTTTCATTGAGAGAATTTTTCTCTCAACCCTTTATCTCATTCATCTTCTTTAGACTACACAAATTATCTCGTAAATATTTTGTGTTGAATCTTGCCTTTGTGTGGATATCGTTGGTTCGGTCTTACACTTGGATCGTGAGCGTTTTTCATCCAAATTTGAAAAGAGGTGGAGCCTCCAAACGTTGGTAAGATTCTGAATCATTCATGGGTCTTGATTGATTTGTAGCATATGAAACTCGTTATACTCATATATGGATTTTGGGGCTTATAGTGTTTAATCGGTAAATTTTTGTTTTTCGCTACATTTATCTTTGATTAAAACTCTAACATGTTAGAGTAGGTGCACTAGAGCCAATAATTTGCCTCTTGTAAACATTATTTATAATGAATAAAGGCATTGCTTATTTACAAGCATCTATACTATAACATCTATTTATTGCGTATAAAGAAAATAGTATATGTCCTTCAAAAAGTTGAAACCTGTGACGACAAAATTAAGTGTTATAAATCTTAATTGTGAGAACCCTATGAGAACATATGGTGGTCATTCTAAAATTGTTTGTAGGCATAGTATAACTCTGACCTAGGACACAGATTATACGGAAAGACTATCATCGCGTTGAACGACACTACCGAAAGATATTGGTAGATCTCACATGTTAAGGTTGTGGGCATCAACCTGGTACAACGCATAGGTGCTTGCTTGTGCAAGTCCACTAGAATGACCCATCAGAGGATTCCATACAAGATGGTAAACCTATTGTCTGTGGAACATATCCTCTTATGGATGGTGGTCCATGTAATCATTCGACTTGAGATCACCAGAGCGTCATGTGTAAATAGTGATGTGATTTGACACTGGCCTAACGTCGTCTCTTTTAGAGATTATCAGACCGATGGTGATTGGTTACATTGAGAAGTACACTATGGCTATGGTGGATCAACAAAGGATTCATCACTCTTGGTTACATGAGATCTTATCTTGGCAGGATATTTGGTTAAAAACTACGACCGCAAATTTGTGGCCACAGTAGAATCAAGTTGGTGCTCGAATCTGATTTTATATAGTCATAGATTTGACAACCAAATATAAACATGTCAAGGTCAATACTTTGAAGTAGACACTATTTTTTTACTTCAAACCTTGATGAGATATAAGATGATGAATGGATCGAATTGCACGGTAATCATACTATAGAAAAGGCAAGCCTAATCGTTGATTCTTTATTTGCTGGGTAATCATGCTGCCTTGCTAGAGGCCAATCTTAATTGGTGTATGAAACACTAATTGCTTGATGCTTAATTAGGTATTGGGACATTGCCAACAAAATAAAGAGCCTTCAGGTGACACTCATAAAATGTAGTTAAGAGAGAAAACGGAATGGAAGGGCATTTTCGTCCTTTGGGC
Source organism: Pistacia integerrima (assembly GCA_026225825.1). Taxonomy (NCBI): domain Eukaryota; kingdom Viridiplantae; phylum Streptophyta; class Magnoliopsida; order Sapindales; family Anacardiaceae; genus Pistacia; species Pistacia integerrima. Next base: position 19,570,790 of record CM047747.1, read on the forward strand.
AAAAAGGGCATTTCTATAATTTGGGAGGAAAAGGGTATTTTTGTCCTTTTGAGTGAAAATATTATTTGGGTAATTTTGCTAGGGTTGACACCAATATTCATATTTATATTGAAGGAACTTTAGCAAAATTGGATTCTTAGTAATATTAATTAATATGGAGGAATATATTTAATTTAATTAATATATTAAAACCCATTATATATATATATATATATATATATATATGATTAAATAAATATTAATATTTATTTAATTAGGAATATGTATTTATGTAGGAATTAAATAAATAGGAATATTTATTTAATTGGGAAACATATTTAATGGGAGAATATATTTGAGAGATATTCCAATTCCTTATAGAGTTGCAATCCAAATTAAAAAGGAACTTGAAGATTCACAATCCTTATTAAATTCATACTATGGATTGCACTATAAAGGGGGACTTGGGTTTTGACTTTTCATAAGTTGATTTTACTACTTTTTAGAGCAAAGTTTTAGTTTAATTTTAAACTAAACCTCCCAAACACAAAACCCTAACTGCAACCCTAGAGAGAATTTTCTCTCAAATCTGCCACTCCTCTTAAGCTCTTGGCTTGATCTCACAAACTATCCAAGAGTGACCCTGACCTACTTTTGTGTGGATACCACCATGCTCAATCCTACTTTGGGTCGATAGCAATACCTTGGAGACATCCAGAGAAGGAGCCGCCAACGAAGGTATAAAATCTAACTTTGTATGGTTTAATTACATTGTGGTTATAGTTATTGAATCGTGATCTTGGGTTATGGACCCTATCATAGCAATTTTTTTATTTTTTTATTATTATTATTTTTTTTTTTTGTAATTCTGCGCTTGTTGCGATAGAAATAAAGGTACTTCAAATCAATAAGCTGGATGAGTTTTGCCACCAAGCTTATGAAAATACCAGAATTTACAAAGAGAAAACCAAGATGTGGCATAATAAGCATATTGTGCAGAAAAATTTTACAGTGGGGCAAAAAATGTTGCCTTACAATTCAAGATTGCGACTTTTCCCAAGAAAAATGCAATCACGATGGTCGGTACCCTTCATCATCACTCAAGTTTTTCCATATGGAGCGGTCGAAGTCTCTTATGAAACTAAGGGCATTTTCAAGGCCAATAGGCAGAGATTGAAGCTGTACATTGATGGAACCTTTGATTGTAACACAATATCCATCAATCTCATTAATCTGGAATGATATCCATGGGAAAGTCGAGCTTTCGACTTAAAATAAAGCACTTCTTGGGAGGCAACCCAAGCACTTTTGTTTTGGTTTTATTTTGTGTTGTTAGGTCACTTCTTAATGATTGAGTGTGTTTTGAGTTAACTAATATGTGTTTTTTGTGTGTTCTAGGTGATTCAAGTGAAACAATGGAAATTGCATTTTATGTCAGTTTTGTCGTGGTGAAGTTTTTTCTTAGCTATGGCAAGGAAAAAATTTTGTTGTGGCGAAATGCGTTTTCAATATAAACCACCTTTCTCTCTTTCATTTTCGCGATTTCAAAACCCTGGTCCCCAAAGCAAATTTTTTTCCATTTTCACTCCAATTCTTGCACCATTTCACTCTCTTACTACATTACATACTCAAAAACCATTGATTTTGTAGGATTCAAGGCATTTTGAAGAGAAATTTCGCAAGCCCTAAGTACTTCAAAATTTGGGGCTTTTGCAATTTAGGGTGAAATTGGTACAACTAAAAGGTTAAAGAAGCTTGGTCTTGGTAAGATTAAGAGTTTTTATGAAATTTTTGTGATCAATTTTGAGTTTGATTAGAAAATTTGTTAAGTTTGCTTGAATTCTTTTGATTGTGGAAGTTTGGTGCGAATTTTGGAGTTGATTTGATTTTGGAGTGCTTTTATTGTTGATTTTTGTGATGTGGAAGTGATATAGAAGTGTTTTTTATCATATTGTGGAAATTTTGTCTTGACTTTGTGTGGAAGGAGCTGGGTTTTGATGTGTTGAAATGATTTTGGCAATTTGGGAGTTGTGTTGTTTTTATTGAGAAGTCTTGAAATTGTTTTGAATCTTGCTTGAATTGTGGAGTTGTGCTTGGGAAGTTGTGTTGATTTTTATTGAAGATTGATTGGTTGGTTTTGCAAAATTGTGGTGTTGAGTTAGTCCATTTTGGGAAGTTTGAAGCTTGAGTCCTTCATTTAGAGTCCATTAGCCTTAAGTTGAATTAGAGAAAATGCCTATCAAAAGAGAAAAGGGAAAGAACGTAGATAATAGGTTTTTTAGTGGTAAGGCTAGGGAGCGATATGAATTAGATGCTAACAAGGACAGGGTGTTCATAGAGGAACGAGGCCTTGATGTAAACCGAACAATTGATTTGGTTCTAGTTTAGGTTGGTACCAATTCATCAATATACCCGCCCATTTAGCTGTAGCACCCCTAGTGAGGGAGTTTTACACAAATTTCCCCGAGTGCAAAAATGGACAAGTCTATGTCAGGGATGTTCAAGTTCCCTACAATGTAGTTGTAATTAATTAGTGTAATGGCTTGAGGAATACGGAATGTGATGAATTTGCAGCATATAAGCAAAATGCTAACTATAATGAAATACTCCAAACGATAGCCAAACTAGGAACTACTTGGCAGATAACCAAGCAAGGAAAAAGGAAATTTCCTGGCAGCAGCTTGAAGGTAGAAATGAGAATCTAGCAGTATTTTGTTTGTGCAAGATTGATCCCAACCAACCATTACGGTTCTGTCGATACTGAAAGGGAAGCATTGTTGTATGCCGTTCACACAAAGAAGAAGATGGATGTGGGGAATATCATTATGGATAACATGATTCATGCATCAAAACCAGTAAGAGTGAGTTATCCATTCCCCAATCTCATTACTCCCTCATGCAGTAAGGCAGGGGTGGAGACTTTTGATGATGAAGTTCAAATTCATCTAGCACCACTTTTGAACAACAATTTTTTCTACAAGCTTTTGGAAAAGAAGAAAGAAAAAAGATCGAGTTTAACTCAAGCAGCAGTATCAGTAGCAACACCTGCAACTACATCCTCGACCACAACCAAAGACCAAGTGCAGAGGCTCATAGAAGACATGCAATCTATGAAAAGATATTAGAACTGGATGGGTAACTATATGAGGACCATGTTCGAGATGCAACGACGGTTCTACTCTCTGAATGGCATAGATGTGACACCCTTCCAATGGCAAGATTTTGAGGATGATACACCTAAAGTTGCCATTAATGAAGATGAAGAAGAGCATGAGGATGTTGAAGATAAAGATTCGGGGGTTGATGACCAGCCCAACATGGAAGACTGAAGCCCTAAACCACTTTTTATTTTTGTACTTGTTTCTGCTTTTGTTTTTGTACTTTGGAACTTATTTCGTTTCCTTATTGTTTGTACTTTATTTTTCTTTTTTAGACTTTAGGTTTATTTTGATGAGGTTTTAGATTTTGGTTTATTTTTCATATTAATTTGTGATGCTATCTAACGAAATTTGGCACCTTGAGTTTTCCTATGATTGATAGATGCTGATTATGATGAAGACAATGAATGGATGCCAAGCTTTTGTAATACAATTGAACTTCATGGATTAATCAAAGGAGTATCTCTAAACCTTTCCTTTTTCTGTTCCTTGGATATATATTGCATGACATTGAGGACAATGTCATTTTCAGTTTAGGGGTGGAGAATAATTTTAATTTTTTGCTTGTTTGAGTGTTTGTTTGTTTTACGTGTTTAGATTTAATCTTTGTGAGAATGATTGTGTTTTGTATGTGTGCTTTGTTTTAAGTTTTTAGTTGTGTGGTTGTTAGTTTGTGCCCAAACGATTAACATGAGTCAATGATGAGAAAATGATTATTGGGATTTTATTTATGGAAAATGCAAAGTATTGCTTTAAGTTAATGTTGGTTGACTAGATTTAGCTCGTTGAGTGGTTCAACTACCATGTTCACTTTTGGCATGCTTAAAAATATTTTATGTAGATGTGTGAAGTCTTGATAATGTTGATAGACTCTAGAACCTAGTTGAGAAATGCTTTAGGCAAAATTTTGGATTAGACATTGTTTGGAAATGATTTAGGCGTTTCTTTGGAATGTTTGAGCCTTTCTAGTCAACCATGTCGTAAATTGTCTTAGCCGCCCCTTTTGAGCCTTTGATTGTTTTTTCTTTTTTTTTTTTTTTTCATTGTAACAACCAAAAAGTTTCCAACCCCTTAAACCCAAACACTTTATCCTTTAGGAGATCTCTAGACCTTATGTATAACTTAAAGAGCAATGAAGGTTTATGAATAAGTGATTGATCGAGAAATGCATAAGTTTGGTGGTTGTGAAAAGTCAGCAAAGAGAGGCAAGCAACACCAATTTTGTTATCATTCTTGTTATGAATTTTGAGTTCGAAGAAGAGAGAGAGAGAGAGAGAGAGAGAGAGAGATTGTATGTGCTTAATAAATAAAAGTTTTGCTTTACTTATGCATTTCAATTACAAAAATAATAAATGAATAAGTTTGGGGGTTGTAAAGGGTTGATGCTTTCGTTGTGAGGTTGGGAAATAAAGGAAGTTGTCGTTGTAGCTCTTTGTGTTTGCGTGAGGAAAACCAAGTTCTCTTTGGAGCCTACTACCCTAGCCTAATGTTACAAGCTTTTAAAGACCTTTTGATCCTTAGCAATGTCAATTCTACATTAGCGGAGAGTAGTTAAAAAATTAGGTTTATGTAGTTTACTACCATTTGATAAACGTCACCCATTTGCATAAAATAATCTGAGAAGTCAGAGGGCGGATTGAAGTGGGGATTACCTACTTTGGGGACTGATAGAGAAAGTTAGTCTATTCATAATATGACTTTTTGGAGTACTAAGCATTTTCTAGTAATAAAGTTCTAACAATTTTTGAGACTCGCATTACAATCCAATCTGCACATCTCTTTTATGTTTATTTTTTTTAATTTCTTTTTACTGTTTACTGTTTGTGTTATTTTCTTTTTGTTTGTATGTTGTTTATTTTGCTGAAGGATGAGCAAACCTTAAGTTTGGGGGTATTTGATAATCCTACGATTGTATTGCTTTCCATTTGATTTTATTAGGATTTTGAATACTTTGTTAGAGTAAATGCCCTAGAGTCAATCAATTATTGTAAAATTGACTCTTTGTAATAATGTTTGTTCATCAATAAAAGCCATATTCTTGTATATCGTGTAAATTATAATTGTGTGTATTGATATATGTCCTTAGGATGGTAGAACCATGACAAGGGTATTAAGTGTTTCAAATCTTGATAGTGAAAACCCTATGATCACATATGGTGGTCATTCTAGAAATGTCTATAGCCCTAGTATTATTCTGACCAAGGACATAGATAATATGGTAAGACTATTATAGTGTTGAATGACTCTTGTTAGAGTAGATGCCCTAGAGCCAAACAATTATTGTAGAATTGACTCTTTGTAATAATGTTCATTAATCAATAAAAGGCATTTTATTCTATATCATGTAAATCATTATTATTGCAATATGTATTGATATATGTCCTTAGAATGGTAGAACCGTGACGAGGGTATCAAGTGTTTCAAATCTTGATAGTGAGAACCCTATGAGCACATATGGTGGCCATTCTAGAAACGTCTGTAGCCCTAGTATTATTCTGAAGTAAGGGCACAAATAATACGGTAAGGCTATCATAGTGTTGAACGACCTCGCCGAAAGGCGTGGCGATCTCACTTGTCAAGGTTGTTTGGTGACAACCTGGTGCAACACATGGGTGCTTGCTGTGGCGATTACACCGCAGGCAAGTTCACTGGACTGACCCACCAGAGGATTCCATATGGATGGTAACCCCAGTGTCTATGGAACAAATCCTCTAATGAATGGTGGTGCATGTGATCCTTAGACTTGAGATCACCGGAGCGCCTTGTGCACCGATTGGTGTAGTTTGACACTAGCCTAACGCAGTTCTTTTCAGAGCTGTCAATACGGTGGTGATTGGCTGCATCAAAGAGTGTATCAAGACTATGGTGGATTGACAGAGGATTCATTACTCCCGGGTATGGGAGAAAGTTATCTCACGGCGCAATTCAGTATATGGCAATGACACTAAAACTGTGGCCACAGTGGGATTGAGTTGTTGCTCTATCCAATTTATAATACGGGTCATTGGTCCAAAAACTGAATAAATAATATCGAGAGTAACCGAAGGTTGACACTATTTTTATGCCTTCGCCTCGCGAGATAACGTATGATGAAAGGATCGAATTGCACTGTAACCATATCATTGACAGATAGCTACTTTGCTTTGAATCCGAATCTATCGGGTGGCCATGATGCCTTGCTAGGGGCCAATCTTGGTCTGTGTATTAGTGAGACGATTAATTGGTGTTAATCGCGATACTATACACTGCCGATACGATGAGGAGCCTATGGGTCACACACATAGAAGATAATTTAAGATCCAAGAAGAAAGAAGGGTGTTTTCGTCTTTTAAGGCGAAAAGGTATTTTGGTAATTTCACGGTGGCAATTAAATTTCTTTGAGGTCGTAGCCTTTATTTAATTTGTTAGAAAAATTAAATAAGTAAAATTACGTTTAAATGTGTGTTCGCACATATTTAAATATATTATCATTATTGTTAAATGTTAATATATATATTTAAATATATATTAATTGATTTTAATTGAGATAACGATGGAAAAATAAAAATATTAAATTAGGAGTGTTTGGCAACACGGGGCGTTTGGGTTGGAGCCCAAGCCTATTCCGCATGGGATTAGGGCAAATTGGTTTTACTATAAAAGAAAAATTAAATGTAAAAGAAAGGGGGTTAATTTATTTTAGTTGATTTTTCTTTGTAAAACCAAAACACAGCAGCCCCAATATTGACTCTCCCACAGCAGATTCATTTTGCCTAGAAATCAATTTAATTGATTTTCTTTTCTTCTTAATCTTGAAGCCAAAGAGGATCTAGCAAATCCCTCTTTGGTTCTTTTGAGATTGTCTTCGTGTGGACTACGTGGGTTCGATCCTACACTTGGATCGGTAGCAAAACATTCGTTAACAAATTTGGTGGAGCCTCCAACGTGCGTTTGTTTCTCTTAACTCATGTTTAATATTTCTGCAGATTCTTATTATGATAAAATTGTAAAATTATACACTTGATCTTGGCTCATGTAAACGATCCCTGAGTTATATTTTTGTTGTTTCCGCTGCGTATACGGGACCGTTTACTATCAGTGGTATCAGAGCCTAGGGTACTGAATTTTACAATTTTTAAATGGATGGTTGATAACATGCGTTTGATTGATGATATGTTGCCATATAGAATCTGCTTAAAATCTGTCTTAAAACTCTTTTAAGAAATTATTAATCGATTAATTATTAATTTGTTGATGATCTGCATGTTTGGAATAACGGTTGATGGATTTTTGTTGAGATCAATGTGTTTGGTTGATTGCAAAATTCGTTTAGAGTGTTTTTAGTTGCTGTGTTCCGGAGCTACAGATCTGTGTACGCTTGCCGCGGCAATATAATCCATCGCCGCAGCGAGCGTTGTTCACGCTGGCACTGGTGACGAAACCAGCGCTCGCCGCGGCGATATAAAGCATCGCCGCGGTGATCGTCCTGTGGACAAGCGCTGGTGACAAAACCAGCGCTCGTCGCAGTGATATAAAGCATCGCCGCGACGATCGTCTTCTGGACGAGCGCTATACGAAAACAGCGCTCGCTGCGGCGATATAACCCATCGCTGCGGTGATCGTCCTTAGGACGGGCGTTGTACCAAATCGCCGCGGCGAAGGTACGTTAGGCGTGAACGTCAAGTAATCAAGACACGCCACGATGATCTAACTCATCGCTGCAGCGAGCGCACTTCCAAGTGTGTAGGGGCTAAAATGCAAAGTTTCAAAACTTTTGGACCAAACACAGATCTGCAAATTGTTAGGGGGTAAATGTAATTAACCCATAAATTTAAAAAATTGATTGTTTTTGAAATTTATGCTTTGTACTTGTTTGTATATTGCATGGTGCCCGGTACATGAGCCTTAGACCTAAGGGTGAATGTTTTAAAATATTTTGGGTATGTATGGTTGTATTATTTATTAAATAGGGCCTGCGTGTCCTGCCTTTCTCCTCTTCTCGATGTACATTCTCTTCTCATCTAATTCCCCTCGAATGTAAATCGAGTTTTCTAAATTTATTGATGTAAAGAATTTGTATAATTATTTATTGTAAATTTAGAATGATATGTTTTGTAATGTACTTGAAGATGGAGCAAAGGACGAGGCAACCATACTTGAAGACTCAAGATGTTTATTACAGGACCCCTAGGTGACCTGATGGGAATGCAAAATGTCATATTTACCCCCCTTAATGTCTAGTCTTTTATACTTATTTGCTGCCTAAATATACTCATTATTATTCTATTTTGATTTAGGATGCAAATGGAGGCGTTAATTGCAAAACGGAACTAATTAAGTGAATTCGGACAGTTTCGATGTTGTTTCGTAATCTGAGCATAACTCTCTCATCCAAGCTCCGATTGAGATGATTCAAAATTTTGTGGAACGCTAAGAAATATATCTACAACTTTCATGTTTTGATTTTTGAGAGATACTCACTGCATCAAGGTTGTAATCGAGCTTGAAGTTGACGCATCTGCATTGGACGTCCTGGAGCATTCTGCCTTGCCATGCAAATCAATTGGGCAATTTATTATTGGAAGGTTTGAAGACATGTGGCACGCAAGTTACAGCTCAGAATCACCACTTTCCTATTTAATTTTAGGACTCTATCTTATTTTAAATTAATTAGAATTAAATTAGGATTAATGTTATTTTAGGATAGGAGAATATTTCTTTTAGGAGATTGAGTGGGATTCGAATTCTAAAACTGGATTTTTGCAAATGGATTAGATGAGGGTTTTTGAGGGGGACCATGTCTCTTTCTTCTCTGCTCTGAAATTTTTCTTTCTCTTGAGTTTTTGTTATGGCCATGAGCGGCTAGAACTTTTGTAACTTGGTCAAAGGAAACGAAGGCCTCAGAATCATTAAACTGTGAGATCTAATATATTTTTCTTAGTGTTCAATTTTCATGTTTGAGTATTGGATGTTTTTCTATGCCTAATTTTATGATTGTTTCGTTTAATTACTAGGGAGGCCTACTAGTTTATTAATTGTTGCAATCTACTGCTAAGTTAGATATCAAATTCGTAATTGTTTGATCCCTCTAACTTGTGAAGCAATTAGGGTTAATAATTCGCTGTGTCAGGAATTAGTAATCTTAAGAAGAACATTCAACTAAATTAAATACAACCATTTGTGTTTGTATTGTTTAGCTTCATCGATTTCTCTAATTCTTAAGGCTGCCACTAGATTAAATCTTGAGCGCTTGTCTAGGGTTGTTTAGTGGTAAGATTAATTAAGATCGCTTGTTTCTTGATTAATTACAATTAAAGAGAGATAGGAAAATAGTTCCAACGGTGAATATTCAAGTATGGATTGATTTAATTTTGCATCAATGATCAGTTGTAAGATTCCGATGGCGGATGTTGTCTGAGACCAAGTTTTGTTATATTAATTGATTTCGATTTAACTTGTTTTTGTTTTGATTTTTGCTAAGACTGTTTTCTGTTTCACTCAAACCCCCCCAGCCTTGTTCACATCATCAAAAATTCGGCTAGACACTCTTCGTGGGATCGACCCTTGCTTATCCTATTTACAGTTTAGTAGTTAGGTTAGAAAGGTTATTAATCTTGGTTGCCTACGACAGCACACCATGACCCACCGATTCCTCTAGGCTCGAGGAAATCGGTTTTAGTTGGGCCATGTACCGGCACGTTTTATATTTTGTTTAGAATACATGCTAAGGTTGAATGTTCAATAACATGCCAAACAATGTCATTCTAACAAAGATAATAATCTGGTGAGACATTAAATAAGAAACCCTCAATCAAAGTATATTAAGTCACGAAAGTCTTCCATCACCATGGTTTTAATCAAACCACTGTTCGTCGAAACCTTGTTTGCCAAAGCGAAGGGTAAACTTCTACCAGTGGGAGGTTAAAATGCATTGGAGTTTTCCTTAATGGTGATGGGTCGACTTAAAATGATGGTTTTGCTTGTTCGTCAAAGCGAAGGTTGATAAACACGCGTCATAGGCATAATAGAGCAAGTCACATATTGTGTGTACGTGGTGACATGTAGTGTCCACTCTCCTGATACTGAGAATCACACTTGAGGACGATGGCATGTAGTGTCCATTGGATTGTGTGATTGGCTTATTGGCTTTCTCACATTTGAGGTTGATAGTGGGAGCTATCAACTGGTGTAGATTAAGTTTGTTGGCCTATCTAATCAACTTATTTTGGCTTGTTTGCCAAAGTGAAGGTTTGAAATGGGCAGGATGGGATCTCGGTCCACTAGGAAAGTCAACGGGCTTTCCCGAGTTAATGGTGAGGGCTATTGACTTGAGTAAAATAGTGGGAGCTTGGTTTAATAGAAGACCATATTAAACAATAATAATGAACATGGTAATAATAGTTATTTTTCTGCAATTGTAGATTCACTTAAATTTGAGCAAAATGATCCCAACATCACTGCGACAAATCATCGAATTGGGAGAGAAATGGAATGGTGAAAATTTCGTTGACTGGTATAGAAGTATAAATAATATACTTCAGTCAAGCGATAGATTATACACCATTGAGCAAGCTCTATCACCAGAGCCTACTGATAGTTCTATCCATGAGACTGGGTATGTATATGTGAAGCATACACATGATGCAAAAGCAGAAATGACAAGATACATTGTGCTTGCATCAATGACACCATTATTGCGACAACAATGCCAGAAAATGGATTTAGCTTCTATTCTTCATTTTTTTCGAAGAAATGAGAAGCATATGGTGTCTCGGTCGTTATTCAGATGTAGGATGGAAGAGGGTACCAAAATTGGCTATCATATACTCAAGTGGACCGAGTATATGAACAAGCTTGAGATTTTGGGATGTGGACTTAATGAAGGTTTAGCGATAAACCTAATATTACAGTCTTTGCTAAATTCTTACTCTCAATTTGTCTATGACTTTATTGAGGAAGATAAGAAGAATACCCTTTCTGAGCTTCTAGATTTGTTGAAGGCTACTGAGTCATGCATGAAAATGTCAGAAACATTGACGTTGGTTGAAGCCAACTCAAGTGAAAAGGAAAGGGCTCAGAAGTCGATGGAAAGAACTGTTGCATGCGAGAAAGGAAAGGCGTTTGTCCTCACTGTGGGAATCCCAGCCACTGAAGGAAACATTGCAAGACCTTCCTAGCAAAAGGGAAGAAGAATGTTACTTCTTCATCAGGTACGTTATTGAGATTAACTTCTTGCGTAAACATCTAGTTGACACAAGATGTGGTACTCACATTTGGATGATGTGTAGGAACTACGGTAGAGTAGATTGCTTGCCGAGGGAGAGGTGGACCTACCAGTTGGAAATAAAGCATGTGCTGCTGCATTTGTTGTAGGATCTTATCGTCTGATTTAGCCGATGGACTTATTTCTTGGAACTTGTGGATTATTATGGTTTTTCTTTAGTTTCTAGAAATTATATTTCTGTGTCCACATAGGACAAATGAGAATATTAGTTTACTAATGGATTAATGTCCTTGAGTATAAATAATATTCTTTATGGAACTGTTTCATAATAATATGTTCTTAAGAAAGACAACAAGGATAATCTCAAAATGACTACTATGCCAACTTTGGCAAGTTGAGCTAGACATACCTGAAGGAATGTGGGATAGTATCACAACTCACCCCTCCTTATACACCCCAACACAAAGGAGTGTCGGAAAGGAGGAATAGGACCTTACTTGATATGGTTAGGTCTATGATGAGTTTTAATGATTTACCTGCATCGTTCTGGGGTTATGTCCTAGATACTGCGACTCACGTTTTGAACCGTATGCCGTCAAAGTTTGTAGATAAGAATCCATATGAGCTATGGAGTGGGCGAAAGCCCAACTTGTCTTATCTAAGGATTTGGGGTTGCGAAGCTTATGTTAAGAAATTGACTTCGAACAAGCTGGGCCCAAAATCCTGTAAATGTATATTTGTGGGGTATCCAAAGGAGACCAAAGGATACTATTTCTACCACCCAAAAGAGCGCAAAATTTTTGTTGCTCAAACTGGTGTCTTCCTAGAAAAGAAATATTTTCTAAGAAGTACTAGTGGGAGAAAAGTAGAACTTGATGAAGTTCTAGAACCACAAGATATACTAGACGAAGGACGAGATGATGTGCCACAGGAAGTGGTTGAGCATCATGAGGAGGTTACTTCATAACTTGTGGATCAAAGTGAACCACCTCAGGTAGCACATGAGCTACGTAGATCTGGGAGTGTACGCCATGAGCCCGAGAGATACGGTTATCTCGTGACTCAACATGGTGACGTACTAGTCTACCAAGACGATGAACCTAGAACCTACGAAGATGCTATATCGGATCTAGACTCTGTTAAATGGCTTCAAGCCATGAAATCTAAGATGGACTCCATGTACCAGAACCAAGTGTGGTCTCTGGTGGAACCACCTAAAGGGGTAAAACCCATAGGGTGTAAATGGGTCTTCAAGAAGAAGACTGACATGGATGGCAACGTGCATACTTATAAAGCACGGCTGGTTGCCAAAGGTTTCAAACAAATTCATGGCATTGACTATGAAGAAACCTTTTCGCGGTTGCCATGATTAAATCCATCCGGATTATGCTTGCAATTCTTGCATATCATGACTATGAGTTTTGGCAAATGGATGTCAAAACTGCTTTCCTGAACGGAAACCTTGAGGAGGATGTGTATATGCCACAACCTGATGGTTTTGTTCTTGATAGTCAAGCTAATAAGGTATGCAAGTAGTAGAGATCCATTTATGGACTCAAGCAAGCTTCAAGGAGCTGGAACATTCGTTTTGATGAAGCCGCAAAAGAATTCAGTTTTATCAAGAACGAAGATGAGCCCTATGTTTACAAGAAAGTGAGTGGGAGCGCAGTAGCATTCCCAGTGTTGTATGTCGATGACATACTTCTGATCGGGAATGATATACCGAACTTGCAGTCGGTAAAGACTTGGTTATCCAAGTGCTTCTCCATGAAGGACTTAAGGGAAGCAGCCTACATCCTTGGAATAAAGATCTATTCATAGATCGTGTAGGTTGCTCAAACTAAGTCAAAGTACATAGACAAAGTACTGAACACATTCAGTATAGGAAAAATCCAAGAAGGGATTTCTTCTGATGGCATACGTTGTCTATCTCTGTAAGGATATGTGTCTTTAACCACACAATGAGAGAGATAGAATAAAGAGGATCCCACATGCTTTAGCAAGTGGATCCATCTTGTATGCTAAGATTGATATCTAATGTGCATTCAACACTTGTAGTGGATATCAATCAGGCTCAAGTAAGCAATATGTTATGTACTTAGATTGATGTCTTATGTGCATTCAGCACTAGTAGAAGATATCAACTAAATCCAAGTGAATGACACTGGGTAAGTGTCAATGGACATTCTTAAGTACTTGAAAAGGGCTTAAGAATATATATTCTTGGATTAAGAAAGATGAGCCCACTGTAAGAGAATACAGTGACGCTATTTCCAAACGAGAAAAAGATGATTAGAGTTCGTGATTTGGGATTACACAATTTGTCTCAATGTAACTGCAGTGAGTTGGAAAAGCTCGAATCAGTGTACTGCAGCGAATTCTACAATTGATGCTAAGTGTAACGCATTATTTAATGTAGTCGTGTAGGCGGTTTGGATCAAGAAGTTCATTACTGAACTTGATGTGATTTCAAGCATTGCTAATCCAGTATAGTTATACTGCGATAACAATAGAGCCATTGTTGTGGCTGAGGAATCACGGTCTCACCAGTAATCCAAACACTTACTTAGTTGGTTCAATCTGATCCGAAGGATCGATAAGAAAGGGAATGTGCAGATTTGCGAATACCTACCAACCCACTATTAAAGTTTATGTTGTAGCAGAAGCATGATGGGCACTTGGGTCATTCAATGTTGAGTGCATGAATGATTGGCTATAGTGCAGGCACTTGGGTCATTCAGTGTTGAGTGCATGAATGATTGGCTATAGTGCAAGTGGGAGATTGTTAGAGTAAATGCCCTGGAGCCAATCAATTATTGTAGAATTGACTCTTTGTAATAATGTTCATTAATCAATAAAAGGCATTTTATTCTATATCGCGTAAATCATTATTATTGCAATATGTATTGATATATGTCCTTAGAATGGTAAAACCGTGACGAGGGTATCAAGTGTTTCAAATCTTGATAGTGAGAACCCTATGAGCACATATGGTGGCCATTCTAGAAACGTCTGTAGCCCCAGTATTATTTTGAAGTAAGGGCACATATAATATGGTAAGGCTATCATAGTGTTGAACGACCCTGTCGAAAGGTAGTGACTGATCTCACTTGTCAAGGTTGTTTGGTGACAACCTAGTGCAACACATGGGTGCTTGCCCGTAGGCGATTACACCGCAAAGCAAGTTCACCTGGACGACCCTAGAGGATTCCATATGGATGGTAACCCCAGTGTCTATGGAACAAATCCTCTAACGAATGGTAGTGCATGTGATCCTTAGACTTGAGATCACCGGAGCGCCTTGTGCACCGATTGGTGTAGTTTGACACTAGCCTAACGCAGTTCTTTTCAGGCTGTCAATACGGTGGTGATTGGCTGCATCAAGGAGTGTATCAAGACTATGGTGGATTGACAGAGGATTCATCACTCCCGGGTATAGGAGAAATTTATCTCACGGCGCAATTCAGTATATGGCAATGACACTAAAACTGTGGCCACAGTGGGATTGAGATGTTGCTCTATCCAATTTATAATACGGGTCATTGGTCCAAAAACTGAATAAATAATATCGAGAGTAACCGAAGGTTGACACTATTTCTATGCCTTCGTCTCATCGAGATAACGTATGATGAAATGATCGAATTGCACGGTAAACATATCATTGACAGGTAGCTACTTTGCTGAATCCGAATCTATCGGGTGGCCATGATGCCTTGCTAAGGGCCAATCTTGGTCTGTGTATTAGTGAGACGATTAATTGGTGTTAATCGCGATACTATACACTGCCAATACGATGAGGAGCCTATGGGTCACACACATAGAAGATAATTTAAGATCCAAGAAGAAAGAAGGGCGTTTTCGTCTTTTAAGGCGAAAAGGTATTTTGGTAATTTCATAGTGCAATTAAATTTGCTGAGGTCGTAGCCTTTATTTAATTTGTTAGAAAAATTAAATAAGTGAAATTACGTTTAAATGTGTGTTCGCACATATTTAAATATATTATCATTATTGTTAAATGTTAATATATATATTTAAATATATATTAATTGATTTTAATTGAGATAATGATGGAAAAATAAAAATATTAAATTGGGAGTGTTTGGCAACACGGGGCGTTTGGGTTGGAGCCCAAGCGTATTCCGTATTGGATTAGGGCAAATTGGTTTTACTATAAAAGAAAAATTAAATGTAAAAGAAAGGGGGTTAATTTATTTTAGTTGATTTTTCTTTGTAAAACCAAAACACAGCAGCCCCAATATTGACTCTCCCACGGCAGATTCATTATGCCTAGAAATCAATTTAATTGATTTTCTTTTCTTCTTAATCTTGAAGCCAAAGAGGATCTAGCAAATCCCTCTTTGGTTCTTTTGAGATTGTCTTCGTGTGGACTACGTGGGTTCGATCCTACACTTGGATCGGTAGCAAAACATTCGTTAACAAATTTGGTGGAGCCTCCAACGTGCGTTTGTTTCTCTTAACTCATGTTTAATATTTCTACAGATTCTTATTATGATAAAATTGTAAAATTATACCCTTGATCTTGGCTCATGTAAACGATCCCTAGTTATATTTTTGTTGTTTTCGCTGCGTATACGGGACCGTTTACGCTCAACTCTATCCAAAGACAGTGATTGATCTCACTTGTCAAGGTTGTTTGTCGAAAACCTGATGTAACGCATGGGTGCTTGCTATAGGCAAGTTCACTAAACAAACCCACCAAAGGATTCCATATGGATGGTAACCCCAGACCCTAGTGTATATGGAATAAATCTTCTAACGAATGATTGTGCATATGATCCTTAGACTTGAGATCACTGGAGCACCTTGTGCACCGATTAGTGTAGTTTGACACTAGCCCAAGGTAGTTCAATTCAGAGCTATCAATACAGTAATGTTTGGCTGTATCGAGAAGTGTATCAAGACTATGGTGGATCGACAAAGGATTCATGGTGTGTTGTCGTAGGCAACCAAGATTAAAAACCTTCCTAACCTAACTACTGAACTGTAAATAGGGTAAGCAAGGGTCGATCCGACGAAGAGTGTCTAGTCGAATTTTTGATGATGTGAATAAGGCTGGGGGGTTTTGAGTAAAATAGAAAACTATCTTAGCAAAAATCAAAACAAAAACAATTTAAATCGAAATCAATTAATATAACAAAACTTGGTCTCAGACAACATCTGCCATCGAAATCTTACAACTGATCATTGATGCAAAATTAAATCAATCCATACCTGAATATTCACCGTTGGAACTATTTTCCTATCTCTCCTTAATTGTAATTAATCAAGAAACAAGCGATCTTAATTAATCTTACCACTAAACAACCCTAGACAAGCGCTCAAGATTTAATCTAGTGGCAGCCTTAAGAATTAGAGAAATCGATGAAGCTAAACAATACAAACACAAATGGTTGTATTTAATTTAGTTGAATGTTCTTCTTAAGATTACTAATTCCTGACGCAGCGAATTATTAACCCTAATTGCTTCACAAGTTAGAGGGATCAAACAATTACGGATTTGATATCAAACTCAACAGTAGATTGCAACAAATAATACACTAGTAGGCCTCCTAGTAATTAATTGCATCAATCATGAAGATATGCATAGAATAACATTCAATACTCAAACACAAAAATTGAACATTAAAATAAAATAGATTAGATCTCACAGTTGGTTGATTCCGAGGTCTCCGTTTCTGACGACCGAGTTACAAAAGCTTTAGCCGCTCATGGCCATAATCCAAACTCAAAAGAGAGAAAAAATTCCAGAATAGAGAAGAGAGAGAGGCGTGGTCTCACTTAAAACCTAATCTGATCTCCCTTTTAAAATCCAATTCAAATCTGGAAAAAACCTCTCAATCTCCTAAACAAATTCTAATATCCTAAAATAACACTTATCCTAATCTGATTAATTGGAAATAAAATAAAATAGAGTCCTAATAAAATAGGAAAGTGGTGTTTCCAGCTGTAATTTTCGTGCAATAGGTCTTCAAATCTTCCAATAAAAATCTGCCTATTTGAATTGCATGACAAGGCAGAATGTTCCATAACGTCCAGTGTAGATGTGTCAACTTCAAGCTCGATTATAACCTTGATGCAGCAAGTATCTCTCCAAACTCAAAACATAAAAGTTGTAGATCTATTTCTTAGCGTTCCACAGAATTTTGAATCATCTCAATCAGAGTTCGGATGAGAGAATTATGCCCAGATTACAAAGCAGTGGCGAAACTGTCCGAATTCACCTAATTAATTCCGTTTTTCAATTAACACCTCCATTTGCTTCCTAAACCAAAATAAAGTAATAATAAGTACAATTAGGCAACAAATACGTATAAAAGACTAAACATTAAGGGGGTTAAATATGACATTTTTCATTCCCATCAAATTCCCCCACACTTAGCTTTTGCACGTCCTCGGGCAAACTAATTCAAACAAACCCTACACTCAAGTCATATCAAGAACACCATAATCTCAAGTCATATCAAGAACATCAGCATGATGCATAAGCAACAATATTTAATCCATGCATATTCATACCTAACTTAGGAAGCAGCAAAATAAAATAAAACAGAGTTAATGACATTCATCTCTCTTTATCATCTTCCACAATTACTCTTAATCACTCAATGCAAACAAGGGAACTAATCACAACCAATTCATGTACAACTCCCCTCTCAACTTTTCTTTTTACTGTTTCTCTTTACTACTACAAACTGGGTAGCAAACTAAGGATACAATTTTTTTCTTTTTTTTTTTTTTTTTTTTTTTTTTTCTGTTTTGAAAAAGAATGAGTGCATTTTATGCTCCATCTCATTTCATGGTTGTGTTTATGAGTGAGTGCGTTTTACGCTCCATCTCGACCCACCACGTACCTTTCTTTTCTTTTTCCTATTTGCTTAAACCCAAATTTAGGACTAGCTTAAGAGAAACAATTTTTTTTTTTCTTTTAAGGGTTGTTATACACTCATCAATCATGCTTCGTCACCAAGTCTACACAACTTCTCAAGATATATTATTTCAAACTACAAAGATTCAAATATGATTAACTCTATTTTATGAAAGATTGCTAACATCCTAAGTCAAGGAATATGCTCAACAACAAAGTCAAGTTACTATTTCATGCATCACTAGACGTTCAAAGACATGACTTAAAGCATAAACCTTCCTAAAAACAAATGCGGGGGAATTTCGTTTAAGGTGTACGTGGCGTTGTTATACCCGAGGTTGCCAAGTACTGCTAGGCAGTTTTTAAGGCGGGTTTTGGTTTCCAGTCGATATACCTTAAACTAGGCAGATTTTTTTTTTTTTTTTTAATGTAACTTAAAACACAACCTAAATCCCCTCCCCCACACTTAAAACTGACATTGTCCCCAATGGAAGATGAAATGCAAAGAAAAGGGCAAAAATAACCAAAATTAAAATGCAAGAAAAGAAAACAAACTCCCCTTGGGTTGCCTCCCAAGCAGCGCCTTTGTTTATTGTCGTTGGCTCGACTCAAGGCTGTCGTCTTCAATCTGAATAAGTCGGATCCTCAAGGTCCAATCCTGCCACATTTTCTTCTTGGAGCCCTTCATAGAAAGTCTTAAGTCTATGGCCATTCACCTTGAACACTTTGGAAGTTGCTAAACTTTGAATTTCAACTGCACCATGAGGAAAAACATTAGTAACAACAAAAGGCCCAATCCAACGAGAAAGTAACTTACCCTGAAACAAACGAAGTCGTGAATTGTATAAAAGGACTTTTTGACCAACTTTAAATTCCTTCCTAGAGAGCATCCTATCATGAAAAGCTTTCGTTTTTTCCTTGTAAATCCTTGCATTCTCGTAGGCATCATTGCGAATTTCCTCTAGCTCTTGCACTTGCAACTTCCTATGTTCTCCACTTTCATCCATCTTCATGTTAAAACTCTTGATCGCCCAATAAGCCTTGTGTTCTAACTCAACTGGAAGATGGCATGCTTTCCCAAACACCAAACGAAAAGGTGACATACCAGTGGGAGTCTTATATGCAGTCCTATATACCCACAAGGCATCATCCAAACGCAAACTCCAGTCTTTTCTACTTGGATTGACCGTCTTCTCAATGATGGACTTGATCTCTCGATTTGACACTTTCGCTTGTCCACTAGTTTGCGGATGATAGGCAGTAGACACTTTGTGGGTTACATGATACTTTCGCAGCAAAGCCTCCACAGTTCGATTGCAAAAGTGAGTGCCTCGATCACTTATTAGAGCTCTTGGAATTCCAAACCTGCAGAAAATGTTAGACTTGACAAAATCTGCAACAACTTTAGAATCATCACTCCTATTGGCTTTAGCTTCCACCCATTTCGCATAATCAACAGCAAGCAAAATATAAACATAACCAAAAGATACAGGAAACGGTCCCATGAAGTCGATGCCCCAAACATCAAAAATTTCGCAAAATAGAATGGGGGTTTGTGGCATCTCATTTTTTTGGGATATATTACCTGTCCGTTGACAATTATTGCATGACTTACAAAAAGAGTATGAATCTCGAAATAAAGATGGCCAAAAGAAACCACATTCTAGCACTTTTCTCTCTATCCTCTTAGCTCCAAAGTGACCTCCACATGCATAAGAATGACAAAAGGTGAGAATGGAAAAAATTTCAGTTTCTTGAACGCACCTTCTTATTACTTGATCTGCACAATGCTTCCATAAGTAGGGGTCATCCCACACATAAAATTTGGCATCACTTTTCATCTTATCTCTTTGAGCACTAGACAAACCAGGAGGAAAGATGTTAGTAACCAAATAATTTACAAGATTTGCATACCAAGGTAATGTCACACTCGTGGAAAACAAGTGCTCGTCAGGGAACGTTTCTTGCAAATGAAGTTCATC